>OX459099.1:10627878-10992878 GCA_949775045.1 Metridium senile | reverse complement strand
GTATCAATCATATGCTGGAGATATTTGTCCATTGTTAACCCTTTTGGAGATGTGTTGGGGAGAGGCTGAATTTACCCATTCTTTTTCCTTAGATTTTAACACATTTCCAAACTGTCTTTCTTTTCTATTAATTTGACAGAATTCAGAACAGGAAAAACACAGTTGTCACATACACTTTGTGGTAAGCTTTTCTTCACTGCAGTCTTGTTCAGAAATTTAGCATTTTGCATATTATTTTTCTCAAGTTATTAAATGTTATATTTATAAAGCCAATAATCAAATCTTAGAATATGGAAAATACTGATGGAGATAATAAATATTCTGTCCGCAGTCGCAGCTCAACTTCCTGGTCCAGGAGGATACACTGGTGGTAAAGTCATCTTTATTGATACAGAAGTAAGTGGTTCCTGTAAATGTATTCTTTTCTCTCTGCCTGTTACCCAGCTTGTCTGTCTGTCTGTTGGTTTGTTTGTTTGCCAATAACGTATATTTTATATTCCCTTTCAGAACACATTGTATCCTTTTTAGGGACATCATTATGTTAAGCAAAATTATTTTGTTTGGTGTTTAATACGTTTTTCATATAAATTGAATAAAAAATTATATCTGGGATAAATATTTATCCATAATAATAATTTTTTTTTCTTTTGGCTTGTTTGCTACCTTTTTTTTTCGCATTCCATGTTTTTTTCCGTGTTCAATTTGTTTCTAGTTTTACGTACCTTCATACTTGTTACCATTGCCTTGACTAATGCTGTGCAGTCGTCCAGATCGACTTCGTGAAATTGCAGATAGATTTAACCTTGATCAGAATGCCATGTTGGACAACGTGTTGTACTGCAGAGCATACACAAGTACGTCGCCATATTATTTATTTCTATAAAATTTTGCTCATTTCAAGGACATAATTTGAACGCTGTTCTGTCAGGAGTTGGCTGTTTTATCTATTAGCTATGTTTTGTTGCTTCAACCCATCTTTCTGAGTGAAGCCTTCTCTTTCTACTGCTGATTGTCCTCATCCCCTTGCCGGAAGCATTTGCGGACATCCGGACATCCTTATAAACTGATTGTTATTTATCAACTCGTGTCGCTAGGTGAACACCAATTTGAGCTTTTGGACAGTGTTGCTGCAAAATTCCACGAAGAAATGGGAGTTTTTAAACTTTTGGTAAGTGATCTCCACTTTCTCATTCTTACACCAATGAGCAAACTGACAATATGTTCGACTTCAGATTGTCGACTCTGTTATGGCCTTGTTTAGAGTTGATTTTTCTGGGCGAGGAGAGCTTGCAGATCGACAGCAAAAACTGGCACAGATGTTATCAAAGCTGCAAAAACTATCCGAAGGTAACCATGATCTATGAAAATGACATATGACATATGATCAGTAACGTCCATTGTACATTATTAGCAGCCGTTATTAGTGTCGGGCTTCCTGTCCCTCCCCATTAAATAGCGGGGAGGAACAAGACGCCCGACAATAATAACGGCTGCAAGGGAGACTAATTGTACATACAATTGAGTAGAAATTGTACAAAATTGCGTTTGAAACAAACCTGTAACGATGTTCATTGATCATGCTAACATTTTTGTATAATACATCCGTTGGAAAATAATAAATCATATACAATTTTTTCCACAGAGTTTAATGTTGCAGTGTTTATCACAAATCAGGTAACATTCTGTATTTACTAGACATCTATATATTTTATACACCAATGCAAAATATAGCCGTTTCAATATCTTTTGTTTTGGCTAATCAGCCTCGCATAAATGTTAAACGCTATTGTATTCAAACATGAACACGAGGCTAAATAGTCAAGAACAGTAGAAGGTCGCCATGTTTCGATTTGGTCTACAATATCGTCATTTTTTTTCATATATTACCAGTGTGCTGAAGTTCTCTAGCTAGACGTACTTATAGCACGTTGCCTCTTCCTCCTCAATACCTGGTTGATTTTATGACACTTTTCTGATATTTGTCTTTTTGTTTTTCAACATTACTATAACAATAGATGACTGCTGATCCTGGAGGTATGGATATATTCGACTCTCAAACTTTTGAAATCATCATTATATTTGTTTAATATTCTATCAGTCATGCTAATATTTTCAGTCTTTGATTTTATTTCTTTCTTTTCATGTCATTATCTACAGTAACAATGAGGTAAGCACCCGGCAGTTCGATTGTTCTTTAAAGCGCAGTTTCTCATCAGTAACTACAGTGGTACCTCTATTAAGCGGTCACCCTCGTGACTTTCCAAAGTGGCCGCTTGATAGAGGTTGGCCGCTGAATAGAGGTATAGAATAGGTATTGGAATATATTTGGCACTTTTTATTGTGGCCGTCTAATAGAGGGTTCCTACACAGTAGGAATTTGATTTTGTTTTGTTGATTATAAAGTGCTGTTTGCACTCTAAATGTTTTATAATTATTATATTCGTCATTCACCGTTCACTCAGTCAACAATTTTTGAAATAAGTGTAAATTTATAAAATAATTTAGATATAGTACGCGCGCTCTGATTGGTCAAAAACCGTGTTGGATGAGGCTATCTAAACATGCGCGCGCGTATTGATGGCGCGCGTATTGAGAATTGCTATTCTTATCAGCAATTAAAATGCCGATTTAGCCTCAAAAAATATTTTATAAAAGCAATAGAAGACGATTTTCCGTGTTATATAGCCTGATCTAAACACTTGTGATGTTGGGAGAACACTAACGGCTCGTGCTTTTCCTACGCTCTCTCGTGTTCTCCCAACATCACGCGTGTTTAGATCAGGCTATATAACACGGAAAATCGTCTTCTATTTCTTAAATATCATTGACAATGTAAATCTACAGCTTTCAGGCGGACCCTAAGAAGCCCATTGGTGGCCATATTCTTGCTCATGCTTCCACAACAAGAATTAGTCTACGCAAAGGAAGAGGAGAGACTCGAATCGCGAAAATCTATGACAGGTGAATTTATGATAATTTTTTTGCACGAGAAGCAGTATCAATATATATGTTCTTTCTATTCCCCCCATTTGACTCGTTTTATAGACACCCTAAGCTTATATTATAGGAAGGGTGGGGACTTGGTATACACAGACCATGCATATACACCTATTTCAACAATCGTTGTCGCAGCCAAAGCTAAAGTCCACACACTGAACCCCGCAAAGGATATCGGTATTTCTTCTTTAGTTATCAATTCATTCATAGCATATTTTAGATGGACATGTTTGTGTTACAAGTATGACCATAACACTGTTACAGTCGATGATGAAACACTGATATTTCTTTGAAAAACGTGTTATAAATCACAAATTATGCTCATAATACCGACAACCTTTGCAGGCTTCAGAGTGTGGACTGTAGCTTCGGCTACGACAACGATTTTTGAAATAGGTGTATACCTATATGCATGTGCGTGCTTGCCTTGCCAAAAACGTAATATATTTTAGAATTTTGATTGCCTCACCGTGCCTTGACCGCGTTCGTACCGTGCATGAGCTTTTCATAGTCAGATGAAATCTGCTCTAATTGATTCAAAATTAAATACGAATCGGCAATAAACGTACGTTAAGTTCTATAGCTATAAAGCTCAAGGCAGAGAAAAATGAAACCAACAGAAATAGAAAAGGGGAAAATAATTATATATTAAGACATCAAATAGACTCAACTCACATATGACCTGAGAAAAAAACTAAAAATAAATAAATAAAAATAAAAAAATAAATTATATTATTTCAAAAAATGATGTTCTTTGTATCAGATCTTTTTTCTTATTGTTTTAGCCCTGACTTGGCTGAAAGTGAAGCCACATTTGCAGTAACATCAGGTGGAATTGCTGATGCCAAAGAATGAAGTATAATAGTTCACTGTGATATTATGGTTTGTTTAAGCTAAATCTTTTCTCCTTCGAGATTTTTAGCATAATATTTAACTGTACATACTTTTATCTATCACATCAATTAAATTTTACTTTGATTTCATTTATTTTGCTGCAATTTTGTCCTTCCTTATACGACCATGATCCTTAGCATTAAAACAATAGATTGCCGTTGTCTGGGAAGGTGAAAAAAAAAGGGCTAGAAAAACTTCCTTTCGAAAGTTTAAACTTAACTTTTTGTGTAATTTTTATTATATTATTTATTTATCCTAAAATTGTCAATTTATTATTTATACAATAAAATTGCACGATACAACGAAGTTACAGACGAATATTTATATTAGGCAACGTTAGCAATTCAATTCAATCTTCCTAAATAAGAAAAGAATGGCATGGTTGGACGAGAATACTTGATAGAGCCTCTGCCCGTCTCATTGCTGTTCGAAATCCAGACTCTGTGAGTTGATTATTTTTGATATGTTGTCCTCTCCTTTGCCGCTATACTATGCACGAGGTTTTTACAGTTCTCCCCGTTTTTCATCCCTCACCAAAAAATCGACAATTGAGTCGAGTTTTGTATTTGGTAAATATTAAATGAAGCTTTAGCCCTTCGTCGGAGTAAAAGAGTTAGACTAAGAGAGATACTGGGTATAAATAAGAAGCGGGAAAAAATGACGAACCAATCAAAAGGCGTTAAAGAACAATGGAAAAATTAATTGAGAGCGAATCGTAATTTATTTAATATACAATATACATAATGTTAAAACTTTGAAAAAATAACTGTCGCCAAAAGTAATTTTTTTTAAATCAAAAGCCTATTTAATCCTTTGTAAATACATTTATTTATAGCTAGGTTCACAGTTTGAACAACATTTCATGGTATAAGATAATACATTGGCGCGCGGATATTTGAATTTATATCTTTGAGTATTCAAATTCGATATCTCGCGGTTGAACGCGTACAGCGTCTATGTATTATTCTGTTTACTTTTCTATGCAAAACTGATAAAAATGATATTTCCACATATAAAATTAACGTATTTTTACATTTATTCAAATACGATATTTTCAAGTGGACAATTGTTATTTATATAATAAATATACATATCAAATCCTATAGGGACCTAGGCAGCGGATTTCTAAAGCAAAAATCTTCTTATGAATATTCAACAATGTTTTTTGCTTCAGTTCACTTAGCATGTAAGCCAAATTAATATCAGACTTGTCTAGATGACTCAACTCGAGAAAATGGAGAAAAAAGATCTTTTAGAGAAGGAGAAAGGTGGTAGCGAAACCTCTCATTCATCAACTGATATTTTGGGCTTTCTTGGGTTTTCTATAATGACGTATATCTTTTTCTCGTCGATATTAATCTCTGCTCAAGATATCCTTGCATCAACCAACATCCCAACGACATCAATGATCATGTGCTTCAACACGCCTTACTTCGTACTAACGTTTATATTGCCTTACATCATCGATAAGATGTCTTTAATGATCAAGGCAGTTGTAGCTGCAGTGTTCTTTGGTCTTGGCGTGCTTCTTATAACACTGATCCCCACTCCAGGTCTAAGGCTGATTGGAGTTGTTTTTGCATCTATTGGTTTCGGTACTGCAGAAATTGGCTTTCTTTCAGCAACTTCGCTGCATCAAGAAATGACTATACATTCGTTTACGTGTGGTACAGCGTTAGGATCTGTGATTGGTACATTATATTTGTCTGGTAAGTTACATGTAACAAGTTAAGTACTAGGTATATGTTTAGCTTTATATTAAAGAAGTTCATATAATAATATGGTTAATATATAGTTAATATGGATCATGTACATTCAAGAACACGTATTTATAAGTAATAGATCAGACACGGGTAAAAGTGTTCATATACAAGCAAAAATCAAAGCCCCTTTTTAAGTTTTTTGGTAAGTTTTTAGCTAGCGCGCAAAATGGCGGGTCAATGTCGTCAGCATGGGCGCACTTGAGTGAAAATCAATATTTAAAATGTTTCACCCAAAACTTAGTCAGTTTTCGGTATTTTTATCGCAGACTTTTGATAATTTGTAAGACAATTGTCAGACAAATGGAAGGGTTGCCTAGGATATGTTCTCAGAGTAAAACAACTATCGAATCTCTATTAAAATTATTTAACCCGCTGAATAAATTTGTAGATTGAGGCTACGTTTACACGGTACCGGTCAAATTTTTGACCGGTCATATAAACACCCGCTTACGGGTTCCGTTCACACGGGACCGCGCTAAACGTGCAATGATTTGGACGTCTAAGGCTAGGTTTACACGGGACCGGACGAATTTTTGACCGGTCAAAAAATCGTCCTGGACATGCTGTTCACACGGAACCGAACAATATTTTCGTCCTGTTCAGACGAATATTTGATCGGTTAGGCGTCCAAATTATTGCACGTTTAGCGCGGTCCCGTGTGAACGGAACCCGTAAGCGGATGTTTTTTTGACCGGTCAAAAATTCGTCCGGTCCCGTGTAAACGTAGCCTAACCGGTCAAATATTTGACCTGCAAATTCGAGGGCGATTTTTTGACTTTGCAAGCTGCATGCTGATGCCATTGATTTCTACTCAATAGAGGGATGTCATGCATGGCACCCATGTTTGTGGTCAACTGACAATGGAGCTTTTCTCTCATGGGAATTGAAATATTTTGTCATTCAAAACCTTTCTTTTGTACTTGCCTAGAAACGTTGCTGCTATGAAATCCCTCTATAGGCTATTAAAATGGCGTCACTTTATTACCAGGGCAAACCGCCCATTAAAAATTCCAGCCTTATGTTATCTAGCACCCCTACAATTTGACATAGGGCGCATAGTCAAATCTCGATTTAATGTCAAAATATTCACTTTTTGACTTTGTGATGCTATACAGAGTAAGCCTCGCTTTCAAGCTGCAACTAAGCCTGCGGTTTGTAGTCTATCGGTTGTAATTAGAGAACTCGAAACTGGCCTATTCCAAGCAAAGCACGAAAAAATGTTATCGCTTAATAATAGAAAACACATTTGAATTTACTCTATCTTGAGGCTATACCAGTGTAAATGCGCCTTTTGTCACTGAAATGGTACAGCAGTGCTTGATAACATGAAATTGGTCTATTCATAAACGGAATTGTATAACAATCTTAATAAAATGGATCATTTTTTGTTTCAGTTATGACGACAATTTTATGCATCAATCCATCAACCGCCTTGCAAATCCTTCTCGTAATACTGCCCATATTTCCTTTACTCGCCTGGTTAATAAACAGACAGAAAAACAAATCCCTGGAAGACATCAAGGCAACACGAGGAGGCCGAGTAGAATACACTCTTCTCACTGATGGTGACACAACCACCACTACACCATTTGTGAACCATCAACCGCTGACAATGAAGGAGAAGTTTGCAGCAGCTCGTGGAAATCTTTATCTTGCCATTCCATTATACATTGGTTTGTTTTCTGACTATTTAGCAATGCAGGGTATCATCACAACAATTGCCTTTGAGAACTCTCCGTTTGACCCTAGAGACCATTATTATTACTACCAGTTGGTGTTCTGGTGTTCTGAAATCATTAGTCGATCATATGGACTGGTCGTACTGTGGTTCAAACCAACTTGGACAGTTGTCACTGACAAAACGTGGATCTTCAGCGTTATTATCGCTTGCAGTATGATACTGTTAACTCTCAATAGCTGGTACCGATTTTTCTCTAATTTTGGCTCTGTAGCAATAGTGGTTGCAATCATTGGTGCAACAGAAGGAGCCCTTTATTTGAACACGTTTGCAGTGGCGGGAAAAACTGCCGACAAGCGCCCACGTCATAGAGAGTTTTCCCGCGCTATTTTGACTGTTGCGTTACAAGGAGGTATCGTGACAGCCGCTTTGATGGGTTTTTATGTCGAACCAAGCCTAAAAGAGCATTGTAGAGCGACCCTGGCTAATGATAGAGTTTGCTTCACGCGTTCGACAAGCCGACAGTGGAATGCAACTTCTTCGTGCTTAATTCATTAAGAACTACTAACCTCTGTGCATGCATACTTTACTTGAAAAATCAGGAAAGGACAATAGGTTACTCGATTCTTGGCGTCCTATAAGCCTTATCAACGTAGATCTAAAGGTGTATAGAATAGCTAATGTTCTGCCTGATTTAATAAGTCCAGACCAAGCTGCATTTGTAAAAGGAAGAAATATTGAAGACATATTGAGAACAATTAAGGATTCTATGGAATATTTAAAACATAACGATGACACTTCACTGCTCTTTGCGGCTGATTTCGAAAAGGCCTTTGACTCGATAGAAAGAAACTTCTTATTTGCAGTTTTGCAGAAATTCGGGTTTGATGAAAAGTTCATTAATTGGATTAGAATTTTATTACACGAAAATCAAGGCTGTATAATCAATAATGGAAAAGTTACTGATTTCTTTGGGATAAATCGAGGTACAAAACAGGGAGACCCGATATCGCCATATCTGTTCATATTGATTATTGAAATTATGGCAATAATGATTAGAAGCTGTCACGAATTAGATGGAATTAAAATAGGTGAACTAGAAAAAAAATTGCTGGTGTTTGCTGATGACACTACTTTTTTCTTAAAAAACATTTCCTCATTTCAAAAGGTATTAAAAGAACTCAGATTCAGACTCTTTTCTTCACTAAAAATTAACACCAAAAAATCTGAAGTTGGTTGGTTTAACAAACGTAAAAGCTGTTCGGAAGAATTCCATTTTCAAAATTTTAAAAACATTAACCTCTATCAGAATGGTATCAAAATACTGGGAATTTTCTTTTCACATAATGATGAATTTCTGTACGAAAATAATTTCAAGAGGATCTTATCTAACTTTCAGACAATTTTATCAATTTGGAAATCACGTAATTTAACTCTATATGGCAAAATTCAAATAGTGCGAGCACTTGCATTACCGAAACTGTTATATGTCTGCTCCGTTCTTCATGTTCCGGAAGATTTTATCAATGTCGTAGAAAGTACAATAAAGGATTTCATATGGAATGGCAAAAAAACCTAAAATAAAATACAGCACGTTAATTGGACACTATGAAGAAGGCGGTCTTAAATTACCAGATTTTCAATCATGTCTAGATGCGAATAGAGTAAAATGGCTAATTAAATTATTTCAATCAAATAAAGAAAACCTGATCAGTTATATTCCTTCACTATATTTCAAAACACTCAGCGAACTGGTTTGGACTACAATATATAATAGAATCTATAAAACGTCTATAGACACTTACTCTAGACACTTTCAGTATAAGATATTGAATAATATATTATATCTTAATCGTGATCTGCATCGTTTCAAAATTATAGATTATCCCTCTTGTTCTTTTTGTTCAGTATATTCGGAAACAGTTTATCATTTGTTTGTGGACTGCGTGGAATCAAAGAACCTCTATTATGATATAAGAAATCATTTTGAGAAGTATGAAATAAAATTACCTGAAAGCAATTACGAAAACATTATTCTAGGTGTGGACGATAGAATAGTGAATTATATTATATTGTATTTTAAAATAACAGTATACAAGTGGAGAGATAAATTGAAAAGGCCCTCATTAAATAGTTTTCTTAATATTTTAAGTTATAACAAAAATGTAGAATACCATATTGCGAAAACAAGAAATGTTGTGTTTAAACATATTGATAAATGGAAATTCATTGAACCAGCTCTTAAGTAATATCATTTGGCAAGTTTGTGTTCACGAGTTGTGTTTACTGTTTTTTGTTTTATTTTCCTTTTAATTTTGTGTACATTTATATATTTTTTATTATTTGATAAAAATCTAGAAGAGTACACTTATAGTGAAATCTTCATTAATTGTAAATAACGTGTTCCATATTTAAATGTAAAATCTAGAAGAGTACTCTTATAGTGTATTTTTCATTAATTGTAAATAACGTACTATTCTATATTTACTGTAAATGTTTTATGTGTTGCTTAATAAAATTTTGTTAAAAAAAAAATCATCATCATCATCATCATCATCATCATCATCATCATCATCATCATCATTATCATCATCATCATAATAATAATAATAATCGTTATCTTTATTTGATAAAATTTATTATTGACCACTCACCTCAACATTTAAGCATGGATCTCTACTAAAATACAAATGTTTGGTGATCTTAAATTTGAATTCGATTAATTCATAAAATACACTTACATACAAGCGTGCTTTATATACACCTATTTCAAAAATCGTTGTCGCAGCCGAAGCTACGGTCCACACTCTAAAGCCTGCAAAGGATGTCGGTTATATGCCGACTTAATTTGTGATTTATTGCACGGTTTTTAAAGAAATATTTGTATTTATATCTATCACAACAACAACTTGTGATGGTCATACAACACAAACACGTACAACCAAAATATGCTATGAATCAGTATCGATAAAAAGAGAAAAAATACCGACATCCTTTGCAGGCATCAGAGTGGTGGACTGTGGCTTCGGCTGCGACAACAATTTTTGAAATAGGTGTATACATGTAATATAAATAATAGTAAAATTAATTCATAATTCATAAGCTTTCCAGCCAAACCGATATCATGAGAAATTAGGTCACATGAACACATTTGTGAAGCCGATACAAACTTAAAGCACGGGGAGGGTTTGAATAATCGTCAGGGAAAACGGGTTTTTAAAAACGATGAACATGTAAATTAGATACAACCACGAGTGACTTGTATCTGAAATGTCAATTAGATACAACCTCTAGTGACTTGTATCTTAAATGTAAATTAGATTGTTATGAGGTATTGTTGAGATTTTACCTATTACATATCGGCATTGAGGATTTAGATTCGGCGAAAAAATCGAAATTCATAGTTTACCCATAATTCCATTCCAGTTTCGGAATGCCATGCCGGAGAACTCTTTTGAAAGTAGGTGTAAATCTACTCTCTAGGTAATGTATTTGCGACCAGGCCTGCATACGAATTCACCAAAGTTGTTAGCCTTGAGTCCTTGCATTTTTGTAATGCGGTATTTTATAAAGATATAAATAAAATGAAGGGAAAACCCCCAGCTCGCCGTTTATAACCAACATTCGCATGTATTTCGATATTTGAATATATTGAAAGAAGAAAATAAACAACGGATTAAGAGTGCAATGTTCATGTGGAACTTCTTTGTACCTTGATTTATATAGACATGCTATTTGGAAGGGAATTTAGTCGAGCTCCTTTAATGGAAGGAGGTTTGCAGAGTCGTGTTTTTAACTGCGAATGTTGTTTCGACTTGTTTCGACATAAACCGTCGCTATCAAGACATTACATGAAAACCCCAACTCACTGTTCTAAAGCCCGTTTAAAGCGTAAATGTGTACCTCATGACCTGTTAGATGCAATGAACTTTTGAAGTCGTGAAGTTGACCGTCGTCCCTAATGTAAAACCCGCACTGACCAATTATCATTTCGAGGGAGGGGAGCCTCGATGTATTAAAAAAAGTTTATTTGATGCTTTACATTTTCAAGAATGTTTTTTTTTTATTGATGATAATTGTTATATCATGTTGTAAATATTGTTGTATTTGATTTTTAACGTTGTTTTAGCGACAATGTAATTTGAATTAGACATAAAATCGAAAATTCTGATTAAGACATTGTTGGGAATTCATTAACATTCATTAAATAAAATCCGGTGCCGGTGTCCTATATATTACAATACAACAAATGTGTAAAATGTGTGCGCTCCATTCACTATATAATAAAACTTGTGTTTCACATAAAGTTATCAACACTTAATCGTCTTGTCGGCATCCTTAAATATCTACAGTCCATAAGGCCTTTTGTAAGGATCTCCGCATCATCTAAACTGCCCGCTTTCTTTATTGCTTTCTTCTGCTGTCTGTTCTTTCCGCTTTTGATGTCCTTTTGCTTCATCATGCTTTCTTGGGCATAAATACTCGGTAGTACAACTGGTGGTAATATTTCTGATAGTGAAGCTGCTTCTTGATCTGATACTGATTCAATATCAAACTCTCTTTCGAAACGGCATGCAGATGGCACCGAGTGCCAGGATCGGTGTCGAAACGAGCCATTTTCTGGACGCAAATAAAATGGCTCCTCCTCGTAGACTGAAGCTCGACGTTTGGGCTCCACTTTTGTACTTTTTGAGAAATACTGATGGGATATTTTTATCAAATCTTCACAACTCCTCGATGAAGTTTGATTTTTGTGAGCCCCGGGCGGCCTTAGGTAAGCAAGCGATCTATTTTGACTTTCCAACACTTGGTTTTCCAAATCGTTTGTGCCTTGTGTAGCAGCAAAACCATATTTCCTGGATCTTGCTGGAATTTTTTGCGGATTACCAGTATTGTCAGTTATTGTTGTGACAGTGGTATGATCTACTTTGCTTGCCCATCTTAACGATGTAGCTTTAAGAGTCCCAGGCCGTTCTTGTTGTTCTTGTTGATTATCAGAGACTTCATTATCTTCAGTTACAATAATAGTTGGATTACTTTCATTGCAAGCCCATGTCCACGATCTCTCCCTCGTTGTTAGCCTGTCTTGTTGCGTGCTGACGCGGGGTGTTTTTGTTTCTTTCATTTCTGTTTTATCCTTCTTGAGCGTCTTACTTTCCAGCTTTCCTTCCTTCTTAAGATAATTTCTAGATGTCCTGTTATATTCAATTTGGAGTAATCTACCTTGTGGAGACATGGCCAGTCACGAATTATTCTCAAACAGACAGACTTATCTCGACAAAACTAACAAAAATGATCCAAAATGCTTGTTTTCTTTCCAAGACGAATGGTAATCCTCTTGGCTTTTTGTTCACTACCTTCTGAGACTATTTCCTTTGGTGTTATTGTTAGTAGTGATGCATCTGATATGGTTCTACTGGAATAATTGCAATCCGCTTATAACTACAAGATAGATTACGAATTATCATCTTAATAATAAGCAGGTGACTTTGTTTTAGTTGCTTGCGTCACTTCGGTTCATGCATGGTCCAGTAAATACCACACGAAAAGAAAGCGACCATCAACTGGTGCATATATCCAGCAATAGCTTTTGATATATAAAAACGTCGACAACCATTTTAAAGTTTCGGCAATGTTTTAATAATATTTGTTTATTTAATACAAGGAAAAGAGGCATCTTAATAAGATATTAACTCTCACGTTTTGAACAACGTGCTGGAAGCCCATTGCTGGTAATCCATGGCATAGGTACTTTAGAGTTGCATGATGTGATTCCCAGCGTTATGAGGTACATACACTTGTCCCTTTGTTACTGTGTATGCACGTTGCAATGTATTATGTTGTGTGTGTATTAAGTTGCTATTTTTCGAATTGTTATTTTATAATTGAAGGTGTTGCAGCAATCCTGATACCATCACCGTTGCTAAAAAACAGGATTATTACATTGACGTCATAGTCCAGGTTTTTCGTCACACAGCTATGAGCATGAGTGATATTTTTGTTTACGAAGTGTTTTTTAGCCCAAGGCCGTTTTCTCGGTTCGGTCATAATAATATAAAATATTTTAAAAATATTTTAAAATATGTATAAGAAACATTCCCAAGATCAATTTAAATATTATGTTCCAACCCATGTCAGTCGGAAAGATAGTAGTGGGAAAAATATCGTCGTTCATGGAATAAAACTGAAAGTTTTTAAAAAGAATATTGATTAGAGATAAGGCCTTAATCTTAGTCCCTAGTTAATTCCGTTAAGTCAGAAAGAGATCGAAATAGCTTGATATGTTATTATAATATTACTATAATATAACCACTGTCTACGTTAAGTCCTACATTTTCTTTTCCCGCCTTTACTCCTACTCATCAAATATTTCATATCACTCTCAGTAACATACACTCGGTTGCAGAAATGTACGTTGTAGCACACATTTATAAAAATCCCAAATTTATTCAGTATATATCTTTTAATTTCTGAATACATAAGGCGACGAGACTTTATGTAGTAGGAATGAGAATATATTTTAACAAGAATTGAATGTAATTTGATATAATTTGATTTGGCATCTCATTAGATGTCAGTTTATACCTTGTAAACTGTACCATTCGTATATCAATTACTTCTCAGGTTTGGTCAACAAAGCTACCATTATAAGCTATTAATCAATAACCTCATGATCCAGTACGATCCCGAACAAAATCATATCAAGCTTTCCAGGCCATGCCCAAGACTTCCGTCTTGCACTCTCCACTGAACGTGAGAAATCTGCCTCGTTTTTCAAGTGTTCTTTCATCGTTTCAAGTGGTACACAGATTTACGAAGACACTATATCACACTGTTTTACCAGAAACTGACGGATAAAAAAGCTCTTTAATACTACTAATACGCACAGGATTAGCTCTATAGGCTCTATTTTAACTCTGACAAAAGTTAAGGTGACTGGCTACTTTCGAACGCTTTTGAACGTTCGATTCGCGCCCACGATGTGCGCGCGCACAAAAACCGCTGAAAAAAATACAAAATTTATTAAGGAGCCATGCACGTTTTGAGCTTCAACAGGGCAAAACCCTCGAATTTTGCACGGGACTCTATACTTTCTTTATGCTTAGTTGAAAGAACCTAACAAAATCTACGTTAAATCAAAGTTTTTCAAAAAGTTAGTTTTTCTAACGTACAAAAAAATCGATATTCGTAGGATTTTTTGTCCGACTTCATGCGAGTTTAGAAAGCACTGAAAGGATAAAATATGACAGATCAAGGTATTTCTTTGTCTTTTATGCAAAACCATCCATGTTGTATTTTAGAATGATTCATTATCCCGCAATAGTGCTTGATATATAGTATGAAAACTATTTTCTTATGAGTTGTGATTATTTTCATATCGCTTCCGTTTTCGTTTATCTTCAAAATCTCGCGCGTAGGCATCCATGAAATGCTGATTATCTCAAAAACAAGCTCGGGACACCCCATTTTTCTTTTCATATTTGTAATCAGCATTAAATTTCACATTAATAAATCGTAGTTTAAAGAAGTTTAACATTATTTCCAAAAGTAGCCAGTCACCTTAAACCAAAATTAGCATTAAGATTAATCGGGATTTGGACTCCTGAAGCTTGAATATTTAAAGTAGCTGACATCTAATATTCATTATGTGTAGTTGAGACCTTGGGTCGCAAACGGACCGAGTTGCTCTCGAAAATCGCTCAAATTCTCAGACTAAATCGCATTGCCTTCTTCTTAGTAGTAGGGGGAGAACAGCTAAAAACCGTCCAATCAGCCTGAAATCGATACCAGATAGCAAGAAAGAACAAGCATGAAAAGCTTAAACTATGGCTCTGAGAATTTTTTTAAATCATCATCATAAATAGCAAGGATTTGTACCATGATAATTACTAATTTTTGAAAATGGTCACGTAACCATTTCCTGCAAAAGGACGAAATTGTATAAGTTTTTCGAATGATATTTTTCAAGAATTTTCCCGGAGTACAAGCTGGGAATCAATAGAACATACACACGCCCGTCTCCGTTGGGTTGGGGCTTGGGCTTCCCCACGAGCTAGCTGTTGAATTCTAGTTTGAATGTCTATACACATAAGCTTGCTTAAACAGAGCCCGCACTTGTCTTTTTTAACTCCAGTAACGTAAAATGAAATCACATTTCTGGAGAGATTCCTGGGGATCAGCAAGAAATTGTTTTTCCAATGTCTTGCAATTGGTGGACAGGATATTTTTTTTCCTTCTCAATGCTCTGCAGGATATTTATTTCTATACTTTGCAAAAATTTGTTTTTTATTATTCGATTTGTGCTGCACGAAATTTTCTTCGGTTCGGAGGAAATTTATTTTCAAAATCACACACACATCCTCTCAAAAGTTAAATGGAGCTTCAGAAGACGAACCCTCTCGTTTACAATCCAGATGAACAACGTAACTACATATTTGATTAACAAACTAAACACCAACTATCAGTATGAATCAGGGAGGGGCAGGGGGCCGTGCACCCCTCCACCCCCCCCCCCCCCCCACCCCCCCCCCTTCTCCCAAAAAACATAATTTGAGTGAATTGAATGGTACGTAGTTATTTTCAGGGCTATTTTCAGAAATCAATGGGTTACACCCTCCCCCCCCCCCCCCCCCCCCCACCCCCTCCTTATCATTTTGAGGGTGCTACGGCCCTGTGATTATACTAACGTTTAGTAAAAACTATTTCTATATTTTTCGCTTGTATATTACATGAATTTATAAAATGCTTTTTTCATGACGCAGTTTTGAAAACTTTCAAGAAAATATTTTTCAATTAAGTAGTTATGCGTCATCATCTCAGCTTTATACCTCCTGCGATTGGCATCGGCCAATTCTTGACATTGTAATTAGTACACTCAAATATCGTGCATATCCTTTCGATGAAAAGTGTACTGCCCAACTGTTGACTCTTCAGTTAACACCTATTTTACAGTGAACTTTAGTCCAGAAATCTGCATTGTGACTTTCAGTATATGGTTCGTGTACATTCAAGAACACGTATATTTATAAGTAATAGATCAGACGCGGGTAAAAGTGTTCATATACAAGCATAAATCAAAGCCCCTTTTTATGTTTTTTGTGTATTATTCTGTTTACTTTTCTATGCAAAACTGATAAAAAGATATTTCCACAGTAAAATTAACGTATTTTTACATTTATTCAAATACGATATTTTCAAGTGGCAGAAATCCCTGCAAACAATTGTTATTTGTATAATAAATATACATATCAAATCCTATAGGGACCTAGGCAGCGGATTTCTAAAGCAAAAATCTTCTTATGAATATTCAACAATGTTTTTTGCTTCAGTTCATTTAGCATGTAAGCCAAATTAATATCAGACTTGTCTAGATGACTCAACTCGAGAAAATGGAGAAAAAAGATCTTTTAGAGAAGGAGAAAGGTGGTAGCGAAACCTCTCATTCATCAACTGATATTTTGGGCTTTCTTGGGTTTTCTATAATGACGTATATCTTTTTCTCGTCGATATTAATCTCTGCTCAAGATATCCTTGCATCAACCAACATCCCAACGACATCAATGATCATGTGCTTCAACACGCCTTACTTCGTACTAACGTTTATATTGCCGTACATCATCGATAAGATGTCTTTAATGATCAAGGCAGTTGTAGCTGCAGTGTTCTTTGGTCTTGGCGTGCTTCTTATAACACTGATCCCCACTCCAGGTCTGAGGCTGATTGGAGTTGTTTTTGCATCTATTGGTTTCGGTACTGCAGAAATTGGCTTTCTTTCAGCAACTTCGCTGCATCAAGAAATGACTATACATTCGTTTACATGTGGTACAGCGTTAGGATCTGTGATTGGTACATTATATTTGTCTGGTAAGTTACACTGATACAAGTTAAGTACTAGGTATATGTTTAGCTTTATATTAAAGAAGTTCATATGGTTCATGTACATTTAAGAACACGTATTTATAAGTAATAGATCAGACAAGGGTAAAAGTGTTCATATACAAGCAAAAATCAAAGCCCCTTTTTAAGTTTTTTGGTAAGTTTTTAGCTAGCGCGCAAAATGGCGGGTCAATGTCGTCAGCATGGGCGCACTTGAGTGGAAATCAATATTGAAAATGTTTCACCCAAAACTTAGTCAGTTTTCGGTATTTTTATCGCAGACTTTTGATAATTTGTAAGACAATTGTCAGACAAATGGAAGGGTTGCCTAGGATATGATCCCAGATTAAAACAACTATCGAATCTCTATTAAAATTATTTAACCCGCTGAATAAATTTGTAGATTGAGGCTACGTTTACACGGTACCGGTCAGATTTTTGACCGGTCATATAAACACCCGCTTACGGGTTCCGTTCACACGGGACCGCGCTAAACGTGCAATGATTTGGACGTCTAAGGCTAGGTTTACACGGGACCGGACGAATTTTTGACCGGTCAAAAAATCGTCCTGGACATGCTGTTCACACGCAACCGAATAATATTTTCGTCCTGTTCAGACGAATATTTGATCGGTTAGGCGTCCAAATTATTGCACGTTTAGCGCGGTCCCGTGTGAACGGAACCCGTAAGCGGATGTTTTTTTGACCGGTCAAAAATTCGTCCGGTCCCGTGTAAACGTAGCCTAACCGGTCAAATATTTGACTTGCAAATTCGAGGGCGATTTTTTGACTTTGCAAGCTGCATGCTGATGCCATTGTTTTCTATTCAATAGAGGGATGTCATGCATGGCACCCATGTTTGTAGTCAACTGACAATGGAGCTTTTCTCTCATGGGAATTGAAATATTTTGTCATTCAAAACCTTTCTTTTGTACTTGCCTAGAAACGTTGCTGCTACGAAATCCCTCTATAGGCTATTAAAATGGCGTCATTTTATTACCAGGGCAAACCGCCCATTAAAAATTCCAGCCTCATGTTATCTAACACCCCTACAATTTGACATAGGGCGCATAGTCAAATTTCGATTTAATGTCAAAATATTTACTTTTTGACTTTGTGATGCTATACAGAGTAAGCCTCGCTTTCAAGCTGCAACTAAGCCTGCGGTTTGTAGTCTATCGGTTGTAATTAGAGAACTCGAAACTGGCCTATTCCAAGCAAAGCACGAAAAAATGTTATCGCTTAATAATAGAAAACACATTTGAATTTACTCTATCTTGAGGCTATACCAGTGTAAATGCGCCTTTTGTCACTGAAATGGTACAGCAGTGCTTGATAACATGAAATTGGTCTATTCATAAACGGAATTGTATAACAATCTTAATAAAATGGATCATTTTTGTTTCAGTTATGACGACAATTTTATGCATCAATCCATCAACCGCCTTGCAAATCCTTCTCGTAATACTGCCCATATTTCCTTTACTCGCCTGGTTAATAAACAGACAGAAAAACAAATCCCTGGAAGACATCAAGGCAACACGAGGAGGCCGAGTAGAATACACTCTTCTCACTGATGGTGACACAACCACCACTACACCATTTGTGAACCATCAACCGCTGACAATGAAGGAGAAGTTTGCAGCAGCTCGTGGAAATCTTTATCTTGCCATTCCATTATACATTGGTTTGTTTTCTGACTATTTAGCAATGCAGGGTATCATCACAACAATTGCCTTTGAGAACTCTCCGTTTGACCCTAGAGACCATTATTATTACTACCAGTTGGTGTTCTGGTGTTCTGAAATCATTAGTCGATCATATGGACTGGTCGTACTGTGGTTCAAACCAACTTGGACAGTTGTCACTGACAAAACGTGGATCTTCAGCGTTATTATCGCTTGCAGTATGATACTGTTAACTCTCAATAGCTGGTACCGATTTTTCTCTAATTTTGGCTCTGTAGCAATAGTGGTTGCAATCATTGGTGCAACAGAAGGAGCCCTTTATTTGAACACGTTTGCAGTGGCGGGAAAAACTGCCGACAAGCGCCCACGTCATAGAGAGTTTTCCCGCGCTATTTTGACTGTTGCGTTACAAGGAGGTATCGTGACAGCCGCTTTGATGGGTTTTTATGTCGAACCAAGCCTAAAAGAGCATTGTAGAGCGACCCTGGCTAATGATAGAGTTTGCTTCACGCGTTCAACAAGCCGACAGTGGAATGCAACTTCTTCGTGCTTAATTCATTAAGAACTACTAACCTCTGTGCATACAGTAGGCCACAGTCAGCATATTAATAATAATAATAATCATCATCATCATTATCATCATCATCATCATCATCATCATCATCATCATCATCATCATCATCATCATCATCATCATCATCATCATCATCATCATAATAATCGTTATCTTTATTTGATAAAATGTATTATTGACCACTCACCTCAACATTTAAGCATGGATCTCTACTAAAATAACAATTGTTTGGTGATCTTAAATTTGAATTTAATTCATCAGTCATAAAATACACTTACATACAAGCGTGCTTTATATACACCTATTTCAAAAATCGTAGTCGCAGCCGAAGCTACGGTCCACACTCTAAAGCCTGCAAAGGATGTCGGTTATATGCCGACTTAATTTGTAATTTATTGCACAGTTTTTAAAGAAATATTTCTATTTATATCTATCACAACAACAACTTGCTATGGTCATACAACACAAACACGTACAACCAAAATATGCTATGAATCAGTATCGATAAAAAGAGAAGAAATACCGACATCCTTTGCAGGCATCAGAGGGGTGGACTGTGGCTTCGGCTGCGACAACAATTTTTGAAATAGGTGTATACATGTAATATAAATAATAGTAAAATTAATCAATAATTCATAAGCTTTCCAGCCAAACCGATATCATGAGAAATTAGGTCACATGAACACATTTGTAAAGCCGATACAAACTTAAAGCACGGGGAGGGTTTGAATAATCGTCAGGGAAAACGGGTTTTAAAAACGATGAACATGTAAATTAGATACAACCACGAGTGATTTGTATCTGAAATGTCAATTAGATACAACCTCTAGTGACTTGTATCTTAAATGTAAATAGAATAAATTTGATTTATTATTTGACCTGAAAATGTCTATCTTAATTATGCACCTATTCAAAAGGATTTATGTAAGTCATCAGTTCCAAGATACCAAAGTATTATGGGTATAGTATTGACTAGTTTAGTTTAGTGCAAAATTCAGTATCGACTAAGATACGATTTATCCAGGTTTTTACAACTTTATTCTATTCTTATACACATGTTGTTACGAGGTATTGTTGAGATTTTACCTATTACATATCGGCATTGAGGATTTAGATTCGGCGAAAAAATCGAAATTCATAGTTTACCCATCAGGTGTAAATCTACTGTCTAGGTAATGTATTTGCGACCAGGCCTGTATACGAATTCACCAAAGTTGTTAGCCTTGAGTCCGTGCATTTTTGTACCTCATGACCTGTTAGATGCAATGAACTTTTGAAGTCGTGAAGTTGACCGTCGTCCCTAATCTAAAACCCGCACTGACCAATTATCATTTCGAGGGAGGGAAGCGTCGATGTATTAAAAAAAGTTTATTTGATGCTTTACATTTTCAAGAATGATTTTATTTTATTGACGATAATTGTTATATCATCCCTGATGTTGTAAATATTGTTGGTAATTGATTTTTAAAAGTTTTTTGAGTTTTAGTTTCGATTTTTCTGACCGAAAAAAAATCATTCGTACCCTACTCTACTGGGGCAGGTTTTGGTGCGCAATTTTTTCCTGTCATGGGCTATGCTAACAATTAACTTGAGCTTGTTAACTTCGCGCTGATTGGCTAGTTACATTTTCTTGTATTATCTACGCTATATGCACCCATATATTTACAGTTTTCATGTCTTGTATAAATACGATTCATTTTATTCAAAAACTATTATACACCAGTATTTACAAATGTTTTATAATTATAGGTAATCCAACTTAGCTTGTCGCTAAACAATGTCCAAAGCTTAATCTAGCGAGACCGCTGGGATTGTAAAAGTCTTTCGTGAGGGTTCAAGATCATTTGTCAAGATGCCTAAACATATTTTGTGATTTTGTTCTCGAGCGTCACTCTGCAAACACACGATGAATATCTTACTCGCTAAGATTACCTGGTGGAATATATGCCATGATCCAATAGGCTTAACGTTGTTTTAGCGACAATGTAATTTGAATTAGACATAAAATCGAAAATTCTGATTAAGACATTGTTGGGAATTCATTAACATTCATTAAATAAAATCCGGTGCCGGTGTCCTATATATTACAATACAAAAAATGTGTAAAATGTGTGCGCTTCATTAATAAAACTTGTATTTCACATAAAGTTATCAACACTTAATCGTCTTGTCGGCATCCTTAAATATCTACAGTCCATAAGGCCTTTTGTAAGGATTTCCGTATCATCTAAACTGCCCGCTTTCTTTATTGCTTTCTTCTGCTGTCTGTTCTTTCCGCTTTTTATGTCCTTTTGCTTCATCATGCTTTCTTGGGCATAAATACTCGGTAGTACAACTGGTGGTAATATTTCTGATAGTGAAGCTGCTTCTTGATCTGATACCGATTCAATATCAAACTCTCTTTCGAAACGGCATGCAGATGGCACCGAGTGCCAGGATCGGTGTCGAAACGAGCCATTTTCTGGACGCAAATAAAATGGCTCCTCCTCGTAGACTGAAGCTCGACGTTTGGGCTCCACTTTTGTACTTTTTGAGAAATACTGATGGGATATTTTTATCAAATCTTCACAACTCCTCGATGAAGTTTGATTTTTGTGAGCCCCGGGCGGCCTTAGGTAAGCAAGCGATCTATTTTGACTTTCCAACACTTGGTTTTCCAAATCGTTTGTGCCTTGTGTAGCAGCAAAACCATATTTCCTGGATCTTGCTGGAATTTTTTGCGGATTACCAGTATTGTCAGTTATTGTTGTGACAGTGGTATGATCTACTTTGCTTGCCCATCTTAACGATGTAGCTTTAAGAGTCCCAGACCGTTCTTGTTGTTCTTGTTGATTATCAGTGACTTCATTATCTTCAGTTACAATAATAGTTGGATTACTTTCACTGCAAGCCCATGTCCACGATCTCTCCCTCGTTGTAAGCCTGTCTTGTTGCGTGCTGACGCGGGGTGTTTTTGTTTCTTTCATTTCTGTTTTATCCTTCTTGAGCGTCTTACTTTCCAGCTTTCCTTCCTTCTTAAGATAATTTCTAGGTGTCCTGTTATATTCAATTTGGAGTAATCTACCTTGTGGAGACATGGCCAGTCACGAATTATTCTCAAACAGACAGACTTATCTCGAAAAAACTAACAAAAATGATCCAAAAAAGCTTGTTTTCTTTCCAAGACGAATGGTAGTCCTCTTGGCTTTTTGTTCACTACCTTCTGAGACTATTTCCTTTGGTGTTATTGTTAGTAGGGATGCATGATATGGTTCTAATGGAATAATTGCAATCCGCTTATAACTACAAGATAGATTACGAATTATCATCTTAATAATAAGCAGGTGACTTTGTTTTAGTTGCTTGCGTCACTTCGGTTCATGCATGGTCCAGTAAATACCACACGAAAAGAAAGCAATCAAAATCGACCATCAACTGGTGCATATATCCAGCAATAAAAGGTACATACACTTGTCCCTTTGTTACTTGTTTATGTGTATGCACGTTGCCATGTATTATGTTGTGTGTGTATTACGTTGCTATTTTTCGAATTGTTATTTTATAATTGAAGGAGTTGCAGCAATCAATACCATCACCGTTGCTAAAAAACAGGATTATGACATTGACGTCATAGTCAAGGTTTTTCGTCACACAGCTATGAGCATAGTGATATTTTTGTTTACGAAGTGTTTTTTAGCCCGAGGCCGTTTTCTCGGTTCGGTCATAATAATATAAAATATTTTATAAATGTATACGAAACATTCCAACCCATTTTATGTTCCAACCTATGTCAGTTGGAAAGATAGCAGTGGGAAAAATATCGTAAATATAATATAATAAAACTGAAACAATCTTGATTAAAGATAAGGCCTTAATCTTAGTCCCTAGTTAATTCCGTTAAGTCAGAAAGAGATCGAAATAGCTTGATATATTATTATAATATTACTATAATATAACCACTGTCTACGTTAAGTCCTACATTTTCCTTTCTTTTCCCGCCTTTAATTACTCCTACTCATCAAATATTTCATATCACTCTCAGTAATTAATATACACTCGGTTGCAGAAACGTTGTAGCACACATTTATAAAAATCCATGGCCAAATTTATACAGTATATATCTATTAATTTTAATTTCTGAATACATAAGGCGACCAGACTTTAATATGTAGAAGGAATGAGAATACATTTGTATAGTATTTTAACAAGAATTGAATGCAATTTGATTTAATTTTATTTG
This sequence comes from Metridium senile, assembly GCA_949775045.1. Classification (NCBI taxonomy): domain Eukaryota; kingdom Metazoa; phylum Cnidaria; class Anthozoa; order Actiniaria; family Metridiidae; genus Metridium; species Metridium senile. Next base: position 10,969,189 of record OX459099.1, on the reverse strand, counting down.
GCATCTCATTAGATGTCAGTTTAAACTGTACCATTCGTATATCAATTACTTCTCAGGTTTGGTCAATAAAGCTACCATTATAAGCTATTATAATTAATAACCTCATGATCCAGTACGATCCGGAACGAAATCATATCAAGCTTTCCAATTCCATGCCCAACCCTTCCGTCTTGCACTCTCCACTTTGCACTGCTCGTTTGATCATTTGTTACCATTTGAGGTAATCACTTATTTGCATTCAATTTCAAATACATATGCTAAAGCTTTACAACTACCCAAAGATCAAAACAAGTTTAAAAGATTAACTTGAATCCTGTGGAAGGTTCTAATGAATAAATCATGTCACGCGTATGAAGATTACGTGAGGGTCAGTCATGAACGTGAGAAATCTGCCTCGTTTTTCAAGTGTTCTTTCATCGTTTCAAGTGGTACACAGATTTACGAAGACACGATATCACACTGTTTTACCAGAAACTGACGGATAAAAAAGCTCTTTAATACTACTAATCAGCACAGGATTAGCTCTATAGGCTTTATTTTAACTCTGACAAAAGTTAAGGTGACTGGCTACTTTTGAAAGCTTTTGAACGTTCGATTCGCGCCCACGATGTGCCGCACAAAAACCGCTGAAAAAAATACGTTTTGAGCTTCAACAGGGCAAGATCCTCGAATTTTGCACGGGACTCTATACTTTCTTTATGCTTAGTTGAAAGAACCTAATAAAATCTACGTTATATCAAAGTTTTCCAAAAAGTTAATTTTTCTAACGTACAAAAAAAATCGATTTTCGTAGGATTTTTTGTCCGACTTCATACGATCGAGTTTAGAAAGCACTGAAAGGATAAAATATGACAGATCAAGGTATTTCTTTGTCTTTATTCAAAACCATCCATGTTGTATTTTAGAATGATTCATTATCCCGCAATAGTGCTTGATATAGTATGAAAACTATTTTCTTATGAGTTGTGATTTTTTTCATATCGCATCCGTTTTCGTTTATCTTCAAAATCTCGCGCGTAGGCATCCATGAAATGCTGATTATCTCAAAAACAAGCTCGGGACACCCCATTTTTCTTTTCATATTTGTAATCAGCATTAAATTTCACATTAATAAATCGTAGTTTAAAGAAAAGTTTAACATTATTTCCAAAAGTAGCCAGTCACCTTAAACCAACATTAGCATTAAGATTAATCGGGATTTGGACTCCTGAAGCTTGAATATTTAAAGTAGCTGACATCTAATATTCATTATGTGTAGTTGAGACCTTGGGTCGCAAACGCACCGAGTTGCTCTCGAAAATCGCTCAAATTCTCAGACTAAATCGCATTGCCTTCTTCTTAGTATATAGTAGGGGGAGAACATAGCTAAAAACCGTCCAATCAGCCTGAAATCGATACCAGATAGCAACAAAGACACAAAAAACAATCCATGAACATTTGAGTTTATTTTCTTTATTTTTCGATGAGTTATAGATTTGAGAATAATCCTACATATAAATCGCCTCGATCTATGAGATTGGGCCTCCTGTGATCTATAATAGGCCTTTTTAGAACGTGGTCACGTGACCATTTTCAAACAAAACAAAAAAAGTTAGAGTAGCAGCAAATGAATTCGAAAGAGAATGCCGTCCTAACGAACATTCTCTGAAAGTTGTATCTCAATATCTTTAAACTATGGCTCTGAGAATGTTTTTAAATCATCAGAAATAGCAAGGATTTGTACCATGATAATTATTAATTTTTGAAAATGGTCACGTAACCATGTCCTGCAAAAGGACGAGATTGTATAAGTTTTTCGAATGATATTTTTCAAGAATTTACCCGGCTACAAGCTGCGAATCAATAGAACATACACACGCCCGTCCCCGTTGGGTTGGGGCTTGGGCTCCCCCACGTGCTGTTAAATTCTAGTTTGAATGTCTACACACATAAGCTTTGTCTTTTTTGACTCGAGTAACGTAAAATGAAATCACATTTCTGGAGAGATTCCTGGGGATCAGCAAGAAATTGTTTTTCCAACGTCTTGCAATTGGTAGACAGGATATTTTTTTCCCTTCTCAATGCTCTGCAGGATATCTATTTCTATGCAAAATTTGTTCTCCCCTTACAATAGTGCAGGAATTTGTTTCTTTATTATTCCATTTGTGCTGCACGAAATTTTCTTCGGTCCGGAGGAAATTTATTTTCAAAATCACACACACATCCCCTCAAAAGTTAAATGGGGCTTCAGAAGACGAACCCTCCCGTTTACAATCCAGATGAACAACGTAACTACATATTTGATTAACAAACTAAACACCGACTATTAGTATGAATCAGGGAGGGGCAGGGGGACCGTGCACCCCCCCCCCCCCCTCCCCCAAAAAACATAATTTGAGTGCATTGAATGGTAGTTATTTTCAGGGCTATTTTCAGAAATCAATGGGTGACACCCTCCCCCCCCCCTCCCCCCCCCCCCTCCCCCCACCCCCTCCTTATCATTTTGAGGGTGCTACGGCCCTGTGAATATACTAACGTTTACTAAAAACTATTTCTATATTTTTCGCTTGTATATTACATGAATTTATACAATGCTTTTTTCATGACGCAGTTTTGAAAACTTTCAAGAAAATATTTTTCAATTAACTAGTTATGCGTCATCATCTCAGCTTTATACCTCCTGCAATTGGCATCAGCCAATTCTTGACATGGTAATTAGTACACTCAAATATCGTGCATATCCTTTCGATGAAAAGTGTACTGCCCAACTGTTGACTCTTCAGTTAACACCTATTTTAAAGTGAACTTTAGTCCAGAAATCTGCATTGTGACTTTCAGTATCTGAAGAACGTGACGTCATCTAGTATTTATCATGACGTCCCACTTGAGATTGATCTAAGACCAAATGATAGACATGGACTCTTTGTAAATAAAGATTAGCAAGAAGGTAAAACCGGTACTTGGCCCATCGTATAAAAAGACGGTCATATTTGTTTTGAACCAGTGAGTCAGTTCAAACCAGCGTGCGTACCACGGGATATAGAAAGATATATATTTTCCTGCAGGTCAAAAACAGTCATTGATAAATCGATGGAGAGATGTAATCTAAAGGCAACTGCATCTATTGTGTCAGAAAAAGTGGCTAAAGTGCTAACGGCAAAAAATGTACTTTATGAAAAAGAGCTGTCATACGTTTGTAAGAATTTGGAAAAGGAGAAAAACAACTGCAAGGCTACCATCGAAAAGACGAAAAAGAACCTGTTCAGGAGTTTAAGGTCGTCGCCACAGAACAGAAGAAAGTCGATGAATTGTATTGGGGATTCTCGAGAACGTAGTTTCTCGTTACCCACAAGTGTTAAACCCAAACGACTCAGAGACTTCGATCACAGGTCTTCGTCACTATCAGAGCAAGACCAGATCACCAAAAGCCACGCGGAAAAAAGCGTGAAAGAAAATGACAACATGCCGTCAGCAGTGACAACAACACCAGCAAAACATTCTCCAAAAGACACGACAACTGACGAAGAAGCACCTTTGTCACCGACATCGTTATCAAGCACGGAAACCGAAGATGACATATTTGGAGCTTCACAACGCACTTTTCAGTTGGAAAACTTGGGATCATCAAGCCCTTCAAACAGCCAGACATCTGAAATTGAAGTTCCTGATATCTTAGTTACGGGTGCAGATAATAACAATAATGTAACTAGCGAGAAGCCACAGAGGAAGATATCTCTTACAAGAAGCTATAGCACAGGAGATTTAGAGAACGCTAAAGCTGCTGACCAAACACAGCATAGTACTACATGCACTTCTCCAGTACAAATACGAAGAATAAAGAGCACATGTGATAACTCTACTTTATTACTACAAAACTGGAAGGAAGGTAACGTTACTGCAAGCGACGATAAAACCAGATATGGCTCATTCGACGAGTTGTTCTTCCAAAGACTTAATAACATGCTCTCTGAAAATACTGTTCCTCAAAAACCAAAACCAAGATCTAAACCTTATTCTGAGGAACCTTTTTATTTGCGCAAAAAGTGCCTATTACGAAGTTGCTTAGGTAGACAGGACTTGCACAAAAGCGCTCCCGATGGACTAGAAAATCTTTCCAACGGAGAGCAAGGCGATGGATTTGAAAGGCCCCTTGCTTCTATTCTACCTCCCATTGCATTACCAAGAATCTACTCACAGCAAAGTAACAAAGCTGCCGCAGACAAGAAGAAGGTTAAGAATGGGACAAGGAAACCTGCAAATTCTAAACTAACTGCAGATGTTTCAAATCTGACCAAACACTTGAATGACTGTAGATACCTTCGTAATACTGCCAAATAGATAACAAACATACAAAATTTTTAAACTTTTACGCTATTCCAGAAAACCTGGAATTGACCAAAACTGCTCATGATTGAGTTGATTTAGATCCCTGAGAGCCTGATACTCAGGCTAGAGTTGATTGCGTGTAAATATATGGAGTGCCGGATTATCTGACTGCTTGTCAGTAAAATGCATGCATGCTTGTTCTTGGCTAGCTTTTCACTTTTTCAGCTAGTCCTTTTTGTAAATACGCTATCAATAAAAAACAGGAATATTTATTCATCGTGGCGTAATACATTTTTATTGCTGTGAACTACTTTGTGCAACTGACAATTTTTGTTGGCTTATCAGTTTGGCTTCAAAGATAGCTTACAATATCTTTGGACTTTTTATACGATATCTATTTAGCTTTAATTATATATATATTTGTTGATGTTATTCAGTATTTAAAATAAAAACTAACGCAAGTAAGTTTGATTTGATTTTATCCACGTTTCGACCCCATCCAGCGTCATTTCTACTACTATAATTTTGAACATTAATGTACTCTTGAAAATGACGCTGGATGGCATCGAAACGTCGATACAATAAAACTTACTTGCGTAAGTTTTTATCACAAGCAAACCTACGTTATTCAGTATTTTATATATTTTTTTATTCTTATATGACATGGCCCCACTGAAAATAACTCGATCTGATTTTAATGATAAAGTATTTTACTCCAACGAAGGGCTAACAGTTATACAGTTATACTTAAGTCAACAGTTTTTTACGTTGTTACAGCTTTCATTATATATACCTATCACCGTTTATATCAAACACCGACGCAGCCTATACTAGTTTACTCGCTAGTTTCCATTTATTGAAGTGATAATTAATTGAGCGAATATTCAACTTCCATAGTGTCCGTTCTAAAAGCTGTTTCTCCCCGCCCTTTCATCTGTTATCAAAGATAGCTTAAAATATCCTAAAAAAACTTAACCCTCGTTCTAATCTACTTTTATAATGGGATTATTTATGTTTTTCACTCCACAAGACATAACCTTGGTTTCGTTCCAATCATAAACATTTTAGTAATCGTTTTAGTAATATTTTAAAGATAGTTTTTATTGTTCATATATAAATATTTTATATCATATTGTAAATAGATATTTCAGTATAATCAATTGTAAATTTTATATTTTAACATATTATTTAGTTAGCTAATTTTCTTCATATTGAGTATTGTAATTTATGTTTTATTTGTGTCCCCAATTAGTGCTATTATACGAGCTAGAACGACTAGACACTTAATAAACTTTATGTAATGTATGTATGTATTGTATGTATCAGTGCCAGCAGATCTACTTCGATTCTTTTGTACGCGTGCATGAATCCCAAATACATGTTTTAGCAATCAGGGGCTGGTTGTACGATAAAACGAATGAAACCTATACAAATGATATGCACTGGATGACTTAATTTATCCAGGCTTCGTACAACTGGCCCCAGAACGATCAAAAGTTTTCTTTAACTTTACATTGATCGCAACGACCAGTTGTTTTATGTCCAGTGAAATAATCGGAAAAAGGGTTCAGGCAGTCTTTATTAACAATATATTTACTACTAAATATATATACAATTAACTCTAAACATCTATACGAATATTCTATAAACTATTACAATCATATTTACTATTATTCCTTAGAATAATAAGTCCATCTACTGACGTTACGTACATAATACAATTACAATAAGATAACAATTGACTACCTGAGGAGTGGTGGGTGGGAAAAAATGATATATATCTGCGTTGCTATATATGCTCTGCTAGAAAGTACAGCTTGAATGATGCTATTGATCTACTATGCTTATTAATATATAGTGTGATGCCTAATCAGGTCTAAATATTATTTACCACATTCATGTGATAACTGATATTAGACTTCCTGCCGTTCCCATCCTGGCCCGCTTACACCTGTCAATATCCACAAAAAGAGTTTTTGATTTCTCGTCCCAAGCAGGAATGGAACTTCGACTGTCATGTTGCCCGATAGACGGTAGTGGTATAGGTTCCGTATTGATAAAAAAACGTTTTAAATATAGTGCTTATGATTCGATTTTTCTTCTGGTTTCAAGAGTGATAACGTGAGATTAGTCGTACAGTTTTCAAGTACTCCATTGTATCTTTGACCTTTATCTAGATCTTGTTGCAGACAGGAAGAACGAGACAAGATTAATAATATCGTCAAACAACGAACATAACTAATAAAGCATTGAGACCCGCGGTGGCTTTTTACTCGACGGGCGGAGCCGATTGAGTTATAATATGAGCTTTTTTCTTCGTTTTTTTTGTTTGTTTGTTTGCTGTTCCATAAGTCTCACGGGGGATTGCCGCTGAATGGATTGATTGTTGACATTCCATTTTTTGCTGAAAATTGGCTGAAAACTCCTTCAAAATATATCGCCTATGATCGCCTTAGTTGCACATTCAGATGGCAGGGCAAGAACTATACGAAGCCCTCCGGTTTCCAGGGTAGGGGTAGATAGAAATAAGTTTTAAACTTTATCATGTCAAAAAAAAAATGTTTATTTTTATTAACAAAATGCCATTTCCTCTGTTCAGTGTTCAAAATTGGGTCTGATAACAAAGCTAAAATGGTGAGGAAATTTAAACATTCATGAGTTTCTAAAATCACACCTTGTATTTACCATCATGGTAAATCAAATTAAACAAGTTAAAAATACAAACACATCATGGAAGTTATAGCCTCCTTAGCAGACGTCATTTGTCGATTTTTTTTCCCGGACATATAGTTTGAAATATATTTTTTTGACAGATCCTCGATATTTCTTTTCCGTCCCTAAAGCCTGGTTTTCACTAGCGACGCAAGCGCAAGCACAAGAGGCCTTATTTCGTAGTGAAAACCGCCCACGCAAGCGCAAGCACAAGCGCAAGGTATCAAAAATTTTCCTTTTTTCTTGCGTTTGCGCTTCTGCTTGCGCGTGGCACTAGTGAATAGTTTGTTTGCGCTTGCGCTTATTCACGTCTCGTTTTCACATGCTTGTGCTTGCGCTTGCGTTTGCGCTTGCGTTGCGTCGCTAGTGAAAACCAGGCTTAAGGGGGCTATGGTAGATATAGATACAAGACATTCTGGTTAGGATCAGTACAATGAGTTGTCGAGATAAAAGGATCACTCAATGCTAGCTTCTCAGTTACCGGAATCGAATCACTTCATGTATGTCACGGCACATAGCTCTCATTTAAATGTTATTGAAAGACAGTCAAACAGAGACAGGCTATCAAACTGACAGATAGTTAAACAAATTTAAAACTATGTTCATCTCTAATGTCCTTAAAGAGTATTAAACTGATTCACCCTTTATGTTTATATTCACCTTAATATTTACCTTTAAACTGTCTTCTGTATGTTGATTTTTGTATTTTTTTTGTTTCTTTTTTCCTTTATATCCATTATAATCTATGTTATTATACCTTTTTCTTGTCATCTGATCACACAATGCCTCAAATTCTATGTAAGGCTGTCTGACTAGTTTAACGTAAGTTATTTTAGACAGCCTCTACCCCTCTATTTAGGAATAACAAAGATAAATTAAATTTATAATAAAATACGGATATATGTAAATAACAATATTTCTCTATATTTAAATATTATATTTGTACTGTTATTTATATGTAAGTATTGTTATAATGTGTGGGTGAAATAAAGATTGACTTGACTTGACTTGACAAACAAGCAACTGAAAATAATAACCCGGGGAGGGGGGACTCAAAGTATCGGGGAATACTTGTTGTATCGTATGGGGATAAAAATCAGCGATTTGCATTGACCAGTATCTCTTATCATTTAAAATCACATTTCTTGGTAGATCGTAGCCTGTGTAGTGTTTCGGGAGGGGAGAGCCAGCTATGCAGGCTAGGTAGATCGAAAAAAGCCCAACACCCTTCGCTGCGCTTTTCTCGTTTTATGTTGCTCTTGTCGTGGTATTTTTTAATATGGGGTTTTAAAAACTCGACGATGCCACGCCCTGTGAAAAAGACCTGCAGTATCAGTTTTGTATGAGCATACCCGATACTTTTACTCCTGAGTTCCACTCACTCCGGAATAATATGACTTACAGTACTGGTACTCACCACAACATCAACACTCTTTGTTTGTCCATGTTTACTTCAAAACGAAATCCCTAATACAAAGTCTTTGTGGTTTTCCTGTGTTTTAACATTTCGGGAAGTTTGGGCTTCCTGTGTAAAAGGCGAGGCTACATATTTTAAAATGGCGGACGGAGCGCAGGAGTAAACTGCAATGTTATCAAAACGGGTTTTATCGGTGCTACGACCGAGAAAGCTACTTGAAGGGTGCATGAATAATAATATTAGAAGTGTCCTTTTTCCGAGGCTTGATATATTTGTTGTGAATCACCGTTCTTTGTCGTCATTTCGAGGTGAGTTTAACTTAGCTGAGTACAAGTACCATGTGCAACGGAGCCAATGGCTGCCACTGTCAAATAAAACTGTTCTATTAACTTATATGGTGTAAATATGAGAAAGTTTGCACTAAATTGTAAGAAAATTATCATGTATTTACAGGATTATTGATGAATTATATAGCCAAAAGAGTACTACCCTGGGCACCAGAGGTTATTTTCTACTTGCTTTGGCGCACGGTTAATTGTGGATACTAAATCAAGAAACACTCTGTTTTCCAGGGTACCAGAAGAATGTAAATTTTTTTTTTTTTTTATAGCCTGGAATTTGAATACAAAAATGCATACAATTGTAAAGGCGCTGTTACACTGTGCAATTTTCTCAGCAATTTGTCTCGCAATGCTTAAAAATGTTGCGTTGCAAGTTGCAGAGGTGAAGTGATACACTGCAAAGCAATCTTGGCAACTTGCAATGATTTTTCAAAATTCATGGTGCTTTGGGGGACTAGGGAAGAGAAATGTGCGCATGCATCCTCGAAAAGAAATGCTTTAAAATTGCGACACAAGTTGCTGAAGGGGTGATACACCGTGCAGTGGCGTTGCAAGTTGATGAGTTGCGTTGCGAAAAGTAGAACTAAACTCTACTTTGTGCAACGCTGTCTGGAACAAAAAAATTGCGAGCGGGCCACTGTTACAAGCAACTTCAACTTCAACTTCAGCAACTTGTGTTGCAACGGCATTGCAAGACAAGTTGCTGAGAAAATTGCATAGTGTAACAGTGCCTTAATTTATTGTTGTATTTCTTACAGAAAAGAAACGATTTTACAAGCATGCAGGAATAGAGCAAGCAGATGGTGAGTATCAACAAACATTCAGTATTTATAGCTTTCGTCCTTATTCAGTATCATAGTTAATGGAGCTTCATGGGACAAAATACCAAGTCTATTTCTACAGCACATTAATGGCTACCCGTAGTGAAACAAAACTTAATATGTGTTGTATAATTGCGCTATTTTGTACAAACGTTTGGATATTGCTGGATCAGAACTGTGTGACTATTGAATCCTTCATTGTCATGTGTATTGTGTGGTTCATGTTTGAGTGAATTCTTAGTTACTCTAGTCAATAACTAAGTACTATACAAATCTAAATTTTAATACATGCCAACTCTCCTGGCTTAGCTGGCAGTCTCAAGATTATGGACATAATATCCCAGTCAAGTCTGGTTAAGACTTGAAACTCTTTGTGTTCGAAGGAAAAGGCCAACATCTCCCAGTTTTGGACGTGAAAACAGTGAATCTTGCTTATGTATAGGTTGTTGAGGGCTGATGATCTGCCTGGGATCATTTTCCTTTTTTGGTAAGATGATCCAAGAATAAAAAAAAATGGCAAAACCGCTATTAATTTCCTTCTGATGAATGGCCATCACCAACCCTACACTACAGTTTTTTCCATTTCTTCCACTTTTAACCTTTGGTTTCACAGATGTATGATATGCACTCTTCAGACAATATATCCCTTGTGGGAAACCTTTTCCCTGAAACGCCAAATTAACTCACTAGTGCCCCTTTTCCGTATTAATTGTCCATTTTAATGTACAAAACTGACCCTTTTAATTCACCAAGTTTACAATCTCTATCAGTCTTTAAAAAAACATTTCCTTCCGCATCATAATAAGGGTTACCACAGGTAACCCAGTTTTACATTTTTGTCATAAATTTACTTTCGACACACTATGTTTTAAACTAGGGGTATATTGTCTGAAGAGTGCATATCAAAACAACACTTTTTAAATTGTGTGTATATATGTATTATTTCAGATGGTTTTCAAGTGACAATTGATAATAAGAAAGTAAAGACACCCCATGGAAACCCACTAGTTATTCCTAACAAACAGTTAGCAATGGCAGTGGCTGCAGAATGGAACATGCAGAAAGAAATTATTAAACCAAGTAACATGAACTTGGTGAGGTTTTAAGACTTTTTTCTTGTATTCATTTGTATTTTTCTTGTATTCCTTCCTTCTTCCTTCCTTCCTTCCTTCCTTCCTTCCTTCCTTCCTTCCTTCCTTCCTTCCTTCCTTACATTCATGGCAACCTTTGTCTGTTAAATTGAGCGGAAATGTTTAATGTGGTATTTTCTATAATGTTAATTTTTGATTTCTTCCTTTTGTTTTCTAGACTAGCTTGTCTAACACTGTTATTGACAAGCCAAATCCAAGAAGTAAAGAGCAGCAAATACAAGATGTATTAGAGTTTCTTTGCACTGATACTGTTTGGTGAGTTGGAATAAAGCAATATTGTGCCTAGTGGTTTAGGAGTTTTCAGACATTTTTACATTAAATACATTATTTATCGAAGTAACAATATTTGTTGAAGTAACAATATTTGTAATAGGATTATCTGGTTGGATGTAGCCTTGAGAAGGACAGTTTGATGTGACTGACGTTTCGACAACCTGTGCGTAAGTCATCTTCAGAGTCAAGTGAATAAAAGAGTCAGATTGGGTGATATTTATACTCCCACGCTAATCAATAGATGTTGTATAATTAGCGGCATCGGTTTCATTGTGTGGCTGTACCGCTTGGGTGTCATTAGCGGCATCAGTCTCATTGTGTGGCGGTACCGTTTCGGCTGCTGTCGAAACTTCAGTCACATCAAACTGTCCTTCTCAGGGCTACATCCACCCGGATGATCCTATTACAAATATTGTTACTTCAACAAATATTATTACTTCGATAAATATTCATTCACCTAGGTTCAGACCTTTCAATACAATATTAAATACATTGCCATCTTAAGACGTGATTGATGACCAAAATATTTGACATTAACATAGTCTGAATAAAAATTGGTTGATTGAAATGGTAGATAATTCTTTTAGGCAAAGTGAGTGTTCCACCTCTTTTTACAAATATATAATAAATATAATAGCATGAGAGAGAACAACACATCAATCAAACTCTATTCACTAGTTGCCGCCTGAGCCAGGAATCAATCCCAATCCATGAAAGGCCAGTGATTTTGCCACTAGGCCACCCATGCCAACCATAAAAATATCAACTGAAGATAAACAATAAATTCTGATACTTATTTAATTGATCACATTTTTATATCTTGATATTATATTTGCAGTTTTCCAGCAACAGAACCAGATGACCTTATCAATCTACAGAGAAAGGAGTGGACTCCACTAATAGACTGGTTCAATCAAAAGTATGTACTCATACATGTATAATTACAAGCATGTACTACAACATGCAATTTATAGACTTGAATAATTTATTGCAAAATATTATTATCTTTATTGAGTCTGTTTTTGATTGCTAATAATATAAGTTTACATTTTGTGTAATTACCATTTCACTATATCTTTGTTTAAAAAAAAGACAATATTTTGTACCATTTACAACATTTTAACAGGACGCATTTTTGGTTAAATGTACAAGCTACAAATAAGTACTCTGTCTGATAGAAGTGAAGATCAAAAAAACATTATTTTTATTTAAAGTTAAATAAATTAGCAAGATATATTGTAAGCAGGGTTCGTGCTACTCCTTAAACTCCTTGAAAACTCCTTAGATTTGATTTACGTTTTTAAGGGCACTTGAAAAGCCCTTGAATTTTAGAAAATCAGCAAAAACTCCTTAAAAACTCTACTAAAGTAGGGTAAATTTTGATAAAGTTTGTTCATTCTGTGCGACGTTAACAATGACAGGAATATCATTTATATATCAAATTTGTTGCAAAAATTGCTTAAAAATTACTTTTTGATCCTTGAAAACTCCTTGAAAACTCCTTAGATTTTGTTTAATGACATCAGCACGAACCCTGTGTAAGTGAAAAGCAACCAAAGCAGCATTTGATTTAGAGTTGCTCCTACATATTTATAATTTTATAATTGTGTTTACATTTTTAAGTAAAGGTAATAATCTAATAGGTAACTGCACAGGGGCGGAGCCAGGGGATGCAGGGGGTGTGCACCCCCCTTCCCCCCTTGGGCTCAGACAACCATAAAGCTCCAAAATATTTTTTCTTAAGTTATTTATATATTACGTCATTTCCTAATGGTGCACCCCCCTGAAAAAAACCCTGGATCTGCCCTTGACTGCATGACTAACTAGTAAGTACTGGTAGTTAACAAAGTTGTTATATTTTTGTAGGTTTAATGTAACAGTTACCGTTGTAGATGATTTATTGGTACAAACAATACAGAAAGACACAATGACAAAACTTAGGTCATATCTGACTTCTATCAATGATTGGGGCATGGCAGGTATGGTATCGATGGGATACCTGTAGTATAACACAGGAAACCCATAAAATATATAATTCTCTCTGTTTTTTTTGTTTTTTTCTGGTGTAGCTTGTAATTCAAATCAAACAAATTTGAAAGATACATAGTTAATCATTGAACCACAGACCTTTCAACACTGACATTCTCAACTTTCAGGGCATTTCTTTCATACCAACCTGGTGAATAGGGAGCTTCATAGATGTAGTGGTTCACCAATTGCCTCTCAAGAGTTTTCAGAATGTGTTATTTCCTTCCATACCACAAGGGCTAGAATTTCATGTTGTCTGTCCATACTCTCAAATTTCTTAGGGAAGGACGTCAAAGAACCCAGACCACTATTCGGGGAGGGGTGGCTATTGAGTTGTTAGTGTGAGTGGCAAGTGATTTCACTACTGGCTAATGACTGTACTAACCTGAGGGCCATTTGTAGCTCTGATAAGTGTTATTATCCCACCTTTTGAAAAAGAAAGATAAACAAAAAGCGTTTTTTGTCCGGGAAAATATTTTTAAACCTAAAAGGTACGCCGATCACCCCTACCACTTCAAACAAGAGAGATGGATCAAGTCTTTTAATTAATTCCTTTCCCACTAAATTACAAAAGTCAAGACCTGAACTTGGCGGTGTTTACGTAGACCTGATGAATAAAAAAGAAAAAATAATTAATTAATCAACATCTCCGTTTACAAAAGATGAAGCAGAGAAATAAATAGCTGAAGTTTTGAATTTTGAAAAGTTAGTCCTTTATGGTCTATTTGTATTCCACCATCAGCAAAACAAAACATGTGAACAGAGTTTATCATGTACATGTGGTGAAATATTTAATGCAGTGACGTTGGTAGTGTGGATTTTAGTCCACCCAATTTAAAGGACACTTTTGGCTAGAAGATTGAGACATGCATTTAATTTATTTGTGTTTAAGCAGTATTTTTTTTCTTTTTTTTAGGTCTCGAATTTGCTGTAGATACATCCAAATCCTTTATCATAACTATAGCATTGCTAGATAACCACGTCAATGTGGAAAAAGCTGCGTATTTGTCAAGACTAGAGTTAGAATTCCAGGTATTATAGGGAGGGGTCTAAGTTAGCCTGCGTACAGCCGGTTTAATTACCCGTTATTACGGGTAATTAAACCGGCTGTACGCAGGCTAGGTCTAAGTAAGATCATATTTTATAGAGGGGACTGGTTAGGAAACACTTTGTTGTACTTCTTTGTTTGAATTTCGAAGTTGAACCGGTCTTGACCGTGCACGCTTGAAAAAAAGTGTACAAAAACATACAACAAAGGGCTTCCTATAACCATATCATTTCCCTCTACTAACTGTGGTAAGACGAAGTATACCGTAGCTTACTTTTGTAAATAAAATGTTGCTGTCATTGTACATATTTCAACCATTTTGTCAGATATGTTAATTGTAAAGTTCATTCTATTACCTATCGTTTATATCAATCACCGACGCAGCCTATACTAGTTTACTCGCTACTTTCCATTCATTTTCGTGACATTATTGTTCTGTTCTATTCTAGATTGGTCGATGGGGCAGTGTAGAGTGGGCACATGATGTAGACTTGATGGAGTTACGCAGTAGACTGGCATCTGCTGCTCTCTTTTATCATCTATCTACCAAGCAATAACACAAGTCTGCCCTCTTCCAAACATCTGAATATATTTAGCTTGCAGACACAAGTGACCTATAATATGGCGAGACTCAGACTCACTACCTTTACGTTACATATTCTGGCACACAACTCTGCTAAAAAATGGCGACCAATCTGATTGGCTATATTGTTCTTGACTTGCTAGTCTCCCATACGTGTGAAACCTCTATTATGTCTCAACATGAACAAGAGGCTAGCCTCCTCCACAGGCATCTCTTATATCTCTTTTCATCGGGCTTTTGGGCTTCCTGTGTCGCTTCCTGTGTTAAGAAGAAGAAGAGGGGGACTTTCTCGCCTAACTAGCCCTTAGTCCCTCTCTAGTAACAGCATAGGAAACCCAAATCCAAATTAGATCACAGAGACGCCTGTGGAGGAGGCTAAGGCTAGCCATTTAAGAACAATAGCAGGTCGTCATATTCCGATTCAGTGTGTTAGCACTGCATGGAAACGAGGTCCTTTTTAATCGGGTTCTTGTCTTATGTACGTCCATTTTGAAAACCGTGAAAAAAAGGAAAAGTTATTTGTAAAGTGCATTGAGATTATCTAAAATGCAATATATATATGAACACTCATTATAATAATCAGTATATATACTATCGGCTCTTGATACTATCCAATATCTGAAATATACAGTATGCCGATTTTTATTTAGAATATTAAGATTGAGACAAGATCGCATTTCCATTCTTTTTTCGTCGTTGCTATATTCCATTGTTCGATGCTGTTTTGCTTTTGGCACGACTAGTTTTTCAAATTGTTTCTTTTTTAAAACGTTAGTTAATGCTGTTTAGCATCATTACGCAAGTATTATACGTTTCAGGCTAGTAAGCTTCCAGTTTGGATGGGTCTTCTTTTCCGTCGACATTTTCTCGAGAGAAATGTGGGAGCAACAGCAAACAACAGCAGCGAAATACAAACAATAACAACAACACCCGGGAAACAACAATAACACCAGAAACAACAACACCATTAGCAGCAACTACAACAACAAAGCAATTATTATTATTAAATGGTTGCAACAGCAGCAAAATAGCAGCAAAAAAAACATAAGCAGCAACAACAACAATAGCAGCAACTACAACAACAAAGCAATATTAAATGGTTGCAACAGCAGAAAAATAGCAGCAAAAAGAACATAAGCAGCAGCAACAACAATAGCAGCAACTACAACAACAAAGCAATATTAAATGGTTGCAACAGCAGAAAAATAGCACCGAGCAAAAAGAACATAAGCAGCAGCAATAACAATAGCAGCAGCTATAACAACAAAGCAATATATAATAAAGGTTGCAACAGCAGAAAAATAGCAGCAAAAAGAACATAAGCAGCAGCAACTACAACAACAAAGCAATATTAAATGGGGCAGAAAAATAGCAACAAAAAGAACATAAGCAGCAGCAACAACAGCAGCAACTATAACAACAAAGCAATATTAAATGGTTGCAACAGCAGAAAAATAGCAGCAAAAAGAACATATTAAGCAGCAGCAACAACAACAACAAAGTACAACAGCAGCAAAATAACAGCAAAATTACCCAAGACAGACGACAGTATAAGCAGCATGAAGAACACTACATATAGTACTAATTAAAAAAACCCCGTAACAATACTTCAAGTAGCATACAATACTTAAGAACAATATATTATAAAACATAAATTATAATATAGGTAAGGAGGGAAAAAGTTAATAATTAAGAACAATCTCTCATGCAAATCAAAAATTATCCGTTTAAAAAATTCAGTTTCGTTTCTAAGGCAGCGTTTTTATTCACATTCCTTTAGATGTTTTTTTTACAGACTAACGTCAGACTAGTTTAGATTTTACTGTGTTTTCACTGTAATTCCGGAGTTTCAAAGTTAAACTAGCTTAATATAATCTAGTAAAGACACAGCCACAATAAATTAAACTTGTTGCTAATCTTTCTAATACCGTCTAAATCAGATTCGCACCAATATTTACACATGTAAGTTCAAGTGTACAAAGACCTTTAAAGCGGAAAGTTTTGCAACAGTACAGTGATTAATTTGCTTGACTTAAGCTATTAACAAACTTTGAAGAACGTCAATTTCTTCTACGTATAGTTTTAATCAATGTTACAATAGATAGTACGCGATTAAGATAATGATTCACTTCTTCTTGTCGCGGAAAAACAAAATGTTGTTTACTTAAAAGCTGAATAATTTTTTGGCAACAATCTAATATCAACAGGAAGAAGCTAACTCTTTGACGTAGGGATAGATTTTTGGATAACAATTTCATGATTTTTTTCTGTCAATTCTGTTTGGACTGAAATAAGTTATGATAACAGTACGCCGGTATTATTCTTTAAAAGTTATTCTTTGCGGTGAAGTTTTTGGGGAGACGGAAATTACTAACCTACCAAATATTTTATGGACCGAGTATGTGTGTTATGCTATGTTGGAAAAACCTAATTTTGTACAAAAAATCTTTACACTAAATAGCCAAAAAATGTTAAAGGAAAGATTATGATGGTATAAGAGTAGGCTAGATTATTGTGGCATCTTATAATTTCTCTTTGAACACTTTTCAAAGTTTTTATATCTATTTTTTAAGAGATTCTTCTGATTTGATTGACATTGTACTTATCTTTTTGTCAGCTTGTTGTCAAGTGCATTTGTGTCATATTATCTGTGAAAATTATCAGCCTTTGATCTCGACACACGCAGTGAAGGAAACTCGATATTAACACGCTGTACTTTAAACCAGAAACACGTACTAAACTTTCGACTTTTCAGGACAATTAGCTTGCTCGACTGCAAGAGTTTAACAACGGCCTTCCTCGAAAAGACTCTACAAATATTGTTTTAAAGACATCACGATTCGTGTCCAAAGTTTCAGTTAAGCCACAGGAAACGCTAATGTTTTCTGGAAAAGAAACTCGATATCATTGCATTGTTTTACCAAATTCTTGTTCACGTACCACACTTTAGACTTTCCAGGGCAATAATATACCTCCAACCCAACACACTTTACAGTTGGCTTTGAACGCACTCTACCGTTGTTGTAAACACATCGAGGAGTATTCAATAAGTATACAAGTTTGACAGAAAACGGTTTTTTGAAAGTTATATGCTTAATCGAAGACGCCGAGTTGAGCAACAAATTATATCATCGAGGCCGCAGCACGTCCAGAAAGTGAAGCAACTTGGTTGAATGGACATCACAATTTATTAGCTATCTAGTATAAACACGGGAATAATTTGAAAAACCTTCAACACTTGAAACAGGGAACATAGCAAACTCTAACAAGAGCTTTTTGTGGCAACTTCGTTTGGGAACTGTAGCCGTTTCTCCAAAACTGACATTTTTGTCACAGAAGTAATACTGAAGGACTGTTCAAAGATACGCCTAAACCTGGAATACGAAACAGAGCGTGCTTTCACAAGATAACGACTATTCCAGAGTGGTGCTCCAAAATTATTGTCTACGAATTGCTCATGATTTGCACATTAAAGGGATAATTTGATTACATCATTGACTACAATAATTTGGAACTTGAAACACCCGAGTATAATTCCGATCCAGGCCTTGATTAAAGATATTCATTTTTTCAAAAACAGTTCACGTAAATACCTTTCACAGTCCATATATTGATAATATAAACCATGGATTATAATAATAATAACCCCAAAACTTGGACTTTGGCACAAAGGGCAAGGAAAGTCTCAAAAGGTCAGGCTAAAATATTCCTGACAAGGAGCGCAGGAGACGAGCAGAGACTTGCTAAATTAACGCAACACCTAGACAAGGAGAAGTCAGCAAAGTACTCGGAGCTAAACTTTGCACAAAAGCTTCTCGTTAAGCGCTATGGAGCAGGAAAAAACGAGTTGGAAAATGCTGTAGAGCAGCGAAGACCTTCACGAGACCGCAGTGTTACATGGGACTCTACGTTTGTTACAAAACCAGATGTTATTGATGGCCGAAGTCGGGCCGTTTCATTCGAAAGAAAACCCTCCATTGCGCAGTCCCTCGCGACTGGGGAAGTCCCTCGGTTTGGCACGACAGGGAAAGAAGCCCGAGTAAACAGATTTTCTCAAGTTAGTGACTTCCAAACAAGAAAACGATCACAGACGCTTGATTCATTGGATGGAGAAACAAACAAAGGCGAAACACAAGAAACAAGACCTCGTGCTTCATCCTTAATCCAACGTCCTTTGGTTCTACCTCCTATTTATAAAACCGATGAACATAGATCACTCCCCACCATGGGTGGACTAAAGTCACGTTTTCCGACTAGCTCCATTCGCAGTACTGCTGTACCTGAAACCAGTCAAACCAGAAAGACAAGTATTACAACATACTTTCCTCAAGGAAGTATGACGATGGATGAGAAAGTGTCTGTACAGTTTGATAATTCACTTTCTAGTTGTCGATATCTGAGAAGAAATGATGACGAAGACAAGTCGGGGTAAAAATCCCGGGGGAGGGGGGGGGGGGGGTTGTACTCACTTTGTCCAAGTGGTAGGGTGATCGGCGGAGGTTTTGAAAACGACCCCTAAAAGGTACGCACAGATAAAAATAAACTGCGTTCTCATCTAAAAGTTATGTATAGCTATTTCAAAAAACGTTGAACACTGAATAGTGCATTCCAAGACTCAAAGGGCATTTTGGGTCTCATTAATTTGAAAACAATAAATACAGCGATATATACTCCCAATAACTATCTAGTATTTTGTTTTGAATGGAATGCACTAAGAATAAAATAACTAATTATCATTTATTTTACTTTATATAATATTACATGACCCAGAATGCATTTCGGTCTTGGAATGCACTATTCAGAATACAGTCAAAGTCAACGTTTTTTTTGAGAACAGCTGCATTCCTATTTTAAAAATCTTTGTAACCGATGGCGGTAATATGAACATACAGCTATTTCAAAAAACGTAGAATACTGAATACTGCATACTGAATAGTACATTGCAAGACCGAAATGCATTTTGGGTCAAGTAATATAGTTTAAAGTAAAATAAATAATTATTAGTTATTATATTCTTAGTGCATTCCATTCAAAACAATATATGAGATAGTTATGGGGACTAAATATCGCTGTATATGTATTATTTATTACGAATCAATGAGACCCACAATGCTCTTTGGTCTTGGAATGCACTATTCAGTATTCAACGTTTTTTGAAATAGCTGTATAATCAGTCTATAGAATTCGACTACAGCCCGTGGTCATTTAAGGAATGTACACTTTATAAAACAATTCGGAGAACACTTTAAAATTCCACAGGCTGTAGTCAAATTCTAAAGAATATATATTACATGCTGTCGAGGCTGATCGACGAGAACTCTGAAATGATCTATTACGAATAGTAACAAATTTCTTATTCTTAGTTATAGTTATCACAGATAAGCAAAGAAGTAGTAATACACCGAATTGAAATATGGCAACCAATCTGAATAATTTTAATCATGTTCTTGACTGGCTAGCCTCTCATGTTAAACTCCATGTGTTTCAAAATGACCAGGATGCTAGCCAGTCAAAAATAATAGGTCATAATATGTTTTTTCAATTTGGTCTGTAGGCCAGGTGCTTTAATAATTAACAACGCCTTAAAAATTGTAACCTTTTACAATAGGTCTTTTGCAGAAATATACTGCCATAATAAAAATAATAATAATAACAGAGACGACATAGTTATAAAAATAGTAAATATTTTTTAATGAAACAATATTTTTCAATTTAATGTATAAATTTGCCATTATTAATAATTAAGTAACTTAAAATAAATATCAATAATTGTCATATTCATTTACAACAATTACTATGAAATAATGTTTGTTTCCCTGACCCAAGACTTTATTTTAATAATTGTCCACTACAGCAAAAATTGATGAATCATGACCCACTATTTCAAAACTTTGATTGAACTACTGTCTTTTTCCAATCTGTCAATCAACTTTCGTGGCGGAGTTCACATCAACTCAATGGTTAATTTGTTGTAAGCTACACCTCCAAACTGATTGACGGATCATAAAAACCCAAATCAAAGTCGCAATGCAACAATCTTTACTGTAATGTGATATATTTTTACTCAAGTCTAAATCATATCCCAATAAGCTAGAGCAAATCAATACCCTGGGAGGGAGGGGTAATTTAAGTATAATAATAATTTAAGTCATTTTAAAAAGGGTGTGGCACTTCTGATTTTTTAATCTTATAGAAGAATGGATAAAAAACTAAATCTATTGTTTGTTATTCAATCACATGAACTGTTCTAAGGAGCTTTAGCCATTACTTAATCCTTCTAGGTACTGGAATTGGAAAGTTCTCTATGCATTTTGCAATGTGCTTGTTTCTGCTGCCAAATACAACATTTAACTACCGGTATACATTTTTGTAGCTCCTTTCACAACTTAATATTCAAAGAACATACTCCAATGAAGCAATCTAAAGTAGTTGGTCACACAATCCAGAGATACCATATTTTAATTCAACATAAAAACAGTCCCTTCTTTTCCCTCCAGATTCCGAGGAAAACGAGAGAAAAATGAGGATTTAAATAAAACACAGACTACTTTTCCCCTCCCCTCCTCCCCTCTCCAACATGCCCCCAATCCCGCTCGCTCGTTTTAATAAAGTTAAAATTTTCTGAATCCGGAGGGAAAAGTAGGGACTGCTCGCAGTCTATGTTAATTGGCACTTATGTTGGCAGTACTTTTATGCCAAGTTTGGAATTTCTCACTTCTTTGATATCCCACATGATCCAGTTATTCCATGAGATGTCCTCCTCTTTTGATGCATTGATTGGGTTTGCTTGTACCACGATTTTCTCATTTTGAAAACTGTTTAACAATTTCCATAACAGTGACTGTTAAGCCAACACCACCGCCAACCACACCAAACAATATAATGAGATAATTCTTAGCTACTACGCACTTAGAGTTTATTCCTTTGAGAAGAGCATTGTGGAACATGCAGGGAAGAATGAAACCCAGTGTTGAGCTGCCAAGGGATCCACACAGTGCACCTACATATGCAAAGTCATCCTTGAGTAAGACAGCCATTCCCCCTGTCATTACCACTATGACGGCTCGAAGAAAGTTCTTACGCCAGTTGACTTTCTGGAAATTGGAAAAGTCAAGCATTAGCTTTTTTAGTGGTAAATATCAGGTTTGTACATGTCTAGAGAATGTAAGAGCACAAGATTATACAAGCTGGATGAAACATAATTACAATTCTATTCCATTTTATATAATTATAGTAACCCTATTTTGTTTGAAAACTATTTTACAAGAGAGAAATATAAAGAAATATAAAATAATGATACACTCGTCTCTGTTATTTGAAATTACTTGCATGACTTGTCTGGGAGATGGAATTGATCAATGACATGTGACATGCAGCATTGTTCAGTCATTTAAAAAACTGAATGCATATTGGCTTATGCTGAACAATGCTGTGTCTTCTGCATTTTACATGATTATTTTGGTCACCTGAACAAGTCACATGAGTCTAATAGCAAAGAGAATTAGATCATTATTTTTTAGATTGTGAACAGTTCAGGGAATTCTGTAGTTATATATTTGTTAGGTATGTATTAAGGTCTGTTCTAACAATGTTAGCATCAATATCATTTCATAATTACAACACCATATAGTGTATTGTTTAGTGTATGATTATGATCGTCACAGAGAAATAAGCAATTTATGCAATTGCAATTATAGAAGCCCGAAAAAAATTCAGGACTTCAATGGGATTTGAACCCATGACCTTTGCAGAACCGACCGGTGCAACGTTGAAGTCCCAAATTGTTTTTGTCGGGCTTCTATAATTGCAATTGCATAAATTGCTTATTTCTCCGCGATAATCATAATCATACACAAATCATATAACTGCGGATCAGATCCACATACATAACAATATTGTTGAGTTACATACCTTTTTTGGTCTTTTTAAATTATTTCCTGTTGCTGACAACAACTCTGTGGTCTCATCAATGTCTGGATTACATCCTACATCTGTCATAATCGAATCCTGCTGTGACGATACACTGTCAATCATCTCTTTATTAACAGACTGTTGTACTTCAGGGTCAATGCTCTCCCCCTCCCTCACAGGTTCTTTTGGGGTTTTAAAAATATAACTCTCTATGACTTCAGTGATGGGAAAAAGCTGTAGAGGATACGTAAATAAGATAGCAAGACAAAGGAGAATTTTCACAACACACACCAAAGGCCCTGGTGGCAACATTTGTGTAACAATTTGAGGTGTTCTGTCACCATAGACAAAGTATCCAATCACACCAAATGCACAGAGCATGCAGGAGATTGAACTAATGGCCAGATGAAGGTACAGAGGATATCGACGTCTGTTTTCACCCATACTCGTTTCTATTGGTACCAACTTGAATAAATAAATGAATGAATAAATAAATGAATGGATAAATAAATGAATGAATGCATAAATAAATAAATGAATGGATAAATATATAAATAAACAAATAAATAAATAAATGGATGGATAAATGTATAGTATATTTAGTAAAGCAAAATATAATGAAACTAATACAACAAAGTTTTATTTCACTTTTTTGTATTAGTTTCAGTATATTTATTATTACAATTATTGTTTAAAAACAAAAAAAGCCTCAATTTATATAGCGCCATACAGTGTATCTCTCGAATAGCCAATAGCGCTTTACAATCTACTAATGCGTATATGGAGGACTTATCAGCAGTTTATAATCATGAGTGTTGTCAGTGATTGCCTCCAAGGCCTGCCTGACTGTAAAAACATGTTGTACATGCTAAGAAAGCATAAGGATCAGGACAGAGGATAACATTTTTATTTTATTTAACTTTTCCTTCTTACGAAGGCAGGGACACCACAACAGCTTGACATCCATTCTAAGTGGGGCCCTGTAGTTTAAGTAAAAAAGGAAAAGTTTTACTTAAACAGCTTCTGTGATTTTTGATATGTTGCTTCATTTAAAAAAATTAAAGATAAACTGCAAAATAACCTAAGATTTTAGTACCCTATTGATATAAAAATAAATAAAAAATTCACAAAGCGTATAATAAAAAAAAGCAGACACCATCTTGAAGTTCATAAGTTTTTTGACAGGTACAACTAGGTTTTGTGCCTATATTGGTTAAATATTGCGGGACAATAAACTTATTGATTTTGACTAGCAGGATTTCATTAAAATAGCAATATCATTAAAACTAAATATTATTTATTAAAACATGTAATGAAAACGAAATCTTTGTTTGTTAATCTTTAAGAATATATTATACTTTAAATATTGGGAATATATTTAAAGCTGTACGCACTATGCGGCTTTCAAAAAGACACCTCAATCTGTCCCATGATACCTTAAATGCTTCACAATACATTACATACATGCATAGAATAGAGGGATTTCATGGCAGCCATGCTTGTGGGCAAGTACAAAACACAGTTTTGGAATGACAAAGGATTTCAGTTCCCTTCAGTTGAGAGAAAAAAATCCTTTAATCCACAAACATGGCTGTTATGTAATCCCTCTATTAAGAAATGAAGATAGAGTAACTTACTGTTCCCATTCCTTCGTAGGCACTTGTCACTTGACCAAAGAAAATAGGAAAAGTTGACCAGTTTGCTAGCTTAATATCTTGTGTTCTAAAGTGCAGACCTACATGATTACAAAAGAATCCAAAGAAATAATTAATAACTCATCTACACTTTAATTGAAACAGGTAATTTAAACAAAATAAAATTAAAATAAAATAATTAACATTCTACAGGTGATATGTACAATTATATAAACTAGTGTCAAGCTTCAGGCAAAAGGAATTTAAACAAATTGAATGATTTAATTCTTAAATTAAAAAAGACATTCATCAACATTTGATTTAACTTCATAAAGCAAATGGTACAGAATTCTATCAATTACAATTTGACTATTTATTTGTTTTCAATCAATAATAACTGTGATATTAATTTTATAATGAAAATTAAAGGGATTTTTTTATTTGTTTATATTTGTTTATCGATTCTTCATGCGACTTACCACTCAACATGTAACCAAGTACCGAGAGAAACGCCACCAACAGAGCTATATTAGAAAGTACACTGACTGGACCCAGCTTTCTTACACGACGAATAAATGCCATCAGAATAAGAGGAACAACAGGAATAAGAACAAGAATGGGAAACTTTGGTGCAGTTGTGCTGCCTTTCGGTGGAGGTCCATGAGTAGCATTACTGGATATATTCATAGGAGGTGGTGGTGGTGATTTGAACGGAAATAGTGAGCCTAATGTGTTGCCAATAAATATCAAATATCCAATACAAAAGCAGAATTGAGTTCCTAATAAAGACACTTCTACTAGGACTATACCAGTCTTTCCAAGGGCTATTCGTCCTATGTCACTGTACATGATTTGCTTTTCAACAATTTCTCTGATTTCTTTGAGTTTGTCTTCGCTATTGCTAGGGTCATTGTATCTTGTGTTTGTAAGTAAAGCTTTCTTGACGGCAGCTTTCTTGCATTTAATTATAAGTTGACTGCAGTGGTCTGTTACTAGTACAATAAGGGCAAGACCTATACACCCTAACTGTGAAAAGAAAAAAATTATCAAATGAACAAACATTATAATTTACATGTAATAAATAATACAATTTGAAAACAAAACAGAAAATTATTAAAATAAACAATAATTCAATACAATTTGAAAACAAGACATTTAATAAATAGAAAATAATTTAATAGGGTAATGAAATTTCATTCATTTGATGTATATGTGTCATTCAATGGTTCAAATAAGTAGGTAGATTCACTTGGATTATACTTAATTCTGCCATGATCATTTTACAACATGCAAGCACAAGCATATTCTACCACAGGGTACCCAAACTAGTTGTGATAAGTTAACTTAAAGTGCATCTCACCCCTAATACAATACTTTCTGTATCGATTCTACATGAAGTGAATAGTTGAATAGTGAAGTATTTCTTGATTTGAGTGATGTGTCTTTAAGTTATGATGATGATAATGTGATAGTATAACAATTTTATTATTACCAGTAGTCCACTTTGTTTGAATGCAAAGGGCAACCCAATCCAATTTGTACCAATAAAAGATTTGAAGATATTACCAAAATCAGTGATTTGACGAAAAACACTGGGCCTGCAACAAAACAACAACAAATTCATACATATATATCCATTTGATATCTCGCCTCAAAGAGCAACAAAACAACAACAAATTTATACATGTATATATATCCAGGTGATCTTGCCTCAAAGCATGTAAATGATTGTTTGTCAAAACGAACAGTTCCAAAATGGCGCCTCCAAAGAGCAACAATTTTGGTTACAGTCAGGCATTTGTGTTTTATTCTTTATTATGTCAATAGAACAGCAGAGAGCTTTTGTTGTCCAACTTACATATAGTTTATGTTAAGGAGATTCCGTAGTTTTGCATTGCGCACGCTCTACTGCGCACAATTTTGACCAGCGAGAGCGCGCGCTATGTCGGTATTACTAAAAGATCACAATTTGTACATTCAAAGTGCCATAGCGCCAAAACGAATACGGTGACCTATCTTTTTTATTTTATTGAATTAAAGATATCCACGTTTTCAAATACATATCTGAGTTTGAATAAAAATCTATGTCCAGATTTCGAGATATTTCAAGAATTGTGGTAATATTGTGCTACCCAGACCTGTGTTCGCGAACGATACGCTCGAGTAACTTCGAGTATTGCTTTATCGCTATTATCTTTTAACAGGTTCACTTTTCTATCCAAGTTTTGTGTGTGAATGAAGATTTGGGGTGCTAAGATGAAATAAAACCTGATATTTCAATCCTAATATCAAAAAAGAGTACCATTTAATCGCCTTTTATTCTCATTTTATACATCTAAATATTACTCCCGCGCGCCGTCGAAATGAGTAACTTTGACGTGATCTAGTGCCAAAACCAACACGGTGACCCCCCTTTTTTATTTTATTTTTGAAATGCCCATGTCTTAAAGTATAACTGTACAAAGTTTCAATAAAAAGTTATGTCAAAATCTATTACTACGGAATCTCCTTAAGTAAAGTTATGTTAAGGACTTATGTATAGAGGATTAACACAGAAAAACTCGCTCAAACTATGCCATTTGGCTTATATTAGCCAGAAGTGTGGGTGCGAAGTCATCTGGATGGGTCATAATAAATAGAATACACATGTATATCTGTTAATTTAAACAAAAGTTCTAAATACAGGCGGAAATATTATGTTGGAGACACTGGTACATGTACATTCATATTTATAATTTTATCTTGTGACTGTTTTTACTGGCTTATTTGAAAATAAAATAAATCCATATGTATCCTTTCTATATCTAGATATAAATATCTTTCTCAGTGTACAACAAAATCTAATAAAAATAGACTAAACATGTATTGTCTTAAACAGCACTATTTTGTGCAAACTTGAGGAAATTGCCACTTCCTGAATGATTCTTCGGGGTTTTTCCGTTTCTTTTTATACTTATTTACCTCCCTACTCAATCTATCCTACTCCGACAAAGGACTAAAGCTCAAAGTGTCAGTTAAGTTTCATTTTTACGGTGTTATAAATTTCATTCTATTGCCTATTGTTTAATATGAAACAAGAACTTGGCCTGATATTCAGACAGGGCTGTGCTCTACTTCATTTCCTCCTTTGCTAGTTTCAATTTATATCAAAATTATTATTAGCACTGAAAACGAAATATTACATGTATTAAGGTGGATCGCTATAGTTTTTGAAAAGCCACACCAGGCCGTTTTAAACGTCGTTTTGACAAACTTCCCAATTTTCGATTGACCTGAAACTTTTACAGATTATCAGTCTTAGACTGAAATTTAAAATAATATACTTTGTTTTTTGATTTGTATTTCAATAGCAGCGATATACAGGAAAAATGGAAATCAGTTGCGCTTAAATTGTAGACGAACGCGATGAGATCTCGAAAAGCGGCTACCACCACAGTAAACTACAACACTAGGCACCCAAAATATCAAAGAATTAGAGAAATCTGTATGTTTGATTTTGAGAAAATTACAGATATATTTTGTACTTTGTAGTTTTGAGTGTTAGAAGGAATCACTCAATGTGTGGCAATGTGACTTACAATAACTGAACAAATAGCGCTCAAAAACCGTCAAAACCTTCCCTGTACATATATGTCTTTAGTTACTAAGTTTGAGACAATAAATCGTTCACAGTATTGAGAAATTATTTTTTTCCTTAGAGATGTTAGAGCTTGACTTCAAGCGAAAACACATCACTGTTGCGCTTTTCTAGAAATATTCAAAACTGCCGTTTATATTTTTCTGTAAAATTCACAAACTCTTCTCCCAAGTACTAGAAATGTTATCCTGAAGCTTCATTTCAATTGAGGCATTTAAACGTGGTAAAAAAAAATTAAACTCGTTCGGATGTTCACGGCCGCTAATGATGCAAATCTGCGTTACATTCTGGAGTCACGACGCAATACACCGTGACGGTTTTGGTTGAGTTATTACTTCCGGCGATAAAAATAAATTTCGCTAATTGCTTCATTCCATTGTTCTTTTGATTACTTCTGACTGCATGTAGTGATACATTCCTTTGTGCCAGTTGAATTTGTGAAATGAATTGCAAATTAGTTACCTTTTCTCTCAAAATACCTGCGAATAAAAAGTCACAACTAACAAAAGAACAATGGAATGAAGAAATTAGCGAAATTTATTATCATAAAGTGCTATATGTTTTGTGGATTTAGTACAAGCATTGTACAAATTAACTGAAGATTAGTTTTTGTGATTGCCACGTAATTCAAATATCTTAAGAAGAAAGAAGCATTAAAAACAAAATTAATCATCTTAAGTCGTTGCTTTTTTTTCCATTTATTTCTATGAGGGTAAACCAACTCAGCTTCAGCCCTCCCCTCCCTTCCCTGGCTCTTTCTTTTATCGCCGGAAGTAATAACTCAACCAAAACCGTCACGGTGTATTGCGTCGTGACTCCAGAATGTAGCGCAGATTTGCATCATTAGCGGCCGTGAACATCCGAACGGGTCGACTTCGTTAAGATATCCAAGTTTAATTTTTTTACGACGTTTAAATGCCTCAATTATTATGAAACTTCAGTATAGCATTTCTAGTACTTTGGAGAAGAGTTTGTGAATTTTACAGAAAAATGTAAACGGCAGTTTTGAATATTTCTAGAAAAGCGCAACAGTGATGTGTTTTCGCTTGAAGTCAAGCTCTAACATCTCTAAGGAAAAAAATAATTTCTCAATACTGTGAACGATTTATTGTCTCAAACTTAGTAACTAAAGACATATATGTACAGGGAAGGTTTTGACGGTTTTTGAGCGCTATTTGTTCAGTTATTGTAAGTCACATTGCCACACATTGAGTGATTCCTTCTAACACTCAAAACTACAAAGTACAAAATATATCTGTAATTTTCTCAAAATCAAACATACAGATTTCTCTAATTCTTTGATATTTTGGGTGCCTAGTGTTGTAGTTTACTGTGGTGGTAGCTGCTTTTCGAGATCTCATCGCGTTCGTCTACAATTTAAGCGCAACTGATTTCCGTTTTTCCTGTATATTGCTGCTATTAAAATACAAATCTAAAAACAAAGTATATTGTTTTAAATTTCAGTCTAAGACTGATAATCTGTAAAAGTTTCAGGTCAATCGAAAATTGGGAAGTTTGTCAAAACGACGTTTAAAACGGCCTGGTGTGGCTTTCCGAAAACTATAGTGATCCACCTTAAATTCCTTTATAACAAAAATGAAATATTCTTCACAGTGAAACATATGTACGTCTAGACATACCGAAATTTTAGTGTGGCCCGTATATGTAAAATATATGGGTATTAAATATTTAGTAAATATATGGGCTAGATATATGGAATACATGTACATGTATATGTGGCCGTATATTATATATTTAACCCATATTCAACATTAAATGCGGAAAAAATAAGAAATATACGGGACATAGATGGGTTATATGCGGAAATGTGTGGAAAATTGAAATGAGATGATTTCATAACTAGAAAGAGATTGTAAACTTGATATTTTGTTTTGTTTATGCTTCATGCAAACTAAAAATTGCATGCAAATACCAGTAGCGCTTGTGTGGATAAGTCACGAACTCAAATTATGCGGTACAATTTCATGGTATTTCAAAATTCCTGGGCAACTAAACAACGAAGTCGCATCTTTATGAATGAATTGCAAATAAACCTTCTTTTAAACTCGGAAAACTGAAATAACAATATCAAGATATTGCACACAAGTACTCTAGCTACAAATAATTTTTTGAGATATACACTAAGCCACTGAGCCTTGTTTTGAAAACGTTGTAGTCTCGTAAATATAGCGAGTACGGTAAATTTACTTTCACTATTATGTGGACTTTAAAAGGAAGATGTTCTTTTAGCAATAAGTATTCATTATATAATATTTAGTGGAAAGAAACAACGCGAAAACGATGTCAATTAAAGTTTTAACATTTTTCATATGATATCATACCTTATGAACGTCACTCCTGTAATGACTGATGGCACACTTTTATAGCCAGTCATTCTGGACTATCTTTCTCTCAATATATGACACAAATAATAGACTTGAGTTCAGTTCCAAATATGTTGTAATTGTGCAGTTTTTTCTCGGTATATTTCGTAAACACCATCAGGATATATTGATCAACTTCTTGGACTTTCTAGATTTTTACAGGGAATGCCGGGAGATTCAACCCGTTTCCGGTCAAAATGGACCAATGAGATCACTTTGTCATGGGAAACCCCTCGTGCTGGGAAATCCCGAAACGTGACTGACAGGAAGACGTGAGGTGAAAGCGTGATGTCACAGCCATTTCTAGCAATGTCACTCGCGAGGAGATAGTCCCTTATATGGAAAACCTCTGGTCACGTACAAAAAAAAAGATCAGAATAAGGAAAATCCACCAGGAAGAATTAAAAAAAGGAAATAAACAAGAAAAGGAAAGAGATGATGAAGTTGGACAAAGAAAAGAAATTAAGGGCAACTGATAGAAATAAATAATAAAAAGAAATCAAATTTATGAAGAAAAAAAAAATCATTTCTTGCCGGGGACCAATTCCCCCACGGTCAAATGACAAAGGGATCCCACTGAGGGAAAGGTAAAGGAAAAGGTAGCCTGCGTTACATCCGGTTTATTCCCCGTAATAATTACGGGGAATAAACCGGATGTAACGCAGGCTAAGGAAAAGGTTGCCTGCGGAGGATCGAGGCTAGGGAATAAAGAGAAAAATAAATTTCGAAAATAAAAAGGAAAGAGTGAAAGAAAGTAATGAAAAAAGTGAAACTTTTTAGACTAGAATTTATATCCATGTTGAATAATTGAAGTGAAGAAATATGAAAAAATCAATTTATTTCTAATATATGTTCAGCTATTTCTATCAGTACAGTAAAATATTTTGTAAACATCAAGTTTTTGAAAACACATTTTTATTGATTCTTATTAAATACTGCCATATCCTTTCCATATATTTAAAAATCTATCTGAATAAATTAATTATTTTATGAATCTATTAGTAAGTAAAGTTATATTAATATGATGAGAAGCCTTGGTATTTTTTTAATTAATTGTCTGTGAATCTGACTCTCTGCTTCCCATGGCCAGTCTTTTACAGCGTATATCATATTGAACATATTATAGGGACCTTTTATATTTAAGGAATATAGAACGGCAAGTGTGTCTATATACTGAGATATAAATGGAAACTAGTGAGTAAACTAGTATCGGCTGCATCGGTGTTTGATATAAACGATAGGTAATATAATGAAATTTGTAACACCATAAAAAATGTTGACTTTACTTTAGTCTTACTCCTTTACTCTGACGAAGGGCTAAAGCTCGAAATGTCAGTAAATTTAAGTGAACATTTTTTTACGGTGTTACAAATTTTATTATATTACCTATCATATATTAATACTGAGACATAAACACACTGGCAGCTGCAGAGCAAGGGGGAAGTTGTAAAGAAACATGAGGAGTTTTTAGCTGAGTGTTTTCCCCCATAAATCCCTCCTCCCCAATCCCCAAGAGCCGGCCACGCAGGCTAGCTCTACAGCTCCCAGAGTGTCTATTTCAAAGTATATAGACACAAGCTGAAGTATGATATTTATTTTATAAAATATTTTTGAATTCTTCTCTTGGATGTGTCTGTCCTCTGATATAAACACAGTAGCCAGCCAATCAGAGCATGCGTAGTATCTCAAATATTTTATAATATATATATAATAGAAAGTTTAATAATATTTGTTATAATCCCTCTGAATTAAAGAGTGCAAATAATAAACCTGTGAAATAGTCAGCTGACTATTTAGTGCAATGTTATGCTAATTCTATTGTTTTCTATTGTTTAATTAGCACTGTTTAGTACTAATTAGTACTACTTGTTTCACTGGTATATTATTTGCACTCTATCTAAAATACCCAATAGGGTGTACACCATATGTCAACGAAACCAAACTAAATAACACCTATTTCATTTAATCTTGATCATCTGGAAATGGTTGATCTGAGAACAATAGAAATTGTGGGAGCTCATGAAATTCCAAATACATTGTTTTAATCACACTTGAATGGTGCTGAATATTTACACACAAATATTTCAGAAATAAACATTAATATTGAACCATTAATTATAATAGTGCATTTGGAATTTAATGAGCTGGAATTTATACCCTCAAATTGCAGCTCCTTTCATTATTGAGTATAATTATATACATGCCGCGACTAACATCAGGGCTCGAAACACCTGAAATATTTATGAACTGCCAAATGGATAGCAAAATTGAACTCTGAAAATTCACTGGAAATCGTCTTTCACAGTTTCTGCATCTCCAAGTGGCAGGCCAAGTTATTTTCTTAGTTCAAGCCCTGTAACATTGAAGTGGTAACATGAAAAATGCAGTTTACTGCAGTCAATGAAAAACTATCAATTTTTAATACAGCCCATGGTTCGGCAACAATCTTCTATTAAATAAGTTGTTCGTCATTAAAGTCATTTATCCAGTTGTGTAACAATGAAGTTTTTCACAGTAAACTAAGCCATTTAAGCAATTGTTTTGAATAGAAAAGAATATCAGCACTAATTCATCAGGAGTTGAACCTAATTAAAATCAAATCTGATGTCAAAGTATCTGAACATTCTTTTTTGGACTTTTCTAAATCAATTGCTTATATTGCTTACTAATTTACTGCAAAGATCTTCATCATAATGATTACATAATTTAATAACAATGGTACATATTAATATACAGCTGATTCAAAAAAGGTTGGTGAAAGTTTTGTTGCTTGTTGCATGCTGCATGTTGCTTACCAAGCTTCATTTTGCTAGTTCATTTTGTGCTTCATATGCAGCATGCAACAAAACCTTTGCCAACCTTTTATCAAAATAGCTATGAATGCATAAGCTATGAACCATTTATCCAGCTTGACTGTGTATACAATCAGAGAATAAGTCTTTTGTTTCAGAATGAGTATTACCATTATCATTGGCCGCTGCCTCTTTCAATCCCTGTAATGTCTTATCTAGTAAACTTGCTAATTTTGTGAAAATTTCCTTTGTGATATCATCATTAGTTTTACTACAGAGATGATTTACTATGTGAACGACTTCCTCTAGTTCTGGCAAAGTCTTATTTACTTTACCAAGAACATTTTGAATCTTT
The DNA here is from genome assembly GCA_949775045.1 of Metridium senile. Lineage (NCBI taxonomy): Eukaryota > Metazoa > Cnidaria > Anthozoa > Actiniaria > Metridiidae > Metridium > Metridium senile. The sequence goes on along the minus strand of OX459099.1, from coordinate 10,935,797 downwards.
GTATTTATTTGATGACTTTTGTTCTTTTCTTCAAGAACACATCCTTCAACCATTGCACGTAAATCTTTCTCTTCCTTTAAATGGAGTTCCTGATGTTGTAGTTGTAGCATAGTCTCTTGTAACTGGAGTTTGAGTTCTGACACTTCATTTTGGAGGCTTGCAACATTGACTTTTCCTTGCGGTTGATTCTCCTTCCAGCTAGCTACTGCAGCAGATATTTTCCGTCGAGGCCCAAACAGATTGATCCCAATTTCTTTCAAGTCTGCATCATTCAGAGTCAGCAAAGTTTCAAAATCAACTTCTTGCTCGACAAAAACTTGTAAATATTTTTCAAGCTTAAGATCTTGAAGGAAGTCAGAAATGAATGGATATTCTGGTGTCTGGGGGAATGATACCCTTGATCTAGATGGTGATACTACTCCATTATCATTGATCCCTAATTTAAAAAGCCTGTCGTTCAAGCTAGCCTCTTTCACAGTTCCTCCACTATTCGCAAAGAAATGATCTTCATAACTGTTGGCCTGTGATCCGGCTGGACTTTGGGGTATTAACTTTGGACTGGATGTTCCAGAGCGGTAGTCTGGACAGTGAAACTGTGATTGGTTTTCATTGTTGCTATTGTTGTCCTTGGCAACAATAGTTGGAATACAAGGATGTTTAAGTGCGTTGGAGTTTGTCTGATCTCGTAGCCATGCAAATGCGTTAGGACCATCTTTGATTCCATAACCAGGTGAGCCATAATTCCATTTGTCTCTTGTATTCAAAGGACTTGAAGCTAATTCAGGATGTAATACAAAATCATCACTTGCTAGTCCTGGTTCACTCCTAACATTAGTGGTGAACCTAAATGCTTGCATATCAATTAGGTTAACAATTGCCATGTGACCATGATTGGAGGCCAATTGACGAGCATTTAGACCATTTATCGTCTTGGCTTTAAGGTTGGCTTTTGAGCTTAGAATGAGGTTGAAAATCCCTTCATGGCCTTCTTTAGCGGCCATTAACAGAGGAGTTAATCCTTGGAGGCTTTCTCTGAAAGAAAATCAAGTTAATCACAAATTAGATATGTACCAACATTGAAACTCTGTGGAGAACAACAGGGAGCCTGCTTTAGGGTTTTGGTCTAGAGTATAACATATATATAGCTAAACAGGGTGTGGCTTTCCTGTAATGTTTTTAAAAGTCAGAATTATTTTAAAAGAAACACATTCTTATGCCAAACAATGTACAATAGGTCAAATGTGAAAGCATAAGAATATGTCCAATACTAAAATATAAAATCCTTAGAAATATAAATTGAAAATGTTGAATAGAAACTATGTATATCCATCCCTTTCAAATTGTATAGATTTTTTGTTTATTTTCATTCCATGCTTATTGAAATATTGAGCAATTATAGAATGAAAGGTAATATAATGAAATTCATAACACTGAAAAAATGTTGACTTAACTCTACTGAACAGGTTCCCATTTAAATCTGTACTTTCCCATTTAAATCTGTGTTTGTGCAAATTTTGTTGATGTGTGCTAAACACACAGATCAACCAATAAAAGAAGTTCACTTCAGAAATAATATACTCTGATTGGTTGATCTGTGACAGTGTTTAGCACACATCAACACAATTTGCATAAGTACAGATTTAAATGGGAAAGTACAGATTTAAATGGGAACCTGTTACTGACATTTGGAACTTTAGCCCTCTCGTTGGAGTTAAGTTAACATTTTTAACGGTGTTACAAATTTCATTATGTTCATTATGTTTATATCAAACACCGATGCAGCCTATATACTAGATTACTACGTAGTTTCCAATTATAGAATGAGGCTAGGTATGATTTGATGAATTTTGTAGAACAAGGAAGGTGTCATAGCACTCTCAGAGATCTGCATAATTCTTCATATAAATTATCATACGAAAGCTGAATTCATTAATTCTTTTTTATTCATTCAAATATTTCCATTTTTATAAAATGAGGAAAAATGTGGCAAAAAGTACTTTATTGAATGGCTATTTTTGTTTTGGACAACATAATGAGAATGCCTATTTAACAATTATTCACAGAAGGCAAGGTGAATATTCAGGAATAATAACCAAGGCAAAGTTTAGGCATTAATTCATTCACCAATATTTATCAAACCTGCAAGCGAATTATTAACTAGTATAAATAGACAAGTGATTATAGAATAATATTGTGCGAAGTGATTGGTCTAGAAATGCACACAATTTCTTGATAATCACCTGCAGCGTTTCACACCTTTTTAGAAATATAAGAAATGAACAGTTTTTCTTCAGAAAAGGCTGGTCATTTTTACTTTTTGAAATAAATATTTTTGTATTTATATGTACTGCAGTGCGAATCAAAAAACCATTGGCACCCAGAAATATTTAAAAAATTGTTTACTGTTCGTTGAACAACTCACAAACAACTCTATAACTACAAATCGTTTATCATATTACAAATCAGTCAAACTTCTTGCGGTGATATAGTTTTTTTTTAGTTGTTCAACAAACAATAAACAATTTCTGAAATATTTCTGGGTGCCAACGGTTTTTTGATTCGCATTGTAAAACAATTATTCACCCCAGGCTCAGTGAATATTGGTGAATAATAACCTTGACTCCTTGGTTATTATTCACCGATATTCACTTTGCCTTTGACAAATAATTGTTTAAAACAGTGGTACCTCTATTAAGCGGTCAACCATTAAGCGGTCACCCTCTATTAGGCTGCCACAAAAAAAGTCCCAAATCTATTCCTATACCTATTTTATACCTCTATTCAGGGGCAATCCTCTATTAAGCGGCCACTTTGGAAAGTCTCGAGGGTGACCTGTTAATAGAGGTACCACTGTAATCAGAAGTTCTTGAACCAATCTTATAATTCAACAACAAATTTTCTTCTGCTCTCATTGGTCGAGGGGTGATTACGTGACGTGATAGTGCCCGCCCTACAGGGATACTATCAGCGCATAGTGCCCACTGAGTGCTTTTCATCCGCTTCGGAAAATAATAATAAAAACAATAGAGCAGCTAGTTCAAATCAGTTTGAATAATTCGTTATTTTCTATAATCACCCGCATAATATCATCATTTGCAAATATTACCTTTTCTCCATATGTGCTCCATTATCTAATAACATTTTTACTACATTCTGGTGACCCTGTAAGGTTGCATAAAATAGTGCAGTACAGCCGTTATTGTCCATAGCATTAATATCAGCACCACTCTGAAGCAGGAAATACACGACACCTTCATTGCCACAACTGGCGGACAGCATCAAAGCGGTGGCACAAAGCTTGTCCGTTCGCACATCTACATCCACATTGCTTTCATCAAGGAGCAAAGTAACGACTGTTTCATGACCAACATAAGATGCATACATCAACGGGGACCATCCTCCTTTATTACGAACATTAATACTTTCTCTTTCTTCTGATTTTAAAAAATCTCTCACCACATCGTAATTACCAAGCGAACAAGCAGTGTACACATCCATTGGGACGATCTCATCGTCAATCCACGGAGACACAAAATCCGTTTGGAAATTCCCACTCATTTCTAAAATACTTTGACAGTTCGTCATTATGAATACAAAACCAGTTATAGATTATAAGAAAACTGTCTCAAATCGTTGCATGTTTTGACAAAAATTGCTGAAGAGATTATCAATAATGACGAAACAGTCAATATAACCAAAGCGGTATGATAAAATCGTCTCACCAACGTAATATTTCAGCGTGAGTTATTTTTCTTCAGGTAGCGTTTCAGAGCCAGTGATTTAAATGTTTAAACAGCGTCGTTTCTTTGGCAACTTGAACGACGTAGAATTAGATGCTTGAAAGACCACAAACAATACGAAATTCCCCCTACTGGTCGCGGGTAATTCTAATTCTTTTCGTAGCTAACTTCACCTGTTTTGTAGAGCGGATTGTGAACTGAGTAATGTACATTTTCTAGATAGCTAAAGCTGTAGTATAAATTACTTTGTCATTATTCACTGATCACATTCACATCTCGCCATCTTTGATCCTTCTCACCTCGAGACTGGGAACGAGCTGGTTGAGCTTGTTCTAGTTCTAATCGACCACGTGACCAAATCGAATCTTTCTTACGAGTTTAAATTTTGAAATTTATCATGCAAATATAGAAAAACCTTAATGTTTTTTGTGTGGTATTTTCTAAAAGGTTTAAGAACTATTATCCTTTCGTAGTACAGTAACTGATGAATTCTTTGCTGTATGACTGTTTATTTGACGTACTCCCGGGACGTACTATATTTTGTCATTTTATATCATACATGATCATATCATATCTCCTGGGTGTTTTACTGCCCACTAAGATTCCGGTTGTTATTGACCTTGGCTATAGCAGGGGAAGACAAGGATTGACAAGAATGCAAACTTTTCAGCTGAACCGTATAATTGACACCCTTCCCTCCCATTGATTGATTGATTTATTCCTTTTTTTCCGATTTTAATCACCTATTTTTCTTAATTCTTGCACTATTACTGAAATCATGAGAACAGAAAAATTCCATCAAAATTCTCGACGTGTCTGTCTCACTGTCTGTCTGTCTTTTCTTTCTGTCTGTAAAATGCAGGTTTTTCAATTTCAATTTTAATTTTAATTGAAATCTTCAGGAATGATAAGTATATTATATTTGATTTATAATCAAGGGCGTTATACCTAGATATGTATAGTTTATGATTTTTTAAATTCTTAGTGTCTAACGGCTGTCACGAAAACTCAATTTTAATTTGATGGAATTCTGTTTCAGTACTGATGAAGCTACATTCATTCCTTCATTCTGTCCGTTTGTCTGTCCCACTTTCTATCTGTCCTGATTTGTCTGTCAATCTATCAGTCTGTTTCAGTCTGTCTGCATGCCTATCTGTCTGTCTGTCTGTCTGTCTGTCTGTTTATATGTGTGTCTTTCTGTCCATTTGTCTGTCTGTCCATTTGTCTATCTATCAATCAGTCTGTCTGTATGCCTGTCTGTCTGTCAAATTATTTGTCTCTGTGTGCCTGTCTGTCCATCTATGTGTATCTCTGTCCATCTGCCGTCTGTCAATCTATCAGTTTATCTGTCCACATTGTCTGTCTATTTGTCTGTCTGTCTGTCCATCTGTCTGTCAGTCTATCAGTGTCCACATTGTCTGTATATTTGTCTGTTCCAGTTTGTCTACATGCCTGTCTGTCCGTCTATCTGTGTGTCTGTCTGCCTTCCTTTCCACCTCTCCCTCTATCTGCCGCCTGTCCCTCTGTCAGGCCTGGCTCTTTGTCCACTTGTCTGTCTGTCTGTCTGTCTGTCTATTGATTTGTGGTGATTTCAATATACACACCGATGACCAATCTGATCCTTATGCTACTGCGTTATCTGACTTGCTTGAAACGATGGCCCTTAAGCAACATGTATGTACTCCTACCCAAATCCATGGTCATTGCCTTGATTTGATTATTACTAGGAACTCTGATAACATCATTTTGGATTCACCTACATCAGACAGCTTTCTTTCTGATCATGCAGCTGTTCTTTGTCGTCTATCATTGAGCAAAGCAAACTCTTCTACTAAGAGGGTATCTTACAGGAAACTGAAATCAATTGATCTAGAAGCTCTCAAAGATGATCTACGCGCTTCTCAACTCCTTGTACAGACACCTTCTCAACTGAAAGACTTGGTTAGCTCCTACAACGAGACATTGTCATCTTTGCTTGACAAGCATGCTCCTCTTTTAACCCGTTCAGTCGTCACACGCCATCGTGTCCCATGGCTCACTGATGAGATCCGTGCTTTAAGGAGGCAACGTAGGCATGCCGAACGTAAGTGGAGAAGAACAAAACTTGATACTGACTTAAATGCTTTCAAAGCTCTAAAGAACAAGACAACGTATGTTATGAACAGCGCTCGTCGTGAATTTTACACTGATTTCGTTAATGATAATTCTCATGATCAGAGAAAACTGTTTTCTGCCACAAAGAAGTTGTTGGGTAGACAATCTGAGATGCAGTTCCCTTTGCATAGTGATAAACAGTCTCTCGCAAACGACATGGGAGCTTACTTTGTGAAGAAAATATCTGACATCCGTGATGAGCTTGATATGGCCTATGCAGCTCACAAGACCTTACTTCCAGCTGTTGATCCTCAAGGAATGAACGCAACGTTTTCTCAGTTTTGTGTTCTTGATATTGACGCTGTTAGGAAACTTGTAACTAAATCACCTACAAAGTCCTGTCCCCTTGATCCTTTACCTACGTCTATACTGAAGGACTGTTTAGAAGAACTTTTACCACCTTTGACTGAAATGCTAAATTCATCATTACAAACTGGTGAATTCCCTGACACATGGAAAGAAGCTCTTGTGAACCCCATTCTGAAGAGGAACGGACTCGACACAGTCTTCATGAACTACCGCCCAATCAGCAACCTGCAGTTCGTATCAAAGCTTGCTGAGCGAGCAGTAGCAGATCAACTTTACGCCTACATGGTTGATAATAGTTTGATACCTGATCTTCAATCGGCCTATCGACCAGGACACAGTACTGAAACTGCCTTACTTAAGGTTAAGAACGATCTACTAATGAACATGGACAAGCAACGTGTAACCTTATTGGTCCTACTTGATCTCAGTGCTGCTTTCGACACTGTAGATCACAACGTTCTGCTTAACCGCCTCTCATTTGATTTTGGCATATCAGGGATTGCCTTAAACTGGTTCGAGTCTTATCTTTCATACAGACGTCAACGTGTCACCATCGAGGGTGTTGAATCTGATACCTTCAACCTAGAGTACGGTGTTCCACAAGGCAGCTGCCTTGGTCCTCTGCTATTTACATTATATTCCAGCAAACTATTCAGAATTATTGAAAGTCATCTCCCTCAAGCTCACGCATATGCAGATGATACACAACTGTACCTGGCCTTCAAGCCAGGTGAAGACACTGATGAGAAGTCAGCTTTGGCTGCTATGGAAGAGTGTATTTCAGACATCAAAGAATGGATGCTATCTGACAAACTGAAGCTAAATCCTGGTAAAACAGAATTTTTAGTGATAGGCACCAAACGACAGCTGGAGAAAGTTAACGTCAACCATGTACAAGTAGGAGAGTCCCAGATTAAACAATCGTCTGTCGTAAAGAACTTGGGAGCCTGGTTTGACTCCCCTTGAATATGAACGAACACATTAAGAAAACCTGTAGCTCATCCTTTTACCATCTATATAATATTAGAAGAATTAGAAAATACCTAACACGTAGTGCCACCGAGACCTTAATCCATGCTTTCATAGCGAGTAAAGTTGATTACTGCAATAGTTTATTGTATGGCCTTCCTGACATTCACATAAATAAGTTGCAAAGAGTGCAAAATTCTGCTGCCCGGATTATTGTAGGGCTTCCTCGTTTCTGTCACATTACGCCAGTTTTAATCGATCTACACTGGTTACCCATCAGATATCGAATCCATTTTAAGATTTTATTGCTAACATTTAAATGTTTACATGGGCTTGCACCTAAATATCTGTCCGATTTAGTTTCAATAACTAAGGTGTCAAGATACAATCTCCGCAATAGAAACGGCACACTTTTAGATCCAGCTAGTGGAAAACGTAAGACTCTAGGTGACAGAGCTTTTAAATCTGCTGCTCCTAAACTATGGAATGCTCTACCTTTTGAAATAAGAAATATACCATGTGTAAATAGTTTTAAGTCAGCTGTTAAGACATTTCTTTTTAAATTAGCTTTTACATAGAATTTTATACAATATTATGACCATATACTATATATCTTTTTACACTATATACCTTTTAAAATTGCTCGTTTATTTAGATTTTCATACATTTATATTATTACATACTATATCATATTTATATATCTATTACTTATTATTGTAAATTTAGTGCGCATGTGATCATATTCATATGTAATATGCGCAATATAAATATTAAAGTTATTATTAAGTTATTATCTGTCTGTCTGTCTGTCTGTCTGTCTGTCTGTCTGTCTGTCTGTCTGTCTGTCTGTCTGTCTGTCTGTCTGTCTGTCTGTCTGTCTGTCTGTCTGTCTGTCTGTCCGTCCGTCCGTCCGTCCGTCCACCGGCCTGTCCCCCTGTATGCCTGGCTCTTTGTCCACGTGTCTGTCTGTTTGCCTGGCTCTCTGTCCACTTGTCTGTCTGTTTGCCTGTCTGTCTGTCCACTTGTCTGTATATTTGCCTGTCTCTCTGTCCACCTGTCTGTATATTTGCCTGATGTCTCTCGACATGTCTGTCTGTTTGCTTTTCGTTTGTCCAATATGTCAGCTTTGTATTGTCTTGCCTTTCTGCCTAGTCAATACATGTCAAGTCATTACAACTCGATCGTATCTAATTACGGCATTCAATCGGTTTGTCGGCATCGATGATACGTCATCACGTATCCAGGAAGACGTCAGTTTCAAACTTCTGGAATGGCCATCAAGACAGGTTTCTATAAATATAGTTTAAACAAATATTTTCTTCTGTTGTCTTTCCTTTCATTATTTCTTTTTCAAAAGAATATTTTCCTAGTCTCATCTATTGAAACATTTTGTAATTAATTTATTAGGTATAAATCTGTTTTTACTCTATAGGTTTTCTATTTTTAACTTATGAATTATTTTAAAACTCATTAAATGGAATGATTATATTTTTTACTGGCATGTTGCAGTTTTTTTCTTAAATTAATTGTTTGCAAATCAGTAACTTAAAAATAATATAATATAATATGACTTATTATCGTTTCTTTTGTTCTCAATCTCATTGTTGGAATTGGTTCTTCTCTTAGTGAGTAATATTCTTACACTGCCAATGTCATTAATATTGTCCTCCAAAAAAGACATAACCCCCGGGGTGTGTGCTCCCCTTGTTCAAGTGAAGGGGTGATCGGCGTACCCTTTAGGCTTAAAAATATTTCCTGTGCGTACCATTTTGGGTGCAAACTCAAAAATCACTTACATAACATGATTCCGTAACTGTAAGGGCCATTTTTACTCTGCTTTGTTGCTAAAAGTAAGCTTGGCTGGCAAGAACATCGCACAGCCGTATTTTTTAGGGGTTGAAATCAACAAGGCTTTAACAGTTATTTTTTGTCTGTGTGTACCTTTTAGGGGTCGATCTTTTACAAAACCTCCGCCGATCACCCCTATACCACTTGGACAAAGGGAGTACGTGTACACCCCCCGGGACATAACCCTAAATCAAATGTCACTTAACCCCACATAAATTTGCTTCGAGATACTCGATACTAGCATTATAAATTGTGCACATATAGATTTCGAAATTCCGAGATAATTCTTATTCCATATTCATTGCTACTCATTATACAGTTAAAAATATAAAGTTAAACAAAGAATCACACTTGTTGTAGTGTTAATCTCTACTTTACGTGGACAATGTTAATGGCATTAAATGTTATTAAATGTTTATCGAAGTAACAATATTTGTCGAAGTAACAATATTTGTAATAGGATCATCCGGGTGGATGTAGCCCTCAGAAGGGCTGTTTGATGTGACTGACGTTTCGACATCCTGTGCGGAAGTCATCTTCAGAGTCAAGTGAATAAAAAGTCAGATAGAGTGATATTTATACTCCCACGCTAATTAATGGATGTTGCGTCATTAGCGGCATCGGTCTTGTTGTGTGGCTGAACCGCTTGGGTGTAATTAGCGGCATAAGTCCCATTGTGTGGCGGTACCGTTTCGGCGGCGTTTTGTTTGTTAAGTTTGTTTACAAGCCGGTTGTATTGTGTTGGAAGTGTAATAGATCTATTAATTGGTTGATGTTCTAACTTGGTAAACCAACTTTCAAGGACTAGTCTTTACTTTCTGTTCCCACTAAAAGAAATACATTCACCAGAATCCCAGTTAATGGAATGTCCAGTCTTGGTATAATGCATGGCGATGTTGTTTCGATTGTCCTGTTGTTGAACTGCTTTCTGATGTTCCTGTTTTCTAGTATTAAACGATCTACCTGTTTCACCAATATATGTAGCCTCACAGTCATTGCATGCAATTTTATATATAGCACCGATTCGATCATTAGGACTGTCTTTGTCTTTAACCTTAGTCAGGATCTGGCGTAGTGTAGATATGGGTTTATGAGCTACGCTGATGTTGTGCGGTTGTAAAATACGTGATATGATCTCTGACGTCCCTCTGATGTATGGTAGTGAAATATAGGATTTGGGCGAGGAAGACATGTCAATAAGACTTTCCCTATGATTTCTTGGTTTATGCGTGTTGGTATTAATAAACTTATCGCTATAGTTGTTCTTATGAAACACATTTTTTAGATGTTGAGTCTCACTGTGTAAACTATCTGCTGAGTCACAAATGATTTGAGCACGCCTTGAAAGAGTTTTGATGGTCGTAGCCTTGTGAGATGTTGGGTTATATGATGATTGGTCAAGTAACCTGTCTGTATTAGTAGGCTTACGGTATACAGTAGTGTGTAAGGTATTGTCGTGGCGGCTAACTAGGCAGTCTAAGAATGGTATGTTATTAAATATTATGTCCTATATTCTTCAGTTTAATCTTGTTCGTTTTGTTAATTTTCACTCTGTATGTTGAGTCATTTATTCTCTTCTTTCTTCCGTTACTTCCCTAGCTTTTCACTCTTTCCTCATTTCTTGCTTTGTCCTCATTTCACTTATGAATTGTCATTTATCTAAATTCAAGCTGCTATATATACTACTATATATATATGTTGAGTCATTTATTCTTTTCTTTTTGCTATTACTTCCTATTTCACCCCTCATGCTCCTCAGTCCTCATTTCTTGCTTTGTCATCATTTCACTTATGAATTGTCATTTTAATTTCAAATTAAGCTGCTATATATACTACTATATATATATGTTGAGTCATTTATTCTCTTCTTTTCGCTATTACCATATTATACTTCCCTTTTCAGCCCTGATGCTCCTCAGTCCCCATTTTTTGCTTTGTCATCATTTCGCTGACGTTTATCTAAAATAAAACTGCTATACTCAAGATCCTGTTTTAATTCGCTGAGACCGCAATGAATCCGGCTCAAGATCTCGTTATCAAAAAGAACATGACGAGTGTTGTAAATCTTCATACAACACGGCCGCTCATGTTGTAAACATTTCAAAAACAGTTTCAACTAGATTCGTTCTTTAATTAAAACAGAGTTAATATTAACTCTCATTCAAAGAAGTCACATGTACATATCATTCAAAGCCGTCATCAAATAACACGTATTGCCTGGCACCTGACACAGGAAACAGAATACGAGTTTAAATGAACTGTACGTAAATAGGAAGTACAAAAATAACCTACAAAAGAACAGAGAAAACTCTTAGTCTTCAGTCATATCGACAAAAACACCTCTTATCAACACTCTTTCAAGGTTTCGGACCACGTTTATCGCCATAAGAACAGAGAGAACTCTTAGAATCCAGGCTTTCATATCGACAAAAACACCTTTGGGCATCAACATTGTATATCAACATTGTTTCAAGGTTTCGAAAACCACGTTCATCGCTAAGAACAGAGAAAATTCAGGGAGTCTTTCATATCAACAAAAACACCTTTGGGCATCCACATTGTTTGGAGGTTTCGAAAACCACGTCTATCACCCTACAAAGATCGAGTGCATCTCTTCAAGTGCTCCATAATTACAGGAGATCGACAACCAGGGGACTTTACCGGATAATTAGGGAAGTTTATCTCCTTTTGAAAACGGAAAAGGTTTGTGAATATTTTTTCTCGATTATAAGGACGACCAAGAATCAAACTTGCCAATTAGAGATAGGATTGCACTATAGTGCATTACAGTGATTTGAAGTCTGTTGGAAAGTATCAATTTAATTGAGAAGAAATGTCGGAAAAATCGCACGAGGAGATGTTTCTGACAGGTATTTTCACTCTACTGGTTGTAATCGATATACTAGGTAACTCAATCGTCTGTGTAGTTATCAAAGAAGCGCTTCAGGATACAATACACACAAGGCAAGACTGCAATGGACTATCTACTAGTAAACTTAGCCATCTCAGATATCTTGTTCGCGGTGTTTGTCATACCTCGTTACATTATCAGCCATGCGTACCACCATCCAAGTGACATACTAGGTGACATACTATGTAAGATTGTTACTGGAGGATCGTTTATCTGGGTTGGTGGAGCAGCGTCAGTCTACTCACTGTTTTTAATCGCTGTTGATCGTTACAATGCAGTGGTTTATCCTCATAGCCTACAGCAGAGAATCTCGCTCAAGAAGCTACCACTACTTTTAACAACCTGTTGGATAACATCCATCATCCTTTGCGTGCCTCTTTTCTTCGTTATGAAGTACAATAAACAAAAGGACTTCTGTACCGAGGTCTGGCCAAAGAACGTACTCCCACAGGCTTATGGGATCGTTTGGTTGCTCTATGGTGGGTTGCCTATACCTGTAATGGGGTATTTGTATGTTAGGATTATAAAAGTCTTGTGGTATGAGCCGCGTGATTTGATGATGCTCACTCAAAGACAAACATCTGCAGCGTTTCTATCTAGACGCAAAGCGTGCAAGCTCTCTATCACTGTTACTTCTATATATACAATATGTTGGCTGCCGATCTTAGTGCTGTATTTGATATCGTTCCATTCCCCGTCAAGTATTCAGTATGGTTCTGTAATGTACAAGTGCTCCGTGGCGATGACTTGTCTTAATAGTAGTGTCAACCCATTTGTGTACGCGCTCCAAAGTCAGAGATTTCGAAAATGCGTCAAGGAATTATTTCATTGCTAATTGAACAAGTAGAATATTTATACATCGGCCACCATTGTGAACAATACAGTGGAATCTCTATCATACGCGCGAATACCAAAGGGCTAGAGGAAAGTGTTTGTAATACAGTGGCCGATCACATCCGTATAATACAGACACCAAGGGACCATGGGCCAAGAGAAAGGTGTCTGTAATAGAGAGTAACCTCTACCATAATGCGAACACCAAAGAGCTAGAGGAAAGTACTAGAGGAAAGAGAAGAACTAGAGGAAAGTATTACAGCGCAACTTCTATATTCCGAACACTTAAGGGCAAGAGGAAAGTGTTTGTATTAAAGTTCAACCTTTATAATATGGACACCAAAGGGCTAGAGGAAATTGTGGAGGAGAAAGTGTGCATGTGCAATACTAACAGTGGAACCTCGGTAAAATTTAGATACTTTGCTGGGCTCAGAGAGACGTTTCAGTAACACAGTTGAACCTCTATAATACGGACAATAAAATGGCCAAGTGGAATATAGTGGATTCATATGCTAATAACAAAGTAAAACCTCTACAGTACAGACACTATAAAGAGTTTACCTGATACATTTTCAGTAATATATAGCAAACTTATACATGGTTTGTACGATAAAAGAAAGCAAAACTGAACTGAGAATCAAAAACCAATCTGGTTAGACCTCTAAAAATAGTCCACAAAAACAGCATTATCGTTAATTAGGGGTGTAGGGGGAGGGGGGAAGGGTGTTGGGGGAATGGACAAGGGTACAGGCAGTTCTTTAAACAAGGCGTGGTAAGGACAATACCACACAAAAACATTACGCGATAAACGCGGAAAGCGATGTGATTTTCCTTTTTTATTACCTAAATAACACTAAGAACTGTCGAAATGTCGAAATAGCAATTTAAATACCCTAAACCATTACCTCTGAATTTGTTATACATTTATCCTTAAAGGACCTTATCGTTAACGTGTTCCTTTCAGATCTTTGAGGGACGTGATCAGAATTGATAATATCATTACTTACGTGTGAAAGCGCAAAATAACTGACAATTTCATCTAACACGAGCTCGTCAAAAGACCTAGAGCACGTCTTGATGTTCAAATTAATTTTCATCGGTTCTTGCTTTTTATTTCTATTGACACCTGTGTTTTCAGTTTTTTTAATTCATTTGAAATAGTAATTTTCATCTATTATTTAAAAGCAACCATAGCACGTTTTTCATTCATTTTTTAATCAGATAGATACGATATTTATATATCACTAATTATAAGAAATGAAATTTCTCTTCCGCCTGTGTTTAACACACTTATGAAAAACGAAATGCGTTTTGGATAATCCAAAAACGAGACGGAGTTTAGACCTGCTCGATAGTTCTCGCAAACACATTAATTATTTATTTTTTATTTCATAAAGATTATTGCTTGCTCTTATTGATAAAAAATATCCCCAGCGGGGGGACTCCTGAACACCTATTTCGAAAATCGTTGTCGCAAGCAATGCTTAAGTCCACACTCTGAAGCCTGCAAAGGATGTCGGTATTTTTGTGTTAAATGACCATTAAAAGTTGTTACAGAGATATATGATGATACAAATATTTCTTGAAAAAATTGTAATAAATCACAAAATTATATTCATGTAACTGGCCTTTGCATGCTTCAAAGTATAGACTGTAGCTTCGGGCAAGACAACGATTTTTGAAATAGGTGTATTTGCCTGCAGCAGCTCGTGTGCGCGTGTCATAACGCAGTGTAAAGCCTGGTTTTCACTAGCGACGCAACGCAAGCGCAAGCGCAAACGCAAGCACAAGCATGTGAAAACGAGACGTGAATAAACGCAAGCGCAAACAAACTATTCACTAGTGCCACGCGCAAGCAGAAGCGCAAACGCAAGAAAAAAGGAAAATTTTTGATATCTTGCGCTTGCGTTATCACTGCGTCAAACGGTTTTCACGACGAAATAAGGTCTCTTGCGCTTGCGCTTGTGTTTGCGCTTGTGCTTGCGTCGCTAGTGAAAACTAGGCTTAAACAAACCCGCGATTGGTCATAAGTTACTGTACGCTGTCACACTTAACGGGATATTTCTTAGTTATTCTTAGTATTTATAGTTCTTTTTAATCTACATATATATCTATATTTATATAAAAGTTTAAATAAAAAACAATAGATTTAGCTTTGTTTCCTTTTTTCTTTCTTTCTTTTCTTCTGTATTTCGTCTTTGCTCCATGTACATTTACTTATATATTTATCCATTCGAGACCACATCGAGACCAGTTTTGTACAAAGCGTTTCATAAGACTAGCTATAGATTATTACAAAGTATTGATTTTTTTAATAAAAGATTTGGAAAATAAAGCGTCCCACTAGTTCGATATGTGGTTATTTTAAAGAAATCACGAAGCCAAAGGGAGCATGTCAAAAAAATTTTATATTACAAATACTGTTTGCACGGGGCACCACAGGAATCCCAACACATACTAAGTGGCATGACAGGTGCATCTACCTGCACGTCCCAGCTTATCTATTTACTTTGAAGTAAATCAAAAGTACAAACTTCAAAACTCAATTAGATCTATAGATTACGCAACTTAAAAAACGTTCAAAGCTTTTAAGATGACGATATAACATGTTATTGTTATGACAAACTTACATTTGAATATAATTACGTCATGCTTTCGGCGCGTTGAAGGTTCTAGTTAATAGAGCAGATGTTTTATATGACTGTGAAACGTGCGGTGCCGCGTGCGTGCCTTGCCGCAACCGTATAATGTTTATAAAAAAAATGTTGACATGTCTTGCTGTGCCTTAGTGTCCGTGTTTTTATAGACATACGAAATCTGCTCATATGCATGTTTCTAGCTTGCCTCAATGTTTTCCTTATATAGCACTCTTGGGAGATACACCTTATTCGCTTGCATCAATGTGTTCCCAATACTGATCCTCTTGGGGGATTGATAGCTAGACATTGATTTCTTATTCACTTGCTTTAATTAATGTGTTCAATGTGTGTGAGTAGAGTTGTATGCTAAAATATTCAATGTAGAGGTAGTGAGTGTGAATCAAATACATTGAGACGTTAACTGAAAGTGATTTATTTTTCATTTATTTTGTTCCCGATTTACAATCCTAGTAGTATATTATGCTTTAAACGAACTGCTCTGCTCCAACGATGGGATAAGGCTCCAAACGTCAGTAAAGTTTTTTACTTTTTTAACGGTATTACAAATTTTTAAATTTCATTCTATTACCTATCCTTTATCATATATACCTCCCCTCCCCTCTTGAATTCTTCATCTTTAATTAATACCACCACTCCTCCACTCTTACATTTCTAAAACCCCTCCGCACCATTTTATGCTAATTCCTGATCAGCATATATACCTACCTTCCCCTCTTAATTTTGACTCCGCCATTTATAATTAATACCACCACCACCTTAAATATTTTAATTTAATTAAATACTACTCATGGGCTGCCTGTGGTCTATGAACTGAATTCCAGTCCCTCTCTAACTTTTTATGTTCCACGTGAAACCATGATGCTGTGCGGTACAAGCGGGAAACTTAAAATGGCGAAGAAGGCTGACGGAGAAGCTGAGTTACATTTTCGCTTTTTTTGCATGGTAAGTACTACTGAAATGCTCCTACAATATCATTACATTATATACAAGAACTACTTATATCTTTTTGGTAGTATGTTGTTGATTTTTATGGCCTAATCATGCATTTTTTAAACATTCAAATTCAACAAGTGTCGTTGTCAATTTCACTTTTCACGTGGTCGGTGGTTAGAAAAAGCAGTTTTCCCTTTGTAAATTCGTTTTTAATATGATATGATATTGTTTATTTTTAGTTGTTTGTAGTTCAGATACTTGTTTTTAAACCAAACTTGTATTTACTTTGCAGGGACTGAGTTGCGCTCTGGGGCGACACATTCGACTGGCATTTTGTAAGCATTCGATGGAGAAACTTCGAGATTTGAGAGAATTTACAGCTGAATACTATCCCAGACAAATGAGAAAGAGACCAGAACAAGGTGGTGAGCTCCGAAATAGGACTGTGTGTCTGTGGTGGCGGTGAGTACATGAAATATTTCGTGGCTGATTTATGTTTGTTGTCGCTCGGTTGTTCAACTGTAGAACTATTGACCATTCTTTCAAGGAAGCTCCACTCTTATTGTTCGCGAGGAATAGTTTATTTTCCAATAGAAATTGTAGTTATTCCGACAGCTGAATTGACTGTTTAAAATATAGGTAATATTTATGTATGTTAAAATGTCTGCAACTCTGCAGGCAGCCCAAAAAATATATTTCTTTGTGGTGGGGTGGGGAATATTATAGCAAAATAATGCTTGAATGGATAAATAAGTTATAATATTATAATCTAGTTTATTGTTATGTTTGGTTTTAATTTATTGTAACTTTATAATTGTTATTATAAAAATTGTTTGTTTGTTTATTGTTGTTGAGTTGTAAAAATGTAATGTTGTTAAAATTGAAAGTTGCAATTTCTTTAAATATAAGGGCGCAAAGCTCTAACTTGATATTTTTTCTATGAAATATCTCTTTTTAAATGTCAAAATACAGTTGATGGTTTCAACCATAAAAGATTTAATGGAGAAAACTACATATATTTTTCACACTGATCACAATAAAAACATGGGAAACTTTTCTTTTTGCCATGCACTTCATTTACAAGATGGCATCAGTTGGACATGTTCTGACAAAGCCCATGCATAATTCAAGTCATTTCCCATTTCTTTGAGGAACTGACTAGCTGGCAAATAATACCTTTCTATCTTTCTGATGATTTTCAATTTACCAAGAATATAAAAGTGTTTTTTTTTCAAGATGTATTACCAATGGCACTATTTACCAACCTCCAAAACTATTATCATTTCTTAAATGACAAGTTCCTTCTAATTTTCTAAGACTACTTCCATGCCTTTAGAAGCAGAAGTGGCTTCACTATCTATTTTTTAAAAAGAGTATGTTTCTAAACCAGTTTCCTTCTTTATTTTTTACTTTTAGTCACAAAAAGATCACTTTCATAACATGATCACCTGGGCACAACAATCAAACCATTCTACTGGAAACTGGGATTTCAGTCAACGCATACTTCATGTGACAATGTGTTATGTTTTTCTATTCTGATTGATGTCCAATATTATCTACCTTTAGTGCTAATAATTATGACAATCTGGGCTAATATTCCACAATGATTTTCAGCTACACTTATTACAAAAAGAATTCAACATTTGTAATTTCACTATTTCCTTCTGACAAAATCAGTTTTTAAAGTCATTTTGTGTAAATTGCTAGAAACCAAAATATTAACAAAGCTACTGAACTGCCAACACTTATTAAAACAAATTAAATTTGGAAAGATAAGCAGATGAGTCCTCAGTGTGTTAATATAGCTCAAGAGTTTTTCAAATGTATGGCAGTTTTATACAGGCATGTTTTGAAATCAACTTTTTAGATAAACAAGCTTCAAAAATCAGATTAATTACAACCTTGTTTTAAAATACCTACAAATGGCTACTAGACCCTGATCACTTCTCTTCTTTTTGAATTTTTGATTGACTCTTAAAGATGCAGCTTGTTTTGCTGAATCTTTCCATTCATGTCTATTCATGTCTTTCAAATGAAAAAGAAGCACAGGATCATTTCAATTCTGTAAGTGATTGCTTAGCATTTGATTGAGTACAATAAATTATAAGACTCATTGCGATGTCTGTCCGAGACGTTTCTGAGAATGTCCATGATACAGCAAACAACTGTCTGAAACACTACTTATCAGTCTCCTTGAACTCCTCGAGAAAATGCCCAGATTTTGAAAATTTGAAAAATCCAATAGATCTACACAAAGAGTAATGTGACTTTGATTGATCTGCTGTCAGCAATAAAATTAACAACTAAGCTCAACAACTGGGACTGATATTATTGATGTAAGATCCTTATGTAATAGTTTTTGCGTAATTATTTGCATGGTCTCATGTTTAGTATGAATATAGAGTCATGACTTAGGCATTTACTTCTAATGTGTTCTTAATCTATTCTGATGCTTGATCTTTGAGAGATTAGTATGATCTGGTCTCAAGTCAATAGAAATGAAGTGCTTTGCACCATTATGACAACATTGCTGCCGGTGGCTGCCCTGGACCCCCCACCCAAACCAATCAACAATTTCTTGAAACAGAACTTTATTCTAAACAAGTTAAAATAAGTTTAAAATAACTAAGAACTTTAAAGAATTGTGAACTAAAATTAAATATACTACTAAATATACTAAATTTAAGTGCTAAACCTTTCTTACTGAACAAGATTTTTAAATTATATAAATGAATTTAGATAAATGATGGATGTTTCATTAAGGATTAATTTACAAGAGTTTTATTTTAGAAGAAATTATTCTTTTACAAATAGATAATCGGTACACAGTATATAAAAACACCTGCAATCTATATGTACACTTTTCTTGTTTTGAATGTTCACTGATGTTTCTTGTCCTGTTCAGTTTTTCCTGTTTGCTCATACACTTTCTTTTCATCTTGTTCTGGAGTCTTGCTTTTTTGCTGATGTTTAGAGCAATTCTATTATTAAAACTTGCTTTATTTATTCTATTAAGGACCTGATTCTTTTTCCAAGCGCATGATTTGGGTTTCTCTTCTCTATTGCCCACCTATTCTCTGTGCTGCACCCGTTAGAAGGAGTTCAGTGTCCTCAATTATTTCACAACCCTTTCAAAAAGTGCATCTCAATTATAGTAATTATATAGATTTACGATCAATAGAGGCAACAAGGCAACTGAGTTAGTCACCGAAACGAGTTGAATAACTACAAACAAACAATACTTAATGATTGGTTGCCAAAATATACTAAAGCTTAATATGCTTCTGAATGTGAAACTTTGTTTTTTGATAAGACGTTTTATGAGAGCACCAATTTTCACTGAGTGCAATAATAAGTGGTCAATTGACAACAATACAATTTCCTGGAAAGGTAACATCAGAAAGGATTGCATAGGTGCTAGAAAATGAGTTATGGCCAAAAAGAAGCTCTTAAACCGATCTCAAGAATCCATTTTTCCACGTCACAAGAGCCAACATAGAGTCTGTTACGCATTAATGTAGTTTACAAGATCGATTTCAAAGAATGTAACTGTTACCTAATATGGCCAATCTCTGAGGACTTTAGAGTCAGTGAAGATAAAATAACTGTATGTGGGAACTTGGAAGCATTCAGGGTTGCACAACAAGCCAGAATAACACTGGGTATACCATCAAGTTCATAAATTCAAAAACTGTAGACACAGAAAAGTATTACTATAAACGTATCTTCTTAGAAGCATGGTATTCTCATTGAGATATTTTAAAAATCGTTTATTCTTCGTTGAACAACTCAGAAACAACTATATACAACTATAAGAAGTTTGACTGATGTGTAGTATGATAAACGTTTTGTAGTTAGAGTTCTGTGTGAGTTGTTCAACGAACAATAAACGATTTCTAAAATATTTCTGGGTGCCCACGGTTTTTCGATTTTCACTGTAAGAAACAATACACTATCAATGCACTACTTTACTAATGCAAATCTTCTCATTTTCCAGTTTACTGATCGGGCAAATGTGTTGAATTAATGAGACAAAATGTGTCCGTGCAACATGACTTTGCCCCCTGAGTAAACTGGAACGTGAGAAAATGTCTATTAGCAAAGTGGTGTATTAGCCAATCAAGGTCGTCGAGTATTTATGTAGATGTTTTTTTTTATATAGTAAATATTACCTATATTTTAAAAAGTTGATTTCAAATAGTTGGATTAACTGCAATATTTGTGAAAATTCACCATTCCTAGCAGCACATAAGATGTAGAGCTTACTTGATAGAATGTTTGATATTGTAGTTTTACAGTTTAACAATCTAGCACAGCAAATATAAATCAGTCATGGGGTATTTCATGTACACACCAACACCACACTCACACAGACCTGTTTTGTAGCTCATCCCATAGTTCTGGTGTCCCTCTCATTTGGCTGGGAAGTTGTTCAGTTTGTGAATTCACTCACATTACGAAGTTTTCTTCTAGCAATGTTCTCAAACTTCTAGTTGTTTGTGTATCCCTACCGTCACTTGGTTTTGTGCAAAGAAGCTGGTGCACTGTCAGGAAGGAGTCGTGGTTGGAACTGGAGATAGAGGTAAGCAATTATTTAGTCTGTTAATAAGAAAGATGTTACATGGTACAATTTGCAATAGCTTTTTCGCACGATATAATCTTAAATTCTAAATGGATATTCGAGTTAAACGAAACAAGAAGCATCAATTTCAACAGTTTTATATATTAAGAGTTCTATATTGCAAATTGTTTTTATGTTTCATCTCAGGATATTGATTACCTCACGTAATACTGAACCTTATACACCTAATCCAAAAAACGTTGTCTGGTCCGCCGCACAGTCCTCGCGCCAAGACTGTGAAAGATATTGGTTATATCTAATCAGTAATTAATTTATTTGCATGTTCACACTCTAGTGTGGTACTTTTTCAACGAAATAGTGTTGTGTATACTTTTATTTTCTTGTTTTATCACTCTCATCAAAATATTCACTGTGTTTTCCTTCACGGTCTTGGCGCGAGGACTGTGCGGCGGACCCGACAACGTTTTTTGGATTAGGTGTATTAACGCTGCCTCTGCCTCCGCTGCTAACCCTATGTTAACAAGCATAACTGCTGCTGCCCCTATATTAATGCACATGATTCTCTGCCTCTGCTGCTGCCCCTTTATTAACGCACATGCTTCTCTACCTCGGCTGCTGCCCCTACTTTAACGCGCATGTTTCTCTAGAGGCCTCTGCTGCAGACCCTATGTTAACCAGCATGCTTCTTATTCACTGACCCTCGTATTAACGCGCATGCTTCTCTGCCTCTGCTGCAGCCCCTATATTAACGCGCATGCTTCTCTACCTCGACTGCTGCCCCTATATTAACGCGCATGCCTCTATACTTCTGCTACTGCCCCTATATTAACGCGCATGCCTCTATACCTCTGCTGCTGCCCCTATATTAACACGCATGCCTTTCTTCCAATGCTGCTGTCCCTATATTAACGCACATGCATCTCTTCCTCTGCTGCTGCCCCTATATTAACGCGCATACTTCTCTTCCAATGCTGCTGTCCCTATATTAACGCGCATGCTTCTCTTCCTCTGCTGCTGCCCCTATATTAACGCGCATGCTTCTCTATCTCTACTGCTACCCCTATATTAACGCGCATGCTTCTCTATCTCTACTGGTGCCCCTATATTAAAGCACATGCTTCTCTACCTCTGCTGCTGTCCCTATATTAACGCGCATGCTTCTCTATCTCTGCTGCTGCCGCCCTTATATTAACGCGCATGCTTCTCTATCTCTGCTGCTGCCGCCCTTATATTAACGCGCATGCTTCTCTGCAGCTGCCCCGATATTAACGTGCATACATTTCTGCCTCTGCTGCTGCCCCTATATTAACGCGCATGCTTCTCTACCTCAGTTGCTGCCCCTAGATTAACGCGCTTGGTTCTCTACCTCTGCTGTTGCCCCTATTTCAACGCGTATGCATTTCTGCCTCTGCTGCTGCCCCTATATTAACGCGCATACATTTCTGCCTCCGCTGTCCTTATATTAATGCGTATGCTTTTCTTCCACTGACCCTCATATTAACGTGCATGTTTCTCTGCCTCTACTGCTGCCCCTATATTTACTCGCATGCTTCTCTGCTTCTGCCCCTATATTAACGCTTATGTATTTCTGCCTCTGCTGCTGCCCCTAGAATAACGCGCATGTTTCTCTGATTGTGCTGCTGCCCCTATATTAACGTGCATGCATTTCTGCCTCTGCTGCTGACCCTTTATTAACGCACATGCTTCTCTACCTCGGCTGCTGCCCCTATTTTAACGCGCATGCTTCTCTGCATCTGCTGCTGATCCTATGTTAACCAGCATGCTTCTCTTTCACTGACCCTTATATTAACGCGCATGCTTCTCTATCTCTACTGCTGCCCCTATATTAACGTGCATACATTTCTGCTGCTGCCCCTATATTAATGCGCATGCCTCTTTACCTCTGCTGCTGTTCCTATACTAACGCACATGCTTCTCTTGCTCTGCCGCTGACCCTATATTAACATGCATGCCTTTCTTCCAATGCTGCTGTCCCTATATTAACGCACATGCTTCTCTGCCGCTGACCCTATATTAACACGCATGCCTTTCTTCCAATGCTGCTGTCCCTATATTAACGCGCATGCTTCTCTATCTCTACTGCTGCCCCTATATTAACGCGCATGCATTTCTGCCTCTGTTGCTGCCCTTATATCGACGTGCATCCATTTCTGTCTCTGTTGCCCTTATTTTAACGCGCATGCTTCTCTGCCTCTGCAGCTGCCCCGATATTAACGTGCATACATTTCTGCCTCTGCTGCTGCCCCTATATTAACGCGCATGCTTCTCTGCCTCTTCTGCTGACCCTATGTTAACCAGCATGCTTCTCTTTCACTGACCCTCATATTAACGCGCATGCTTCTCTATCTCTACTGCTGCCCCTATATTAACGTGCATACATTTCTGCTGCTGCCCCTATATTAATGCGCATGCCTCTTAATTACCTCTGCTGCTGCCCCTATACTAACGCACATGCTTCTCTTCCTCTGCCGCTGACCCTATATTAACATGCATGCCTTTCTTCCAATGCTGCTGTCACTATATTAACGCGCATGCTTCTCTTCCTCTGCTGCTGCCCCTATATTAACGCGCATGCCTTTCTTTCAATGCTGCTGTCCCTTTATTAACGCACATGCTTCTCTGCCGCTGACCCTATATTAACACGCATGCCTTTCTTCCAATGCTGCTGTCCCTATATTAACGCGCATGCTTCTCTATCTCTACTGCTGCCCCTATATTAACGCAAATGCTTCTCTATCTCTGCTGCTACCGCCCCTATATTAACGTGCATCCATTTCTGTCTCTGTTGCCCTTATATTAACGCGCATGCTTCTCTGCCTCTGCAGCTGCCCCGATATTAACGTGCATACATTTCTGCCTCTGCTGCTGCCCCTATATTAACGCACATGCTTCTCTGCCTCTGCTGCTGCCCCTATATTAACGCACATGCTTCTCTGCCTCTGCTGCTGCCCCTATATTAACGCACATGCTTCTCTACCTCGGCTGCTGTCCCTATTTTAACGCGCATGCTTCTCTGCCTCTGCTGCTGACCCTATGTTAACGTGCATGCATTTCTGCCTCTGCTGATGGCCCTATATCAAGGCGCATGCTTGTCTCTCTCTACTGCTGCCTCTATATTAACGCGCATGCCTTTCTGCCTCGGCTTCTGCCCCTATATTAACGCACATACATTTCTTTCTCTGCTGCCCTTATATAAACGCGTATGCTTCTCATCCACTGACCCTCATATTAACGCGCCTGCTTCTCTTCCTCTGCTGCTGCCCCTATATTAACGCGCATGCTTCTCTGCTTCTGCTGCTGACCCTATATTAACATGCATGCCTTTCTTCCAATGCTGCTGTCCCTATATTAACGCGCATGCTTCTCTATCTCTACTGCTGCCGCTATATTAACGCGCATGCTTCTCTATCTCTGCTGCTGCCGCCCCTATATTAACGTGCATGCATTTCTGCCTCTGCTGCTGCCCTTATATCGACGTGCATCCATTTCTGCCTCTGCTGCCCTCATATTAACGCGCCTGCTTCTCTTTCTCTGCTGCTGCCCCTAGATTAACGTGTATGCTTCTCTGCTTCTGCTGCTACCCCTAGATTAACGCACTTGGTTCTCTACCTCTGCTGTTGCCCCTATTTCAACGCGTATGCATTTCTGCCTCTGCTGCTGCCCCTATATTTATGCGCATACATTTCTGCCTCCGCTGTCCTTATATTAACGTGTATGCTTTTCTTCCACTGACCCTCATATTAACGTGCATGTTTCTCTGCCTCTACTGCTGCCCCTATATTAACGCGCATGCTTCTCTGCTTCTGCTGCTGCCCCTATATTTACACGCATGCTTCTCTGCCTCTGATGCTGCCTCTATATTAACGCGCATGCATTTTTGCCTCTGCTGCTGCCCTTATATTAAAGCACATACATTTCTGCCTCTGCTGCCCTTATATAAACGCGTATGCTTCTCTTCCACTGACCCTCATATTAACGTGCATGTTTCTCTGCCTCTACTGCTGCCCCTATATTAACGCGCATGCTTCTCTGCTTCTGCTGCTGCCCCTATATTTACACGCATGCTTCTCTGCCTCTGATGCTGCCTCTATATTAACGCGCATGCATTTTTGCCTCTGCTGCTGCCCTTATATTAAAGCACATACATTTCTGCCTCTGCTGCCCTTATATAAACGCGTATGCTTCTCTTCCACTGACCCTCATATTAACGTGCATGTTTCTCTTCCTCTGCTGCTGCCCCTAGATTAACGTGTATGCTTCTCTGCTTCTGATGCTACCCCTAGATTAACGCGCTTGGTTCTCTATCTCTGCTGCTGCCCCTAATTCAACGCGTATGCATTTCTGGCTCTGCTACTGCACTTATATTTACGCACATGCATTTCTGCCTCTGCTGCTGCCCCTATATTAACGCGCATACATTTCTGCCTCCGCTGTCCTTATATTAACGCGTATGCTTTTCTTCCACTGACCCTCATATTAACGTGCATGTTTCTCTGCCTCTACTGCTGCCCCTATATTTACGCGCATGCTTCTCTGCTTCTGCTGCTGCCCCTATATTAACGCTTATGTATTTCTGCCTCTGCTGCTGCCCCTAGAATAACGCGCATGTTTCTCTGATTGTGCTGCTGCCCCTATATTAACGTGCATGCATTTCTGCCTCTACTGCTGCCCATATATTAACGCGCATGCTTTTTTCTCTGCTGCTGCCTATATTAACGCGCATACATTTCTGCATCTGCTGCCCTTTTATTAACGCATATGCTTCTCTGATTCTGCTGCTGCCCCTATATTAAAGTGCATGCTTCCCTGCCTCTGCTGCTGACCCTATGTTAACCAGTATGCTTCTCTTCCACTGACCCTGATATTAACAAGCGTGCTTCTCTTTTTCTGCTGCTTACCCTATATTAACTGGCATGCTTCTCTTCCACTGACCCTCATATTAACTCACATGCTTCTCTACCTTTGCTTCTGCTCTTATATTAACGCGCATGCTTCTCTTCCACTGCTGCTGACCATATTTTAACCGGCATGCTTCTCTATCTCTACTGCTGCCCCTATGTATATTTACGCGCACGCGTCTCTACTTCTAGCTCTCTTCGTTACCTCCGGCATTTGTAATTAATACCATCGCCTAAAATCGTTAATTCTTCTGCCTTACATCCCATGATGAATAATACCACAATTCTCCACTCTTATTTTAAAGTAATGCCTTTTATCATGTATATACCTCCCCTCCCCTCTTACTGGTGATCCATCTGTAATTCACCATTGGGGCACTAGGCATTACTGTGTTATGTCACGTGACCAAAATGTAAACATGCTCCGAAAGTTCGGACATTCGCGCGCTTCGTTAGTAGAGTAGAGAAGTTCGTCGCAATGGAAAGTAAATTAACTTGCCAATTGTTCCGAACTTTGAAAAAGATAAGCTTACATCGAATAAAACTGGTCTAATTATTTACGATATCCATATTCCCGACCCTTTTACGTTGAAAGTCGAGAGAATAACTTTTTCAACTCGCCTTATTATGAAAATCACTAGAGTGGTTAAATGTCAGTTTGCACCACATGACCAATTTTGAGCAAAATGATTGGCCAAAAGCGATCACATGGTACAAAAACGAGACAGAATTTTAAACAAGGATTTTACCACTCTAGTGATTTCGATAATATATAGAGGATATTACATGGGCGCGCGGAGTTATGAATTTTATCTTCGAGTGTTGATAAGATATCCCACGAGTGAGCGCAGCGAATGAGTGGGATATCTTTTCAACACGAGAAGATAAAATTCATATCTCCAAGCGCACATGTAATGTTCTGTTTATTATATAACAGATTGAAAAAGGAAAATTTTTTTTTTTGAATGTTGATTGGTTGAGAGTGATATCACACATGTGCGATATCAATGATATGTTCATGACTAGGATAGGCTTTTTATCTAGTTGATATCACTCGATATACCACTATATGTTATATAATAATAGCATTTATTATATGGATAGTAGTGTTTTACCGGAAACTAAAACACTCGTATTTTCCATATTTACACTAGTCCCGGATGTACGTACGCGTCAAATCAAAACAACTTTCCCGCCCATTTCTCGTCGCTTGTTCGCTGAATTAAACATGGCGGCTCGATTTGTAGAAGTCTCAGAGGAAGACTTGGCTAAATTTTCAAAAGAAAATGAGAACCAAAACACAATGAAGAAAACAGAATACGACCTTCGAATATTCAGGGAATACATGGCCTCTATAAACGAAGACAGGGAGATAGAAACACTGATGTTTTGTTTGCTTCACTTTGTCCATATAATAAAAAGAACATTACACGGCGGCTTGAAGATATGAATTTTATTTTCTCGTGGTAAAAAACAATTTTTACTCGGTCGCTGCGCTCACTCGTAAAATATTGTTTTCATGATCACCACTCGAAAATAAAATTCATATCTTCGCGCCACCGTGTAATATCCTCTATGTATACAACCCCAACCCCCCCCCCCCCCCCCCCCCTCCTCCACCTTTTACTACGCCATCGTTAATTTATTCGTCCACCACAAATCGCTTATTTCAACTCCTAAGAGATACGATAAGCATACTCCTTTGAGTCCCCCCGTCGTGGTTTTCGTGTTCAGCGAAACTAAACGTTTTTGAAATAGATGTACGATTGGGCTCCCTGTGGTAGTCGACCCAGGCTCCTACGTAACCTGTTCAGTGACCGGAAAATGAAATTGGTGTAAATTACATGAAGTATTTGGTCTTTGCATGCTGCTTTTCTCGCCGTAAATCGCATGTATACATAATATGATAATATAAACAAATCATAGAGGTAAGTGTTTTACAATTGTAGGAATAAGTGGTTCGTTTTGTCGTATATTTACTTGTATTTTACACATTTGAAACACACAACTTGCAGGAACTGAGCAAGTACTTGTGCGAAAGTATTATGTATTTTATTGCTATTGTTTAGGTTTAATGCTCTTCTTTTCGACAAGAACATGTAAAAAAACATGTATTTTGTTTAAGCGTTTCCATCCAGATTTACACGTTGGGTCGAAGTTTCGGTGTCAGTAAGTTGTGTTCAGACCACGCTATACTGTCTTGTTTGTACTTGAATTTCACATGGAAGCATTTCGACCTGTGTACTTTTGTACATCAAAAATAAATAAAATGATGTTTAGTTCATGAATTTGAGATTTTATTTTATTATACATATAACCTTTCAATTACATCTCCATTGATTAGCACTGGCGATCAATTTCTTTTGTGATATTGGACTGCAACTTTTGAATTGTTCGAGATATTTAAAAAACAGTTATTTGTTCGTAATAATAAAACATCTAAAGGATTCATCCTCGCCTATTATGGCAGATATTTGAATCTTGATATCAATAATTTGCTCGTATGAATCCAATATGTGAATAATATTGTTTTTAGGCAGTTTTGTTACACGATCAAGTTATCAATTCATTTTATTGTTCTGTAAGTTTAATATTTAACATATGTTGAAAGCAGAGAATTCTAAGTTACCTATGAAAAATGTAGAAATTATAGTTATTTAATGAATTTATGATTTTGTTCATACAAAATAGAACATCACAAAAAAAATAGGACATTTGTGATTTAGTGAGAAAGGAATAAATTAAAAGACAAAAGAAAGAGTTCAGCTTGAGTGAGCAACACGACAGCATATACTGTTTACTTAAGGACGGGTCCTACTATTGCACTGCGCAGTAGCATCTTGAGATAAAATCATGCCTTGCGATAACCGACTGAGAGAAAATTAAAAGCTACGTGGCGAGCATTGGTTGTTTTTGCAAACATTTTGACAAGCAAAAGTTAAGAAAATCAAATCAATATTGCAAAAACTCACGAGATAATACACGAGAATACAAAGGTTGTGAGAATACACAAAGTTTTTTTTAAATTTTCTAAAGAATATAAAGCTCGTTCACATACCTCAATAATAGTTGAAAAATATACTTGCAATTTTTATCCTGGTAAACAACACGGCGGTGAATTGAGCTATCTTTTGATGAGATATATGGTTGCTTTTCAGTCACTTTTAAAATGCTATAAATTCACGAGAAGTTTATCTACAAAGTTTACAACGTTTTTGAAGTAAGGAAGTGTTCTTGTCTTTCTTTTTCTGCATAAAAAGGTTAAACAATCTTGAAAAAGGTCGATTTGCTTGATTCAAAGTCCTGTTAGCGATCCTAGTGCTTTTATCTTAGTTTCGTCTTCTTCATAAAGTATTACACAGACTAATTAATTCCTTCACCAGTTGACGGTGACTACGATTAAATTTCTTATTTCTTATTATTTATCGAAAAATAAGCTTTAGTAGGCGTCCACAAACGTCCACAAGACCGACGAATTACAACTCGTTTCAACATCCATCGTGGTTCACTTCCAGGTTGTTTGTGTCAGCTAAAATCCTTTGTAAAACTTGTTTTTTGTTTCTTGACTTTCTTTGATGTTGAGATATAAATACAACCTTTTGTCTTTAAACGAACTTTGATTTGAAATGATGAAGAAAGCTCCAGTAATATAATTTTAATATTTTGGCATTCAAATTTCTGTAAGTGTTTCTGTAAGTGTTTTTTCCGTAACATATGCTGAATAAAAAAAAAAAGTTATTTACCGGCTAGAGGTCGGTCTGTATAGTGAAAAACTAAGACCTCAGGCAGTTTTTTACTATACGGACCTCCCAGCCGGTAAATAACACTGATATATTTAATTTTCCGCTACAAGAATTTATAGAATGAAGATATTATCGAGACAAGTTCGGGAAAAAGGGATGAAAAAACTGGCCGCTTTGGCAAATTTCCACCGTGCAGTCATAATAAGACGAAAAAAAACATAAAAAGACCAACGATGGTAGACGCAACGGTAGCCATATTTTTGAAAACAGTCCCACAATGCACTTATGATGACGAATTTCTTTACTTAGTAGGGAGGGGACCGGAAAGAAATAGTCTTATGATCTTCGGCGGCAAAGTTTACCACGCGATAACTTTTTTTTTTTATAACTGCAATTATTAAGAACATGTTAAACAATCTATTTAAGACTCATTATTTCTCTTAACTGCCCGGTGACCCCACCTTTTTTAGCCAGATTTGAAGAACCCTCTAAAGGGTTAAAACAACTCACATAGTTGTTAGAAGAATACATTACTTTTTAATTAGTAGGCCCCGTCCTTAAAAACTTTCAAAATGAAATTACTGTTACAGTGAGGATACTCGAACCGTGAACACTTTGAGTTTTTTGGTTATTATTTTTTTTTTTTGGGACCCACATCCCATAAGCAAATAGATAAGAAATAAGACTTATTATGAACACTTGAACTTGAAACTTTGAAACTTTATGAACACGGAAAAAGAACATTACATAGTCGCTTGGAGATACACATTTTATCTTCTCATGTTGAAAATCATTTCAACACTCGAAGATAAACTTTGTATCTCCGCGCGCCCATGTAATATCCTCTATATTACTAATAATAGAAAAAAATAGATTTATTAAAAAGATTTTATTTTTTATATTTATTATATAGACCAAAGCCAAAACTTAGTAGCCGCGCCTTTATAGCGCACGGGAATGAGGCTTATTATGCAAACAGAGAAAAAACATTCCGTCGCTAAGGACAAAACTACAACTTCATTGACAGCATTTTATAGTCGTTTTTCCACCTTTTTCTTTTGTAAAATACTAGAATTTTCAACTAAATTACCGCTTTCTACGTTATATTTTACAATAGTTAGCCTTTTTTCAATTTTTAGTAGCATTTTATTTTGTTTTTGACCTTTACACTGCTCGACTTCACGCCCTTCTGCGATGAAATTATGGAGGAGAAAAGCGATTCAAAGTCAGGTAAATCGATCTTTTTAACTAGTTGAAAAAACGTAGCCTTTTTTTAGCCATATATACGACTTCATATAAGTTTTTTAGTTAATTATCTATCATTTTGTTGGATATTTTTGTTCAAATTGACCTCGCTACGGCATCGAGATATGTTGATATTTTTGCCGTCAATCAGGTTACTAATCGCTTGCTAGCACTGTAAACCTTAATTTCAATTGTTTATGCTTTTTCTTTTTACAATTCTTTGACAACATCGTTTTAATTTCAATATTGTTTTACAGATGAAAGAAACAAATAAAACATTCCATGTACCTTTTTCGACAGGGCTTCATTGCTCAAACTATGGTTATAAGAATAGCAGTTTTTCGCTTTCCGGTCGAAGGCCAATTTTTCACTTTAATATATTGAAGTCAATGCCAATTCTATGGACATCCTCCTGAATATGAATACCTTTTTTTCACTGCCGTTTCTCTCTAAACATTTCACAATGAACAAAATCAGCAAAATAGTTATCCATTTTTTATTAAACTATCTCTCTTTTTTGCTCTAAGGTGGTTGTGATAGCTAATGGCAGCAAAAATGTCAACATATTTCGATGCCGTAGCGAGGTCGATTTGAACAAAAATATCCAACAAAATGATAGATAATTAACTAAAAAACTTATATGAAGTCATATGTATGGCTAAAAAATGGCTAACTTTTTTCAATTAGTTAAAAAGATCAATTTACCTGACTTTGAATCACTTTTCTCCTCCATAATTTCATCGCAGAAGGGCGTGAAGTCGAGCAGTGTAAAGGTCAAAAACAAAATAAAATGCTACTAAAAATTGAAAAAAGGCTAACTATTGTAAAATATAACGTAGAAAGCGGTAATTTAGTTGAAAATTCTAGTATTTTACAAAAGAAAAAGGTGGAAAAACGACCATAAAATGCTGTCAATGAAGTTGTAGTTTTGTCCTTAGCGACGGAATGTTTTTTCTCTGTTTGCATAATAAGCCTCATTCCCGTGCGCTATAAAGGCGCGGCTACTAAGTTTTGGCTTTGGTCTATATAAGAATAAAATTCTCTGTTTTCAACATAAATTATATATTAAACTTACAGTACAATAAAATAGATTGGTAATTTAATTCTATTCTAAGCAGAAGAACTTTATTAATACAATTTAATATGAAAACTAGCGAGAAGAAATTACAACGTTTCGTTGTCATCGCGACAACATTCTCAAGTAAATGATGGTACAAAGAGAGAAATATTTATAGTGGTGGACAATGGAAAATAATACAATAAGTTAAATAAACAGTTTCGCTTGAATTGAGTCCGACTGGACATTCAAGCGTGGCTTAAATTTACAATTAAATAACATTTCGTAAATCAGGCAGTCTAGTTTATTTAAGCATTTTTTCAGGACGGTGAAACCGCTCTGAATGAATTATTTTCCATTGTCCACCACTATAAATATTTTTTCTATTTCCACCATCATTTACTTGAGAATGTTGTCGCGATGACAACGAAACGTAATTTCTTCTCGCTAGTTTTCATATCAATTCTATTCTATTGGTATTATTTCATTGCTTGCGAATTGCTTTCCTTTATGTGTCATTTCTTGAACAAAAGGTTGACTGATTATGTTGGCTTTTGTTGCCGAATAACGTTTCAGTTTATGTATAAATAATAGGTTTCGAAACAGCACAGAGATTCGACAACGCGATGACCTCTATCGATTGCACAACAAAGGATCAGAGGCTATAACTCAGTAGTTACGTCCATACAAGTTCAAAGGTTGTTCCCCGGGTGAAGGTAAAAATTATTGAGTAACATGTACATGTGACTATGTTTTTTTACTCATATTTACAATGCAACTATTCAAATTGAAAAGATGAATTAGGATAGAATAGGTTCCGCATACAGTTAAGCTTAAATCCTTTCAATGTTGTTTTTCTACTGTGCAATGACGGCGAAGTATTACTTACGTTCCGATTCATGTATTTAGTTTTTCATCACTTCGATCATTCATCTATCCATCCAGACGTTCATTCATTCACCCAGCTACCCAGCCGTTCATTTATTTATCCGTTTGCTCGTTCGTTTATTCATTCATTCAGTTAACTGAATGCATGCATGTATGTATGCATCCATTTATTTTTTCATCCGTTTATTCATACATTCGTTCATAACATCTGTTTATTTTACAGAAAGCGAAATAACCAACTGAAACACCATGGATACCCACAATGCTTCAGCAAATAACGCCACCCATGTCTTGAGCGCAACTGACATCGCCTTGACAACCACTTTCTCCATTTTGGTCATCGTGAACCTGATAAGCAACAGTCTCGTGTTTGTCGTTGTATGCAAACACAGACATATGAGAACATTAATGAACTATTTACTAGTGAACTTAGCCGTGGCTGACATCATGGTAGCGGTATTTATAGCTCCCCAGTATGTATTACGTCTTTTTTTTAAACACCCAGAAGGCAATGCGGGTGATATCTTGTGCAAGCTGGTTACAGGAGGAAACTTCATTTGGACAGGTAACATGTGACTATGTTTTTTAACTCATTTACAATGCAACTATTCAAAGGGACGGAAAGAGATGAATTAGGATAGAATAGGTTCCGCATACAGTTAAGCTTAAAATCCTTTCAATATTGTTATTGTGCTGTGCAATGACGACGAAGGTCTTATCATCATTTTAGGTGAATATTTAAGTAATACTTCAAGAATTATAAGATCTTCCAGTTTTGTTTTTCGTTCCGATTCATGTATTTAGTTTTTCATTCATCTATCCATCCAGCCGTTCATTCATTCACCCAGCCGTTCATTTATTTATCCGTTCGTTCATTCATTCATTCAGTTAACATTCATTCATTCATGCATGTATGTATCCATTTATTTTTTCATCCGTTTATTCATACATTCGTTCATGCATTTATTCGTTCGTTGATTCAGTTAACATGATGGCAGTTGATCAATTTTTGAAATATCCTATGTATTGCTATACTTTTTTTCTGGATTCCTGTGTCATCTTAACGTCGAGCGACATTCTCCTACCCAGTACTACCGTTTGTGTAAGCACATTACGCATTCAGACATAAATGTAAGACTAGGTCGATTTATAATGTTAACATTTGCTTCTACAGCTACTAATGATTAGAAATAGTATTCTCCAAAAACTCTTCTTTTTTCATGTTCACGCTTCTTTTACTAATAGAGCGAATTCGTATAACCTATTTCTTGTATGTTAATGAGTTTTATTATATTCATGAGCATGAAAACAATAGCGCAAAGACCATGCTTGAGGGATTCACGTTTCGTAACTGTGAACGAAAACTGCGAAGGCGACAAATGTGAACATAAACGATTGTTTACTGTGCTTGATCTGAGTTGTATCATGTGAATCACTCAAGCATGGTCTTTTTTTTGGTTTTCATGCTCATGAATATAATAAAACTCATTAGCATACAAGAAGTAGGTTATACGAATTCGCTCTAATTATTAGAATGAACGTCCCAAAACGTCGCATCTCACATGTGCCGAAATTAATGCAAATAAACTCAAACAAAAGGTTTTCATTATTTGCATTAGATTCCAGGAGCCGGTTGTACGAAAGCCGATTAAAATTAACCTAGGATTAGTGTTAATCTATGATTAAAATCCCTGACCCAGGGTTAGTAAATCCTAGGTTAAAAATGTGTTGCTCGAACGGGAAACTAACCCTGGATTTACTAATCCTGGATTAATCTTGCGAAAACCGGTTATTACCAGTTTTGTACACGTCATCATCTTGTTTTATCACAATAAATAAGACAAAAACTACTCACATGCATCTTTTAATCCCAAATATGTAATCCTTTTAGTAGTAATAATGAATTTACAGTCTTTTTTGACGTTTTTCGCACGATTTTCTTCGCTATTTGAGCTGGAAGTGCTTAGTGACCACTCAAACAGGAAACCCAAACAATGCAAAGCGATCGAAATGCATTGTTTGGGTTTCCTGTTTGAGTGGTCACTAAGCACTTCCAGCTCAAATAGCGAAGAAAATCGTGCGAAAAACGTCAAAAAAGACTGTAAATTCATT
This sequence comes from Metridium senile, assembly GCA_949775045.1. NCBI lineage: Eukaryota > Metazoa > Cnidaria > Anthozoa > Actiniaria > Metridiidae > Metridium > Metridium senile. The sequence goes on along the minus strand of OX459099.1, from coordinate 10,900,893 downwards.
ATTACTACTAAAAGGATTACATATTTGGGATTAAAAGATGCATGTGAGTAGTTTTTGTCTTATTTATTGTGATAAAACAAGTCCGCCATTTTGTATTCGTCAGCTTTAATCGTGGATTAAAAAGTTAATCTTGGTCGCTAGCAGGGTTAAATTTTAACCCTAGATTAGCTATTTTTGACCCTAGGTTAAAGTTAATCGACCTTTGAGCAACGCAAAACTAACCCTGGGTTAATTTAACCCTTGATTTAATCCTGGATTAGCGCTAATCGGCTTTCGTACAACCGGCTCCAGATGATCTCGCTTCGTAGCGCGTAAAGGATTGTTTGTCAAAACGAATAGTTTCAAAATGGCGCCTCGAGATAAAAACAATTTCGGTTACTTTAAGGCATTTGCTTTTTTTTTATTCTTTTTTTATCACTGATAGAGCAGTGAACTTTTATTGTCCGAGTAAGATAGAACTTTTTAATGTTAAGTTATTTTAAGGATGTAGTTATCAAGAGTTAACACGGGAAACAACTCTCTTGAACGACGCCATCTTGGAACTGTTGCGACAGAAATGGCTTATACTAACCGGAAGTGTGCGAGCGAAATCACCTGGTTCGGCTCATGTGAGATGCGACGTTTGAGCTAGGCTTAAGTTGACATTAATATTCTAAGTTTCCCTTTGAGTTGACATGGGATCTTGTGTTTTTTTAACCCAGGAGGTGCTGCTTCAGCCTTCACCCTGGTTGCTATCGCCATTGAACGTTACTATGCAGTAACAAAGCCACACCTACAGCGTGAGATCACCCCACGACGTTTAAAGATGATTATAATCGGTTCCTGGGTGTACGCTATAGTATTTAATATTCCTCTTTTCTTCGTCATCAACTATAAGGAAACCGGCATCAACGATTTCCGCTGTCCAGAGGAATGGCCAAACGAAGCATTTCATAAGGTGTACACCGTGGGCGCGTTTTGTGTTTTCGGAGCTATTCCTTTAGGAGTGATGGCAGTGTATTATCCGTTAACAGCACGCGCGCTGTGGAAGGATCGTGTACATGCATCAGCAATGTCTGAACGCGCTATAGTAAGACAGAGAAAAAAAGCCACAAAGATGATGGCTGTTGTTAGTATACTCTATGCCATCTGCTGGCTGCCTAACTTAATCCTCTACATGATGTCCACTTATAGACCTGAGTGGTATGTGTATTTCTCTGATCCGTACGTTGTTAGTGTTATAATGGTGTGTGCAAATTCGGCTATGAACCCGATCGTCTATAGTCTACACAGCTCACGGTTTAGGGGAGAACTGAAGAGCATATTCTGGTGCGAGAAATATGGGTATGCTGACTTACTGCAAAGCTATTCAAGATCATTATAGGTCCATCCACTCAAGTGAACAAAACATGACTTAGAAGATCTGCTGCAAACTCGGTCGTTGAAGGTGTATAGGCTCTATAAGCTTCTATATCAGTAAACTGAACATTGTTCAAGTACTAAGTACATTCAATGTTGTCAAAGAGCAGAAATTAACAGCAGAAATAACAACAGAAACAGAAAACTCGGTCGTTGAAGGTGTATAGTTAAGACTCTTTTCAACTCTATAAGCTTCTATATCAGTAAAAAATTGTTCTAGTACTAAGTATATTCAATGTTGTCAAAGAGCAGAAACAACAGAAGTAGCAACAGAAACAGAAACAACAATTACAACATCAAACCTATTTGCTTTTATCGTTGTAGGATATGACATGACAGGGTTCCACTTGTAAACACCTAAGACGTCATGCATAAATCAAAATCGATGTCCAGATACAAAAACAAATGCAAAGTTGAAGATGAATAAAAACACACACTTACAACGCACAAAAACGCTATGTGAAGGAAAGAAACTTACAACTTTAAAAGTTAAAACTAAAACAAAAAAAGTAAAAGGAACGAACTAAAAGCAAACCAGAACTGCACAATAAAAATAACAAACATAAATAAACAGACATTTATTTATTAACTTAAACGTTAATAATTTGTCAATAAAAATAACTAGATACAAACAATTAAAAACTAACTACACAATAAAATAACTAGATCTAACATAAATAAACAAACAAAATAACCGAGCTGTATAAATAAAAATAATTAGATACAAACAAATAAAGAAACAAAATAAATTAACAATAAAGATAACTAGATACAGGCATAATTAAAAACAAACGAAACGAACTACACAATATAAATAACTAGACCTAACATAGATCTAACAAAACTAGACACAAACATAAATAAACAGACAAAATAACAACAATACAAACATAAATAAACAGACAAAATAACAACAATACAAATATAAGTAAACAAACAAAATAACTTAGTAATGAAAATAACTAGATACAAACATAAGTAGACAAACAAAATAACTTAGTAATACAAATAACTAGATACAACCAAATAAAGAAACAAAATAACTTAAAGTACAAACACTAAAAGTGTGCAATACTTTGTATTATTATCCAACTAGTCATAGACGAGTAAAAATATCGCAGGAGTAGGACTGGATCGAGTAAAAATATCCAGTCTATCTAGCCCTTAAACAGTTTGATGTGTAATATGGCTGGATATTTTACTCATTAACTTGCATTTTGACTCGCCCGGAGGCTCGTCAAAATACAGCGTTTCACTCGTAAAATATCCAGCCATATTACACATCAAACTGTCTAATAAGATATATCTATTTACCACTAAATAGTGTTGATTAAACAATAGAGAACAAAAGAATTTGCATAATTTAGCAGTATTTAGTGGTATTTATGTTGCACACTTTTAGTGTTTGTACTCTAGTAATAAAAATACTGAACTAAATACAAACATAAGTAAACAAAAAAAATAACTTGTTAATACAAATAACTAGATACAAACACAAGTAAACAAACAAAATTACGTAGTAATCAAAATAACTAGATACAAACATAAGTAAACAAACAAAATAATTTAGTAATAAAAATAACTAGATACAAACAAGCATAAACAATCAAAATAACTTAATAATAAAAATAACTAGATACAGACATAAGTAAACAAACAAAATAACTTAATAATAAAAATAACTAGATACAGACATAAGCATAAACAATCAAAATAACTTAATAATAAAAAGAACTAGATACAGACATAAGTAAATAACTTAGTAATAATTAAAGGCGCTCAAAGAGCGCATGTGGTTACTCTCAATTCTGTGTAAATTGTTATAGGAAATAGTAATAGAGTACTGCTGTATGACGTCACACAAAGTTTTTTATTTGTTACAATATTGTAATGAGTATATGAATAAGAAATGTGAAATTAAAAAAATGATATTGTTTCTAGTTTATAAACAATAATTAATTATATCATTAGCATCAAGACAATGTTGTGTGTCAAGTTTAATAGATCAGGTCTGTCCAAATGAAACAGTAGGTAGTGTTGTTATGTTTTGGTGGCACAACTGGGTGTATGTAAGCAAGAGACTTTTCAACTTTCCCTTTGAGTGATTTTTTATTTAGCATATTCTCCATGTTGAATGTTGACTTTTTAACTTGATAAGTTAAGTGGCATGTACATTATCTTTGATGCACTGTTGTAATTGGTCTTCCTCTGTTACCGCAAATGCTCTAATGAACGCCTGATACGAAAAAACGTCTCCTATCTAATAGTTTAGCAATTTCGAATTAAACTCCCCTCTCCAACAAACGCCCTGTGTCTAATAAACGCCCCCTCCCATTATCAAGGGGTATAACAGATTCAAATATTGAAGAGGCCGGCGAAGAAAATACTCCAGAGTATGGTGCTTGACAAGGACTTGGATGTGGACATTGAATTATGAAACTTTATAACATTCATGATTTTTAAACGACTTTAATAGACTTATCAGCAGATGGACTATTGACAGTTTGCTAACTGAGCTCTGTCGCTTATATGATGTAATTGCATAGTATGTTATAGTTTTGAAAATAAACGCCCCTCTCTTTTAAACGCCTCTTATCTTTTAAATGCCCCCCTCAGGGCTCGTGAAATATATCAAACGCCCCTGGCGTTCATTAGAGCTTTTACAGTATTGTTTACTACTTTGTAATCTTCTTTACTTGGACATCTGACCGTTGAGTCATTATAAGAATTGGATTCTATAAAAGAAAATATGATAAAAAACATTATTTACATAATTGCATTATTTAGTATACCGATATATATTATAGTAATATTAATCTATTGGTTTGTAATCATGGTATCAACATTAAACTGATAATAAAGTGCATCAGGCCATATATCAGTGAAATTATTCCTAACTACTAGTATTTAATTATCCACTATTTAGTTATCAACTAGTAAAGATTTTGCTCAGGCGTGAAGTCATACAAATAAACACAAAGGCAGCTAATTATGTGATTATTGTTCTTTGTATTGTTCCACTGTTATCCACTAGTTTGTACAAAATAGTGCAATTAAGTAATACATATCAATTTCTAATTCACGGATATATGGCATGCATTTATTTATTTAAAAAATATATTGTTCCGTCTCATATGTAATCATAAGAGTCAAACAGCATTTCATCATTTTCATAATTCTAATGTTTATGATATGAATTGAGATTAAAATCACTGATGGATATTGTTTATATTGCAATGCAATGTGTTAAATCGATTATTTCTTTTTTTTAGTGATCTTCATTGAAATCAATTTGTTTTCCTTTGTCTATGAAAAGCAGTTGATTAAAGCATAGATTGCTTTGTGGTGTGAAAAATATGTCTCCAAGACATTAAATGAAATAAAGGACCCGGGAATATGTGATCAATATATAATACAAGTCTTGTTATCTGTTGTTCACATTCTACATAAATAGGGATCATTTAGTTGATATATCCTCTTCATAAGAGGTTCAAATGACCCGCAATGGGGTTTAATCAGTTTGTTTTTTGTTTGTTTTTGGTAGATGTTTACTATTTGTCGGTATTTGGTTTGCTTTTTGGAACAGAGTTGTTGGGGTTCGTGTTCGTTGTTGATGATCGTCATCGAGTGTGGATTTATTTTGAAATAGCGCTATAAAGATCGGCCTAAAACTTCAAAAATACTTAAAAAGGTGTCCACCATTTCAAGGAATAGATAAGAATAAAAGCTGTGATAGATAAGGAGCAACAATTCTCTCTCAAAAAGAATTATACTTACCGAATACGAAGCAAGTGAATGAAGCACATGTACTCTTGCACCTCGAGCCAGCGGTTTTGCTGACCAGCGTCGTTGCCATGGAAAGCTCTCACGTAACAGTTTACTTGCACCCTTGCTTACAGCACGATGACATAGTGGTTACCCATCTACTGATGGAGTAACCACAAAAATAACTAGATACAAACATAAGTAGACAAACAAAATAACGTAGTAATCAAAATAACTAGATACAAACAAATAAAGAAACAAAATAACTTAGTAATACAAATAACTAGATACAAACACAAGTAAACAAACAAAATAATTTAGTATTCAAAAACTCATTATTAATTCATTATAAACACGCTGGGAGATGTAGAGCACGAGAGAAGCAAGCTTAGAAACACGAGCGCAGCGAGAGAGAAATTAAGGACTTAACATTTTTTTATAAATCATTGTATGGTCAGACAGATCTTAATGTTCTCAACTTTGTTAAATTTGTAAATCATGGACGTACTCCTCTTAGTCAAAATCCCGGCCTGGTTCTTGAAACTCCATTGTGTAAATCTAGTACATTTAAATGTTCATATTTTAATCGAATAGTCCACCTCTGGAACTCCATCTGTAAAACAGCACCTCCTAGTGTCTTCTCTAGCCTTTCTCAATTTAAATCACATTTAAGAATTACTTACTTCTCTCTGTTAGATGTCATCTTCGATGTTGACTCAAACTGCACTTGGTCACTGGTTCGCCAGTGTCCTTGTCACAAATGATTTTGCTTGATATATTTTTATTCATAATTTAGCTAGTTCTTTTAAGCAATAATTAGCTTTTCACTTGACACGTAATTTTCTGTTATTTTCTGTATAATTTAAGGCGGGAGACGCCTTGCATGGGACTTAGAGTCCCGTTCGCGCTTTCCCCTTTGGGTGATCCAAATGTTTCGTGTTGTAAATTTTCTTTAACTTGTACGTAGTAGTTATCACTCAATAAAGTTGTTGGAGAGAATAATGTTATTTTTTTTTATTTTTTGTATATATATCATTAAATCAACATTTAGCTTGATACTGAGAATTGAAATATCTAATTACACACTGTCCAAAACGCCAGTCCGGTTTTGGCATACAGTCATTTGACTAAACATTGTCGTCAACCGACTACGCGACTAGCCCAAGCGGGAGTATGGGTAAAAATCACTGAAGCATTAAATTTTTAGCACGCGCTAAAGAATATGCTGAAATATGTAGCGAGTACATGAATGAATGTTAATGCCTTCGCGTTCTGTGCAAAGAAATAAACCGTTTTATAGAGCATGGAAATATCGACAAGTAAATAGCTACTTCTTCAGTTTTCATACAGAGGATTTGTGTCATCCAAATCAATCGCCAGGGTAAATCTAATAGAAACAAGGCACTGAGCTGAGAGCTCAAGATGCAAACTAGACGCTCAAAGACCGCTTCACTTCCGGCGCCAATGGCAAACAGATTAATCTTGATATTAGCTGGAGACTATGTTCCAGTCGATAAATATTTACAAAGAATGAGTGTCAATCTCTTCAAAGGTTAGAAAAGTCAGTCGTAGGAAGTTGTGGAGTATGTTAGATGTTAGATGTTTTTTATTGTGCAGGGATTTGGAAAATAATTATTTCGCATCTTGAGGTGTTCAAACTTTTAAGGTCATTTGATTGAAACTGAAGCGAGGACGAAGTACAGTAGCGAGGACGAACCGAAGACTTCCACAATCTAAAAGATCGAAGTATGACAACTTTCCAGCTGGTGTGCATTTCATTTATTTAGTAGCTATTTTAAGCAAGTCCTTTATTAAAATATATCGGAGATATACATCGCTTTGTTTTATGGCTACGCGGGACTCACGACTGACACTGATATATAGCCGTTTAATTTCAAGTAATAAATCATTGTTTCCACAAACTGTATTTGCTTTATCTTATTGTTTTAAAAATACTTTTACCCATATTGGATTATTTGAAGTAAAACGATTTTTGAATACATAAAACACCCATCAGGTTTGAAAGAGAGTTTTCACTTCCGGCTAATTAGAAACTCACAAGCCTCGCTTTCGTTTGTACAGCCGTTTCTGATAAATTTCATAAGTAATTGCTAGTTGAGCGACAAACGGACAATTAAAGGAGCTCAAGGAGCTCATGTGATTACTCCCACTTGTTTAGTTAAGTGTTAGAAATGATGATACTAGAAGTTTCTGCAGTGAAATGCTGCAATGATATTCGAGTGGCTTTCGGACAGATAGTATCGATTGCTTCCGTACCTGACCGAGGTTGTGCTGCTGTAAAAAATAATATTTTCTTCAAATAGCAGAAATGGTAGACCCGGGTTTTTAAAAAAAAATTCTCTCTTGGAAACCAATTAATAAATATCAAAAACTATCAAAAGAAAAGAAAAAAAGAAATAGAAAAGAAAAAGGAAAAAAAAATAGTGATGTCAGTTGGATTCGAACTCTTGACCCTTACACTGTAGTTTATCGCGTTAAGGTGGCTCGACTGATCGTTCGGCGTAAGTCCGAGCTGTGTAACTTCTTAGTGACGGAACCAATGAATATATATCCCAAAACTTGACGTGACGTCACAAATTTACTAAGCTAGCACAATCGGTTAATTAAGGTGGCTCGACTGAGTATTTTTGAAGGTCCACCATCGCTGTTTGATTGCAAAGTACGTCGCGCGTAGAAAAATAATTTCAAATTAATTTCCATAGCGAGTTCAGGCATAGACTGAAGTTTGTTCTGATGTTTCAAATATTGCAATCGGAACTAGCAATAGCTTTTTATGATAGAAAAGTAGTTTTGACAAATACGACAATTTTAGGCGAAATAGAGTTTTCTATAAAACCGCATTGGTTGTTTCACAAACTTCAGATCAAGGTCTTCGTTGTTGCTGAAAATAAAAGATTTATATGGAGGCATTTTTGAATAAAACGCTTTTAAACATTTACACAACAAATAAATTAAATTAATCAAGCATCCATTTCACTTGATCAAAAACATCACTACAAAAGCTCAGAAAAAGTTGCTTTTGGTCTCATTTGGTCAACAAATGTTTTACCTCAGCATTGGCTTTTTGAAATAGTTACTCATCGAGCCCTGCAGTTTTATGACCATTGATAGATTGGAAGATATCGAAAATAATTTTCAAAATAGGTAAACTTTTCGACCGCTTACTCAAGGCTCGCATTGTTTTGGTTGTCCGAGACCGCTATTGTCTATATTTTTTACTCAAGTTGTGAATTCCGATATTCATTGTCACCTCACAAACAACACTTGACTACCGTTCGTTTATCGGCCGAGCAGCCGGCGAATGTGATCGCTTGAATATTATATTATAAATGAAAAAGGACGGTTACGATTGGTGCTTGTAAAGCAATTCCAGCTGATATGCAGTACTTCGGATAACATGCCTCTAACTAAACTTGATAAAAAGCGAAAAATCACTGGACAAAGATTCGTAGTACGGCATATCAGCTGGAATTGCGTTACCGTCCTTTGTCATTATAATATAATATTCAAACGATCACACTCGGAGCTGCTCGGCTATAAACGAACGGTAGTCAAGTGTTGTTTGTGAGGTGACAATGCATATCGGAATTCACAACTTGAGTAAAAAATATAGACAATAGCGATCTCGGACAACCAAAACAATGCGAGCCTTGAGTAAGCGGTCGAAAAGTTTTCTTATTTTGAAAATTATTTTCGATATCTTCCAATCTATCAATGGTCATAAAACTGCAGGGCTCGATGAGTAACTATTTCAAAAAGCCAATGCTGCGGTAAGAAAAAAATTCATCAAGGACATTTTAAGTTTTGAAATATTTTGTAAAAATGTGTGCAATATTAGACAAAAGAAGAAAAAGCGCAGTTATATCTCACCAAACGAAAAATCATGTATGTCCTAATAGCCTGAAGTGATTTCGTTCTTGTTCGCCAGACGGATAACTAAGACATTTGTTGACCAAATGAGACCAAAAGCAACTTTTTCTGAGCTTTTTTAGTGATGTTTTTGATCAAGTGAAATGGATGCTTGATTAATTTAATTTATTTGTTGTGTAAATGTTTAAAAGCGTTTTATTCAAAAATGCCTCCATATAAATCTTTTATTTTCAGCAACAACGAAGACCTTGATCTGAAGTTTGTGAAACAATCAATGCGGTTTTATAGAAAACTCTATTTTGCCTAAAATTGTCGTATTTGTCAAAACTACTTTTCTATCATAAAAAGTTATTGCTAGTTCCGATTGCAATATTTGAAACATCAGAACAAACTTCAGTCTATGCCTGAACTCGCTATGGAAATTAATTTGAAATTATTTTTCTACGCGCGACGTACTTTGCGATCAAACAGCGACGGTGGCCCTTCAAAAATACTCAGTCGAGCCACCTTGACCGATTGTGCTAGCTTAGTAAATTTGTGACGTCACGTCAAGTTTTGGGATATATATTCATTGGTTCCGTCACTAAGAAGTTACACAGCTCGGACTTACGCCGAACGATGACAATAGTGGTTAGCTATCTTATAGATAGAGTAACCACAAAAACTCAGCATTCATACAGTCAGTTTTCATGTCAGTGGTTATAGTTTTGTAAGTTGTATTGTAGTTAAGAGTCATATTTGGCTCGTTTGCTTTCTCGTGAGAACTGATTAGACTGGTAAGAACTTTGCTATCAATGCTTTCAATGCTATCAATGCTAACAGATTCGTGGACCGGCCCGTTCCGAAAATTTTGCTGAACATCTCTTAGTGTGGGCCTACCACGAATGGCGTGTGCATTTGTATGTGAGAGCAGAGTTCTATGCTTGATTTCCTCCATATTATCTTTGAACGCAAGTACAACTTTAAGGAGACTTTCCCTCTATTTCTCCGTGTGTGAATAGATAGACCTAGCTACACACGACACATTTGACAATATGACAATAATCTATGACAATAGATTTAAAAAAAGAAAGCACTCGGACTGGTTGAGTTTGACATCGACATGGAAACATCAAGTTGAAAGTTTTGATCGGTTCTCATTGGCTGAAACACAATAGGACCACAGGAAGCCCGAAAAGGCACATTTGAGACCTAAGATTCACCACGCAGCATTTTAAGACATGGTCTTCCTTCGGAAGTCCATGTAATAATTGCTTCAGTGATTTCTACCCATACTCCTTTTAGGGCTAGTCGCGAAGCCGGTCGGCGGCAATGTTTAGTCAAATGACTATATACACATACTACTCTTCTACCAGCCGATCATATCATAGCCAATCGTATCATATCTTTCTAATAAAAATAAGAACCTGTTTAATTAAGAACCTAAATAGCCTAAAACTCCACTAAGCACCATTTACATAAGAACCTGTTTAGGCTAACTTGGAAAAACTTAGGTTCTTATAAGCTGGTATAGTAGTACGTACTGTATTAGAACTTCCACTTGTTTTAGTCAAATTTTAAATAATGCACGAAGTTGATCGACAAGAACCGTGAAAACTAGGTATATTTACAAAACGAGCAAGGCTGCAGGATATCATGTTTAATCGCTCTTGCTTTGAAAAGCTGATCGTCAATTATACACCTGCTCCAAAAAAGGTTGATGATCTGACATCAGGGAGAAAATACATTTGAATACACTTATATTAATCGAAAGTGTTGAGCTTAAATGGCGCTGTTTGTAGCTAATTAGGAAATGAAAAAGCCTCGCGGCTCAGAGTACGTAAGAGGTCTAAGAGGGAGAAAGTTTGTCGAGCCTCTATTGTTGGTTTTTTTTTATTTTTTTTTTTATTGTTTTTTTTTTTCATGATTTATTTTTTAAGTTTATGTTTTAATGATAGTGTTAATGTAGCGGCAGCAGATAACTGCTGAACACATAAATTTGGTTTTTCAAATGATTGATTTTTAAGTGTATGCTTTAATGATCTAGATAGTGTTAATGTAGAAACAGATATTAACTGCTGAACACATTAATTTGTTTTTTCATGATTGTTTTTTTAAGTAGTGTATGTGTTAATGATATTTTATCATGGCAAGCTGTTTTAGTAGTAGGTGTCGAACGGAATACAATAATATAATTAATTTTGCAGCAACAGAGCATACACCCACACATGCATGCAATCATGAACACCAGACCTATTTTAAAACTCAGTCGCACCTGAAGCTACAGTGCAGTCAACACTATTATTGACAAACCTAAGAGAATGTTTCAAAGGATCTTGGTAATTTCAACTTATAGTTAATTCACTATATTTGTAAAACACTCGATTACAGAATCATTCATCATCATAGAGTATAGAAGATAAGATCGCAACGATACGAGGGTAAGTGGTAAACCAGCTATGTTTCATATACTAAGAGAGAGAGTTTGGATAGGAAATACCACCGTTCTAGTAGACTGCATGCAAAACAGTCCCTAATTCTATACGAAAAGTCCTAAGGAAAAGAATTGAATTTTGAATGGGTTTTGGCCGAGAAAGAATAACGAGGAAACCTTCCTCGATCGAACTTTTATATATTAAGTCCTTGAAGTGTTCGTGTAAAGGTAAGGACTGTTTTATAGTTCGTTATAGTCTAACTTTCGACAAGAAACAATGAAAAATATCACACGTATTTGATTTATGTTGGTCATCGTATGTCTTAGGGGTAAAAATCAGCGATTGTGTATCTTTCAGGGTATCAAAGTTGAAATTTAGAATTTCGACATGGTATCTTAGGGTATCGAAAAAGGAAAATCCCATCTTTTTCCACGTTTTTTTCGTCATGTATTTTTGAGAGGTATCTCAGGAGTAAAGGAAATCGTCCTCACCACGCCCTTTTATAATGACTTTCCCACAAACTCCCCCACACCCCCCGGGGAAAGTTGTGAGTGCGTAGCACGAAATTCGACACATGCGACGTTTAAACTAAGAACTTCTGTTCATACATCCAAAGACTCTGTAGTGGTTGACCATAGTTGGGAATGCAGAAATAACTTTCTATATCAAATATATTTATCAAAACGATGCAATGATGTGTAGATGTATGTTGTGAACTTCTTTGCTAGCGAAGCGAAGCTAGATAGGTTCGTGGGAATGGCGTGCTCATCTACGATAAGAGCTATTCTGAACTCTACACATACACTGAAGCCTCTTCATACCAAGAAGTACTGGAACCTAGCCAGCAATGCACTCTGTAATAAAACGGTTATTTATTGTGTATGAGTATATGATCGTCGCAGATCGATATTTATGTTCAAAAGGAACGCCGCAGATAAACTAAAAAAAAAAACAATTTTCTTTAACCCTTTGGTGCCTGCCTTTGCAAATATCGTTCCATATGGAACGATGACTTCAAAAATTCTAGCTCTTTCGTGGCTCTAAAATGTAATTATCTGTGTTGCCTGGTAAGTTCCACAACATCTGACACTTAATTGATCATCTGAAATCCGAATTTGTAAAATATAGAGTCCTTTGTGTTAGGGTGAACGTTAAAATGTGCATTTTTGCGAAATAGAACAACCACGATAAACGTCATTTTTCATCCCTGATTTTAATGCAAATAATATCATTTAAAAAACAAAAATCGGCATTCTTAGAACACATCAGCCCCAGTTCTTTTGATTTCTTAACTTTTTATGATCAAACATTGTCTACGAGCCGCACATCAGCCTTTTGTATTTAGCCTACTAACGCAAAACTCGTTTCTCCATTTAATAACGAAAAGCATTGTGGGCACATTTTCGACAGCACATGGCCCAGATCCCAATTCTTTATGGATTTTTTTATAAGTGCCCAGTCACCCGCACCAACCGGACAAAAATTGCACCGATTGCCATCTTTACAAGGCAAAACTCACTAAAATTGCCTTGGTTGGTACTGGTGTCTACCACAAGAAGACCAGGAAAGCTATTTTACTCCAACGACGCCATTGTCAATAGACACAACGACCTGCGCTATTTTCTTTGTAAAATCGTTTTCCACCTTTGAATTCGTCTAATAGTGCGTCTCCACCACCTACAATCATTGACAAAAGTGTTGGCACGAATGTGATAAAGTAATTTTAGCACTGCTGAAATTCTACTTCTCCCACCACCCCCCTTCGCAATGTTGAGGAGGGAGTCATTGTTTGGTGCTTGTGTGGTTGACCTGTCAATGCGCTATCATTTCACACCAACATTGATGTGGGGGGAAGGGGGGGAATTTTTTTATACTTAAAATAAATGAAGTAGTCACTATGAGATAAAATACTAAAATCGTGCCAACTACTTTTGACAATGATTGTAGACAAACTTAATGATGCATGACTAGGGGCTCTTGTAGTAGCAAATGACTGAAAAAAGCACTTATAAACTGGAGTTTAGCTCAATTCAGGGTCAAAGCGTTGACTCGGAATTGAACGAGCTAAAATCCGGAAGGCGTTCCTGGAAACCTTGAGCCATCGGTAGTTCGAAACAGCAATAGTTTCCCTAGCAACGCCTTATTTGGAATTGAAATCGATTTTTTTACTTTTCGCACCAAAAATAGTCAAAAATCCAATAATCATCGGCAGGCACCAAAGAGTTAATATTTACAAGCTGTCTTTTCAATAATGTCAAACCGGTTTCTCAATAAACGGTTTCGTTTGATGCTGAGGAAATTAAAACGTCTAGATTACATTTAATCTAGAATAATCATTTGATTGGTAAATCTATAATATCATTTAAGAGGATATTGAAAAAAATCAAAAATTAGATAAGATTAGGATGATATGAAAGTAGGATTCACATTAATGTATTAAGAATTTTTCGAGCATCAATTTCTTCAATTTATTGTTTGCTGAACTAGTGATATGATTTATTAATTTTTAAAGTACCATGTATTCAAATACTCCAGTTTCATGTTATCTATCACAGCCCGCATTTGCACAGACGACTAAACCTCTATTTTGTTGTAGAAATATCCACAAATTCTAAGCAAAGCACGTAAACATTTAATCGCTTAACAATAGAAAACGCATTTGAATTTTCTCTGAATTGAGGCTATCCCTGTAAAAATGCGCCTTTTGTCAAATAGTAAAGCGTTGCTAGATAACACGAAACTGGTGTATTGTTCAGTTTAAGGATCGGTTGAACGTCGCATCACATGAGCCGAATTTAAATGCAAATGAGCAATTGCCCATTGAACTAGGCCTTATTTGTAGATGAGTTTATTTAAATTTCGGACTGAGGAGTGTTAGTTAAAATAAAAAACTGTCAAATGCACTGCACTTCCGGCAGCTAAAAAGATGATATTTGTGGCATGCTACGGCAGGATGTCAGCTGGATATTAAATCAATTATATTGTCTTATTTTATAATTACAGTAAAAATTAGTGAAAATTACTGCGGTTTTTTTTCTACGATCTTAGACATTCTCAGACAGGCTAGTTGTAAAATACGTACTTTACTGCTTTCTATCAATGTACTGACTAATTAGTCTTGATTGATTGCATCTAAAAAAAAGGCCGTTGAAATGTCTGAGTTCGCAGAAAGTCGAAAACCGCAGTACCAATATCGTAATATCAAAGTACAAAATAAAAAAGACCAATCAAGAAACACACACTCACGATCACGTAAAATAAAAAAGCACAAACAAACAAACAAGCAATTAAGCAAGGAAACAAGCAAAAACGGAAACAAACAATCTATGTACACAAAAAGTAATCAATAAGAACAAAGTTGGGAGGTATTATTTCACAGTGTATCATTGCATTTTACAGTGCGGCAGAGACTCATGCAACTCAAGCGTAAGTACTCGACCTTTTTTTAACTAGGCGCAGCTCACACTATAGTGCTTGTTTACTTTAATTGTTTTCCTAGAAACACTGACACAGCCCGCACTTGTTTAGCAGTTAGTTATTGTACATTTTTACCAAAATTGTTCCCTAGAAACACTGACGCAGCGCTCCGGCACTGGTTTAACCGTTAGTTATCGTATATTTACACTCCAATCAGTGTTAATACTTGCTAAACTGTGTGTATAATTATGATCGTCGCGGAGAAATAAGCAATTTATGCAATTGCAATTATAGAAGCCCGAAAAAAATTCGCTAAACTGTTATAATTGCGGCGTGCGGTCTCAAGCCGAGCACGCCGTATCCAAAAATGGTGTTGTGTTTTTTCATGTTATTATTTGCACGGGAGATGCTTGTTAGGTTGATATTTAAGAGAGAGTGCTAAACTATTAGATATTTTACAATTTTGTTCCACTTTCTTTCCTGAGAAACACTAGTCCTGACGCAGACTGCACTAGTTTCATTGCAGTTTAACCACTAATTATCGTACATTTTTAGTCCAAATTTTTCCTAAGAAACACAGACGTACCACTAGTTGTCACAAGTTTAATTTACGACATTATGTTTCTTTAGAAAACTGCCCAAAGCATATATTAGTTTAGTCTGCTGGATGTTTAGAAACACTGACGCACGACAATTGCTTCTTCTAGTGATCTCCTCCAATTCCTTTCATTTAAAGTGGCGAAACTAGGATTAATTCATTGCGTTTTTCACCTGAATTGAAGCAACTTCCTCTCACTATAGTTAATTAATATTTACTATGCTCTCACTGAGCTTTTCACTGGATGACACTGCATCGCTGTTAATTTGAAATGCCGGATATACTTTATAAGTGACTGAAGATGAAAAAAAACCTTTGTTGGGAATAGTTTAATTTATATGTTTTTTTCTGAAAGTTCGATAATAGATATTTTATTAGACAACATGGATAAATTATTTTGCTCGTTCGCTCTCAATATAGTGACTCTTGTAAGGCCCGTCAAAATACAGCGTATCACTCGTAAAATATCTAGCCTTATTATCCAGCTAGTCATAGACGAGTAAAAATATCGCAGGAGTAGGACTGGATCGATTAAAAATATCCAGCGATATTTTTACTCGTCTATCTAGCCCAGAGGTAAAACAATATTTTGCATTATAAAATAACAAAAACCTTTTGATTGGATAATAAATAACTTATTAAACAATTTGATGTGTAATATGGCTGGATATTTTACTCGTTAACTTGCATTTTGACTCGCCCGGAGGCTCGTCAAAATACAGCGTTTCACTCGTAAAATATCCAGCCATATTACACTTCAAACTGTCTAATAAGATAGATATATTTACACATCAAACCAACCGAACGCTTACATTGAAAGCGAACGAGTAAAATAAGTTATCGAAGTTGCCTAATAAGTTATTTATTATCCAATTATCCAGTCCGACTCCTGCGATATTTTGACTCATCCATATACACCTATTTCAAAAATCGTTGTCGCAGCCGAACTACAGTCCACACTCTGAAGCCTGCAAAGGATGTCGGTAATATGAACATAAATTGTGATTTATTGTGTGTTATATAAAGAAATATTTGTTTTACCATCTACCATTGCAACAACGTTTTATGGTTCTATAACACAAACACGCACAACCAAAATTATTCTATCAATAAATCGATAACAAGATAATAACTACCGACATTCTTTGCAGGCTTCAGAGTGTGGACTGTGGCTTTGTTTCCGACAACGATTTTTGAAATAGGTGTATATGACTAGTTAATAATGCACAGTACTTTTTAAAGTTTTCCGATTTACCGGCACAAAGGCTGATTTGGCACTAATAGTGCCAGATGATAGAGCGAAATCACTAGAACCATGAAACAAAATCAAATTGTTACTGTGTAATAGTTCTTATTTAACGACTATGGGGCTGTTTATATGAAAGAGAGTTGTCCCTGCTAGCCGGGATACTCTATTGTTTTGTATTCCCCAGGGGACTCAAAACAATAGACTTATCCCGGCTACTAGGGACAACTTGCCTTCATATAAACAGCTCCTATATTAGTTACTATATTACAATGACTATATTGACTATATTAGTTACTATATTAGTTACATGACTATAAAAGACAAGTAAAGTTGTAATGAGGTATTGTTTCCTTTTGTATTTGATGTTTCTGGTTGAGTGACACTAGCTGACTATAAATAGTCACTAAATAAAAACTATTAGTTAGTAACTATTTCGTTTTATTTCATGGTTCCAGTGTTTTCGCTCTAGTACCAGTGTTAATTTGTCATTATTTCTGCAATATAGTTATTTATTTATTTATTCTTACTCTGAAAATGTAATATTTTGAACACATGCAACTCCTAGAAATTCTAATAACGGTAAACATGCACGTATGCTAATTAGTATCTGGTACTATAAATACCAAAGTCGCTAAATCGGAAAACCCTATTGAACTCCCGAAGTTAATTATTTCATATTTTTTACAAGAACGTTTTAAAAAATGTAAACCTGAGTGTGAAAATTAAATTTAAAAATTATGCAAGTCAGGACCAATCTGTATACAACCTCGTCCACGGTTATCATTACTCATGTCAATTTCTCACCACTCATTAATGAGTTTGATAAGGTTCGTTATTGAGGCCGTATATATATTTGAATCGAGTGACCATTTTCAATATACCGGCGTCGAACAAGAATCAATGTCTGCCGCATCTTCAGTAAGTTTGTAGTCTTTCTTGAAATGTTTTAAAATGATCAGGATGAAATAGCTTATATATAGAGCGAAAATACTAAACGACTAAGATAGTAAATCAAAATTAGGTAATCAAAATTGTCATCAAGGCTAAAAAATCTTTGTTCCATATAATGATTGTATTTCGAAACGTTTAATTGCAGACTACCCAGCCTCACTATGATGCCTGACATTTACATCGGGTTGACGTTCGCCTACACCGTGATGGTTTTAACGGACCTCATAGGAAACACTCTGGTGATCCTCGTGGTCATGCGCAATAGGTCCATGCAGACTCCATTTCATTACCTGCTGGTGAACCTGGCCGTTGCTGATATGATGGTTGCGGTGTTCATTGCTGTACAGTTTATCTTTGGACCTCTCTACACCCACCCTGACGGGACACTTGGTGTATTCCTATGCAAGTTTATAACCGGGGGGACATTGACGTGGACTGGAGCTGTGTCGTCTGTATTCAGCTTGGTAGCTATCTCCATCGAACGGTATTATGCAATAATGTTTCCGCATACTCAAAAAGGAAGAATCCGTGGTAGTAATCTGAGGTAAATAATACTAATAAACAATAACAGCAATGCGATAACAATCAACCAGTGAATAAGTCAAGTAATCAGTCAACCAATAAAATAATCAGGCAATCAATCAAGCAGGCAATCAATCAAGCAGGCAATCAATCAGTCAGTCAATTAGTCAGTCAGTCAGTCAGTCAGTCAATCAATCAACCAATCAGTCAATCAATCAATCAGTCAATCAATCAGTCAGTCAATCAGTCAGTCAATCAGTCAGTCAGTCAGTCAGTCAATCAATCAATCAATCAATTAATCAATCAATCAACCAATCAATCAATCAATCAGTCAATCAATCAATCAATCAATCAATCAATCAATCAATCAATCAATCAATCAGTCAATCAATCAATCAACCAACCAATCAATGGAGTATCTACAAGTTATTTTGATATAGAATATACACTCATTATATAAAACGTTGTCGCAGCTTAAGCAACAATAATCCAAGACCGGAATGAATGCGTATGCTGGCTTTGTACTTGTAATGTATTGTAGTCTTGCTATCAGCAGATTGATTGTAATACAACAACACGCACTCGAAAATACTCACTTTTTGTTGTTAGTTCTTTATAGAAATCAAGTCTTATTTCAATACATTACCAGCACAAAACCAGCATTCATTTCGGTCTTGGCTTGATGCTTGAAATAAGTGTATACACCCAGTTTCGAAAATCGTTGTCGCAAACAAACCCACAGTCCACATTGTGAAGCCTGCAAAGGATGTCGGTATTTCTTCTCTTGTTATCGATATATTATAGATACTTAAAAATTTATAGATACTTAATTTAATTAATGTAATTTATAGGGTATATATACGTATGTATGTATGTATGTATGTGTGTATATTTATTTCTTATTATTTTTATTATATTACTATTTTTTTTCTCTCTATTGATTCTAGATATATTTTATTTGTAATTTATGTTCTCTGAAAAGCCTTTTAAGGACGAGAATAAAATGTATGTATGTATGTATGTATGTATGTATGTATGTATGTATGTATGTATGTATGTATGTATGTATGTATGTATGTATGTATGTATGTATGTATGTATGTATGTATGTATGTATATTCATAGCGTATTTTGGTTGTACGTATTTGTTTTATGTGACCATAACAAGTTATTGTTGTGGTAGATATAAATATAAATATTTTTTTTAAAAACGTGCAAAAAAATCACAAATTTAGTCCATATAACCGACATCCTTTGCAGGCTTTAAAGTGTGGACCGCAGCTTCGGCAGCGACAACAATTTTTGAAATAGGTGTATAGCAAACGTATACACGGCTATGATATTTCTTCTACATGCAGGTACATAATAGCGAGTGCATGGATCACTGCACTGATATGGATCACACCTCTTTTTATCACCGTAACTTATCGCCAAGACATACAACGATGCGGTGAGCAATGGCCGAACCTAATACTTCCAAAGATCTACACTTTTGGATGGAACATCCTGGTTGGTGCGATCCCTATTGGCATTATGACATACATGTACGCAAGGATAGTCAAGAGGCTGTGGTTTGAGAATGACAACTCATTGCAACAGGCTGTACTCAAGACAAGAAAAAGAGTCACAAAGATGGTGATCGCCGTCAGTGTGATCTATGCTATCTGTTGGACACCTGGTCTGGTACGTTAACATAATGATTCTTAATCTAATAATCCATAAACTAATACTCCAATTTCGAGTTCTTAATTACTCAGCCTAAGCCTTGATAGCATGTGATACATTATTTTGTATTTAGTACAGCCCATGGGAAGCCAAGCTCTTCATTGAGCAGCCTAAGCCTCGATAGCATGTGATATACTCTTTTGTATTTAGTACAGCCTGTGGTAAGGCAAGTTCTTCATTGAGCAGCCTAAGCCTTGATAGCATGTGACATATTCTTTTGTATTTAGTACAGCTGATGGTAAGGTAAGTTCTTCAGCCTTGCTACACATTGTCTACCAAATTCTGATTTGATTGCTTTATCCCTGGTTTCTGATAACTATGTTACCTTTCCAGGTCATGTACTTCCTGGCATACATGTTACCACAAGAATCAGTTCACTCAGTAGTTCACCAGATCACTATCGTCCTTGCAACGTTCAACTCAAGTATCAACCCCATAATATACAGCTTACAGAGCGCTAAGTTCAGAAAACATCTGTGTGTCATTCTCTGCTGTGGGAGGAGTTGTGTTGAATCCAGTGTCGAGCAAGAACCAGCTGTGGAGTGCCAAGACAACCAAACACAAGAAAACAATGCATCATGTGAAGGATCCTCCTAATCGTATGCTTAGTTTGGTATCCCTGTGTTACCTTCCTGACCGAGAGGGACTCGATTGTTCGTTGTTTCTAGAGTTAGTCCAACCTCGTCTCCATGGCACTATCCGCCGTTATTTTCAAAATGGCGGATGCTCCAGACTAGCCTCCACCGCAAGATTCTATAGTAGTTTGGGAACGAAGATACAGCAAAATAGAGGAAGCCCAAAGGAGGATAAGGAGTTGCTAGCGGGGAAGGCTAGCTCCGGGCATGACCCTGGTAGAAAGGCTGGATCATATTTTAAAATGGTGGCTCATTTCATTTTACGATAAACTAGTATATCTTAGGAATTTTAAAGCGAATAATATTATTTTTTACCGTGCGCCATATTGGAAAAACGGTTTTTTTTGTTTTTGTGCGCGCGGATGGGGTTCCTGTGGTGTAATTGTTTAAAATTGCGCGATGTCAAAGAGGGTAGTATACAACTTTCTTCGATTTCTGTCGAAAGTGAGAAAGTTGCATGCGATTCCGCACGACAAACCAATCACCACAGGAAGCCCAACCACGAGCTCAAATTAATATGGCGCTCGGCGCGCAGTAAAAAAATAATTATATTCGATTGATTCGCTTAAAAAATATTCCTCAGATGGACTAATTGAGCTGCCTGTGAAGCTGCCTAAAAGCTAGTTGGATGAGGTTGGAGTTAGGGCTAATCTCGAACCCAGAGACTGTGTTTGCTTCGCAAATGCATCCAAAAAACGAATCTTCGTTTTGGAGGTACTCACCAAGGCGGAAGCAGGCTCTGGGTACGAGATTAATCTCGAGTTGTAGTTACTCTGGGCTATAATGTAAATATTGATATTGTTGTAGAATTGACTGCAATTTGTTTTAACTCATTGGTTAAGGTTCCCCCTGCAAATTAGTGAGTGTAGTGCAATGCTTTACAAACTGATGAGCTATGATAGTCGATGATAGTGCATGATAGTTGGTGGTCAAACGCACTTGATAGTTGGAACTATCATCAACTACCATGAACTATCATTGCCGTTTGACAGGGGCTTTATTAGACGTGCCACCGTTCTTATTTAATATATTTATATCATTGCTTACTATAACAAACATATTAAAAATATCAAAATCTTTTAATGTCTTATCGATGTAACAATATAGAAGCTCTGTGGGTAAGGGGGTTGTCATCTTTCCTCCTGAAACAGAAATAAGCACGTTTTAACGTCGCAAATAAAATAAATGTAGCTACGCATAAATCAAATGTGCTTGCTGGGGATACCTAGCAAGCCTGGCAAACAGTTTAGCTTTATAAACTTCTCCGCTCGCTGTCGATTTCCTCCCAACTTCCCAACACTCAACAAAATCGTCGTCTCGTAGTGGAAACGCCACGCCACATGCATAAATGGAGCGCATACGTAGAAATGTTTGCCTGGGGCCAGTTGTACGAAGCCTGAATAGCGCTATCCACCGTATAAATCCCTATCCATCGGATAAAACCTATACAAATTCTATACAATGGATAACTCTTATTCAGTGGATAACTTTATCCATGCATCGTACAACTGGCCCTTGATCTAGTTAGGCTAGGGAACAGACATCCAGTTAGTTCATGTTATATTTCATCAGCTCTAATAAAAAAGAACATCGACTAACAGAAGAGTTCAACGTCAGTGGATTTACCTCTAGCAGCATAGTTATAGCCTTTCTTGCCTCACTGAAATACAACAGACAATGCAACTTTAAAGTTTTGTCGCAGCTAATAAAAGTCATTACAATAACATTGTTGTTGCCGCTCTACCTGGCCTGCCAAACAAGCGTTCTTTTGGGTTTTGGGGAAAAATCGGGTTTTGGGCGTCCTGTGCTGATCTAGGCCCCATGTTTCTCGCGGGTATCACGACAACACAGGAGCCCCAAAACTCTATTTTTTTTCCAAAAACCCAAAAGAACGCCTGTTTTTCAGGCTATGCTCTACCTGGCTAAGATGCTTTCGCCTCGTTCTCGTTCACGTAAACTGCGAATTATTCTCGGGTCGTTCCATTTGAGATGACTGAATGCTCGAATAACCTATCAACAGTGAATTATATTATGAATAATGGAATCACAGTAAAGATCGAGGCTATCACAATAGATTTACAAGGTGTTTATGTTGTACTGAGATTGCTCGGGAATATGATGATGGCGATGATATAGTGGCGGAGATGATGATGATTATGATGATGGTGCATGTGGTGGTGATGATGATGATGATGATATAAATGTTGATGATGCGAATGATAACGATACTGATGACTACGATGCTGTTGGTGATGATACTGATGGTGATGGTTGTGGTAATGATGGTGATGATGATAATGATGCAGATAACGACGACGATGATGGTGGTAGTGATGATGATGGTTGTGGTTATGATGGTGATGATGAGAATGATGCACACAACGATGATGCTGCTGATGGTGATGATGATGATTTTGATAATGAGAGATGGTTGTGGTTACTATAGATGGTTGTGGTTATGATGTTAATGATAATGCTTATGTAGATGATGATGATATAGGGGTGGTAATAATAATGGAGACGATCATATTGTTGTACCCATACCTGTATCCTGACGTAAACACTAGAGTCCAGTTCGAGTATATCAAGCAAAGCCTTCATTTCCTTCATTCCTTTCATACCAAGTGTTGCCTGGACAAACAAAAACATTGACTGTTGAAGGTAAATCTAACAAATTTACGATAGTTTCGCGTGGTATGTCTCTTATTTATGTCCTGTATTTCTAGTATTCTGAATGGATTATTCTGCTTAAATAAAGGTTTATCTATCTCATTTACAAACAGCTGGCTAAGGTATACCTTAAACTTGCAGTCACACGGCTTACAATTATGTGGAAAACATTTTGAAAACTTAGTTTCAGGGACAAAATAAATGACTGATAATAATATCTTTTGCCATAACATTGAATGAGGACACGGTAAAAATGCCAAAATAGGGACACAAAAATGACTGATAATTAAATACTTCAAAAATATAACATTGACAATGACAATGATTTATTTAGTACTAATTTTGTACAAACTAATTAACATAAATTAATTAAAGAACATTAATTAAAGAACTTAATTTAGTACACGCTAACTGAAATAACCGTAAGGCTAAACAAGTCAGTTAGCTAGTTTTGAATAAATTACACATTTTGAATGAGGAAAATGAGTAAAAATGTCAAAATTATGATTCGTAGTTGATAACTCGGTCATCACATCATCCGTCTTCTCGGATAAGGACGTAAAGCCGGAGGTCCCGTCTGCCTTCACTCTGACTATGTTATAAGGTGGACGTAAAAGAACCACTGAGGACGTAACCAAATCTCTGGCCGTGACCACCCTCAGTGACTGCCTCACTCTCATCTCCTTGTACTAGTGCAAACTATCTTAGGAGAATAAACATTGAAGAATTGAAGAAAGATATGCCTATTGTTCTGTTGAAATCTCAACCTGTTCAAAAATATCAAGGCTCGCGCGCTGATCAAAGTCTTTTGTTACTTCTCACCTACAATTTCATATATGGTGATGGCATTGTTTTCAAGATTGCATACGGTATTTCTGATACGTTTTGAAGACTTATTTGCAGGGACACAAAAATGACTGATAATACTACTTTTGATAATATAACAATGAGAGGCACTATAACAATGTCAAAATAGGGACAAAATACATAATAATATCCTGAATTTGTTATATAATGGTGTGCGATCATGATGGATATCTTACCATTGAGACAACAGCTCGTGCTCTGACTTCTTCATTGGGATCTTCCAGTCTTCTGTTGACGATAAGAAAATGAAACAATTGTTATCATGATCATATGATTAACATCGTTAACATCATCTGAATTATCACGATGGCCATCACAGTCAAAACCAGCACCAATACTACAATCACCATCATCGTCATTACCACCATCATCATCTTTACAATCATCATCATCACTATCATCATCATCGTCATTACCATCATCATCATGGCCATCACAATCACCGACCATCACTACCACGATAATTATTACCATCATTGTCTTCCGATCAACGTTATTATCATCATCACCACTACCACAGTCAAAACCTCTACAACTACCATCATCACCATCACCACCACATCTATTACCATTATCATCATCATGATTATGATCACCACCACCAGCATATAACCACAACTATTATACCATCATCATCATCATCATCATGATCACCACCAACATCACATTCAACCTCAATTATAACCATCTTCATTACTACTATCGTCCTTATCCTCATCACCGTCATCGTCATCTCCACCACTACCATAACAGTAATGATAATTATCATCATCATCATCATCACCAATACAATTATCATCATTACCACCACCACAACCACCATTATCATCAACCCACCATCATCACCACCACCACTATTATCAACCCTTCATCATCATCACAACTACCACCACCACCACCATCATCATCAACCCACCATCATCACCACCACCACTATTACCAACTCTTCGTCATCATCACCACCACCATCAGTGTCATCATCAACCCTTCATCATCATCACCATCAGTGTCATCATCAACCAACATACCTAAGAATAAGAGATGACGCGGCCTGTCTAAGTCCAAGGACGTTGATCACTTCAGCAATTTTAGCACGTAGCTCCTTGAAATAAAAACTGTGTTAACAGCAACAATAAAAACGCTTGTCCTCTGGTTTTCGTCGCTCCATAAAACCAAGATAGTAAACTTTCTTGTAAGCTTAGAATATTCGAACAAAGTTGACGTATTCGTCACAATAAGTGAGCTAGGAGATGTGTGCAGAACGTAGAGGTAGTATGAGAGACTACAGTGTTGCCCAATCAGCTCAAAACTAAGCGCTAAAATACATATGCACATGCACAAACAATTCTCTATTTTCAAGAACTATTTTTCATACATACTTTATTTGAGTGATCCGCTAAAATAGATATACACATGCAAAAACAATTCTCTATTTTCAAAACCATTTTTCATACATACTTTATTTGAGTGATCCGCTAAAATACATATGCACATGCAAAAACAATTCTCTATTTTCAAGAACCATTTTTCATACATACTTTGTTTGAGTAATCCGCTAAAAAACATATGCGCATGCACAAACAATTCTCTATTTTCAAAACAATTTTTCATACATACTTTGTTTGAATGATCCCACAGAAGTCTTTCCAGTACATCAAATACTTTTTCAAGAGTCAAAATCTTAAAAAGATCTCTTGAACCTACAATTATATACAGAAAACAATATTACATGTCTTTGAGGTGTCCCATAGTAGCTTTTTTCGGTTATCATTCTTCAATATTTATCTATCCTTCGACAAATAATCATTATAAAGCTATATAATAATTCTATAATGATAATGATTTGGAATTTACATAGTGCATGCATTCTATAATATTAAGAACTTATTGACTGAGTGGGAGGGCCGTATGGGAAAATATTTGGCTCGCGGTCATGACGTACGGACCCCGACCTAACTCAGTCAATAAGTTTTTTATCATATGACCCACTCTTTTTAATTTCAAGGCCATTTTTTGTGATGTTTCGAGTAGCTGGTCCGTACGTGTTTGTACGGACCAGGTGAAAAAAGCCGTACGGACCCTATCACGTGACTTTTTCCGAAGGTTTTCTTAAGAGCGCGCGCCGGGCAAAATTTGTCTTATGATAATGTACAATTTGTTTAAATGTACTTTACTCGAACCCATTTACCAGTCTTTAGGTTTGCAATTACGTATTGTTGGTAGTTAGCATGTGTTAGTATGAACCAATCACAGGGGGACGCTTACCGATAAATATCAGAAGTTCTGCTGCTTCTAGGCGACTCTAAATAAAGAACACGATTAGCTTTGGTAAATAGAGTTAAAATAACATGAACAAATCTATTTATAAAACCCATATAAAATATTTGACATAAATCGCGCGCTCTGATTGGCTGAGAAGCGTTCTCTATAACTCAGCGTCAATTCTATTTTTAATACTGAATATTTTATAAAAGGAATAGAAAACTCGGCAGCAGTGCTCCATCGAGTTAAAGAGCACTTGGGAATGTTAAGAATACTCGAGAAACGTTGAGAAGCAATCTGCGTCATTCTTCGCAACTTTACATTGGAAATATAACTATATTAATATGGATTTGTGGTTAAATGTCCCCTAAAGCCGAGGGAGGTTTTGTTAAATATAGTGTGTGTTTAATATACCTTCCAGTTGTGTGCTGTACAAAGATGGTCCAGCAGTACTTCTAGGACGTACTTGTCTTTACAGTTCATTTGTTTTATAAGTACTAACAGTGCCTGAGGAAACAAGAAACAATAGGTTTAATAAGAGTAATGCATATTTTATTATCAAGATCATGATCATCACATTACCCTACCCAAGATCATTATTATCATGATCATCAAATCAACATCATTATCATCTCATCATCACTAACATCATCATTATCACCATCACTATCACCATTATCATCATCCTTACCATCATTACCACCATCACCATCATCGTTACCATCATCATCAACATCGACATCATCGTTAACATCATTATCATTATCACCATAAACACTATCACCATCATCATCGTTACCATCATCACGATCACAAATATCATTATCGTTACTATCACTATCAACATCATCGATCAAACCCACGAACAACTTTACCACCATGATAGTCATTATTATCATCAACACCAACACCACTACCACCATCATCATCATCATGCACCACCACCACTACCACCACCACCGTCATTATAACCATTATCACCATCAACACCAACACCACTACCACCATTATCATCACCATGCACCACCACTACCACCACCACCACCGTCATTATAACCATTATCACCATCACCATGCACAACCATCATCATAATTATTATATCATCAGCACCATCATTACAACCATCATCAATATCACCACAACTATCAGCATTATTACCATCATCATTATAACCATCACCATCATTACTGTCATCACCTTCATGACCATCACAACCATCATCATTACAACCATCATCAATATCACCACAACTATCAGCATTATTACCATCATCATTATAACCATCACCATCACCATCATTACTCTTATCACCTTCATGACCATCACGACCATCATCATTACAACCATCATCAATATCACCACAACTATCAGCATTATTACCATCATCATTATAACCATCACCATCACCAACATTACTCTTATCACCTTCATGACCATCACGACCATCATCATTACAACCATCATCAATATCACCACAACTATCAGCATTATTACCATCATCATTATAACCATCACCATCACCATCATTACTCTTATCACCTTCATGACCATCACGACCATCATCATTACAACCATCATCAATATCACCACAACTATCAGCATTATTACCATCATCATTATAACCATCACCATCACCAACATTACTCTTATCACCTTCATGACCATCACGACCATCATCATTACAACCATCATCAATATCACCACAACTATCAGCATTATTACCATCATCATTATAACCATCACCATCATTACTGTCATCACCTTCATCACCATCACGACTATCATCATTACAACCATCATCAATATCACCACAATTATCAGCATTATTACCATCATTGTTATAGCCATCACCATCAACGACATCATTTCTTCAAGCATCATACCTCAAGTTGCTCTTCTGCTGTAAGAGTAGACAGTTTTCCCACCAGGTAAACTTTAGAAATTGGTTCAACAACACATAGACGTCCAAGACTAATACAAGCACGGAACGACAGTGGGTGATGGTCAACTTTGACCAGTTCGATCAATAGGTACACCAGCATTCGGAATTCAGGGGTTGTCTGAATATCAAATAAAGCAGTTTAGTATTCATGGCAAACGAATATGTCAACGAACAATGATCGATTAGTCGGCATCATTAATCGGAATTCAGGGGTTGTCTGAATATCAAATAAAGCATTTTAGTATTCATGGCAAACGAATGTCAACGAACAATGATATAATTAGTCGGTATTACTAGGAATTCAGGGGTGGTCTGAATATCAAATAATTCATGTACATCTTAATCAGTCACGATACCAATTAATACATAACTAGACATCTATATTTACCTTATTCACGAACGGGATGTTTTTAGCTTTGGTCATGGTGAAGAGTAGTTCCTTGACCACCAATTCGTTACCTAGAATTTTGAAAAGACAAACGAATATTTATACAAGATAGTTTTCGACATAGGTGATGTAATTTTACAATAAAATAATAAATTTACAATAAAATGGAATAATAAAATAAACTTAAAAAGTTTAAGAATCACAAATTGGCAAGGAGAAACATCCGTTGACTATTTACAAGCATGAATTGAAATCATGAAAATAAATCTAGTAGCCAGAGGCACAATCGAGAGAAAGTGTACTCGACTTCGGCACCGACGGATTGCCAGACTGATGCTCTAGCCACTTTGGCTCCCTTACATAACCTCTGTATCCATACTGCAGTTATTTTAAAAACGTTGATGCAAAAAAAGTTCAAGTAATAAGGACATTTTTACAAAATTAGACACAAAATGTAAAAAAAGATCAGTGCTTGCTCCACCTAAGTCCATGGTTGCTGTTTAAAGCCGGTACATACTAGACGACAAATTGTTGTGACTTGTTGTTGCGATAGGTCACTTCGTGTGGATTACCTCTATTTGCAGCCGCGACTGCACGAATTCAAACCAGATAGAACTTGCTGCTGACTAAATATTTTGTCGCATGTACACAGATTTTCACAATAAATTCAACAAAGAGATTTGTCGCTGCCACTTTATCAACTAGTGTGTACACCGCAGTCTTTCTATTAAAGTTACGTACCTTTCTTGATGTGTTCGATGATTACTTTCATGGCTTCTGGGCTCCATGTACCTGTTGGGTTAGATTGATGATATTATTATTTGAATTTGGAAGTACATAAAACGTTTTAAAAAGTCAATTTAATTTGAAATTTTAAAAACAGATCATCGTCATATTAAAAACAATTTATCAATAAGCCAGTGTCATTAAAATCTTTCTTTTCACAGTCGTATTCAAGTTAAGGCAGGGTGGGGTGGGTTGGGGTTTAGTGGGTTTGGGTTTGGTAAGTTTTGGTGGGGTGGGGTGGGGATTTGTTGGGGTGGGATTTGGTAAGTTTTGGTGGGGTGGGATGGAGTGGGGTGGGGTGGGGTTTTGGTGGGGTTTGGTTGGGTGGGTTGGAGTAGGGAGGGGTTTGATGGGGTGGGGTTTGGTAAGTTTTGGTGAGGTGGGGTTTGGTGGGGTGGGGTTTGGTGGGTTTGGTGGTGTGGGGAGGAAGAACTTGAACCCTGTTACAAAACATTGTATGGTTTCCTCCTTACCATCCCCTCCCTTATCGTTTCTTACCGAGCAAGATAAGAGCTTTGCTGGCTTCATATAAAACCCGTGGCTGTTTGGATTGATCGCAAATCTACGAATAGAGAACAAAAACATTAATGTGAGTCTGGATCTAACGTATAAAAACATGTTAAACTGCAATTTTAAAAAGGTTGGCAAAAGTTTGAAAACGAGGACAAGGAATTATGGGCATACATCTAAATAATGATAAAGACACTTCACTATTTTCTTCAAGAACATGGAGGTTATTGTTGAAATCGTTTAGTGGTGTTCACAATCACAATTCTTGTCAAAAATATTGCTTTCAATCATTATCCTCGTCAGGACCATATGAGGTATTGTTGGGATATTTATAGTGTTCAGGGGCGGATCCAGGGGGTGTCCCTATTGTAAATGAAGGGCTCTTGTGTTGTTAGAGGGTGTCCGGTTCCTAAATGTCTTTTAAAAATAAAATAGGGGTAATTGCGGCGCTAGGGGGTGTCCAGTACCACAAGGGACACTGGTGTTGATTAAGATCATTGAAACAGTTCGAATCCTTTTATTTTGCTTAGAAGTATGATCAGTATTCCCGTTCGTTTTGAATGCGAAAAGAACCAATGTCTTTGGTCAAACGTTTTGAAAAAGATGTAAAGAATCACCGTTTCACTTAGGGCTGTTAGCACATCTGGATGTCGACAGTTTAGTTGGCCAATAGACTACAAAAAAGATAACACCACTGTTAGTTTTTATCCGCTAATGGGCAGGTAATAATATAATAGTATAATGGTGGAATAAAGGAATGGATGGATGAATATATGAATGAATGAATGGATGGATGAATAAATGAACCATTGAATCAATGGATGGATTGATGGATGAATCAATCAATCAATGAATGGATGGATGAATGGATGAATGGGAAGATGGATGGATGAATCAATCAATGAATAGATGGATGAATGAATGAATGAATGGATTAATAAATGGATGAAAAAATTGAATGAATGGATAACTGAATGGATGAAAGAATTAAATCAATGGATTGATTGAGGAATGAATGAATGAATGAATGAATGAATGAATGGATGCATGAATAGATGCATGAATGGATAAAAGAATGAATAAAATAGGTAGTTACTAATGTGATATCTTAATAAAGAATTGATAATATTGAATGTTTAGTAAATAAATACCTTGGCAGCTTCCATAGCAATAGTTTGATTTGAAGATTTTAGTCCTGATGGTCCAAGAAGTTCCTGTCAAAAACAAACTGATTTAGGAAACGTTCGTTTATCTTTCTGTCTGTCCGTCCGTCCGTCTGTCTGTGACAATGCCGCTCCCAGCTACCTCACCTTTTCCAAAACGAGTAAAAGACTGGGTACTAGTTTCTCTAATTAATATAATTAAGAAATGAAGAGGAAGCACTCATAATTAAATAGAGCACATCAAGATGTGCAAGTGATTCCTGAGTTTGGTTGCATTTGGTTGTATTCTGACTAAGATACAGCCTCATAAAAATGCCTAAAAATAGAAGGAAATGTATGGTTTAAACTCACTCAATAACCAACGAAAAGCACCAAGTCTCAGGAATCTTATATATCTTGATCAGCTTTTTATATCATAAGGTTCATTTCTTAATTACATTAACTAGGGGAACTATTACCCAGTCCTTTACTCGTTTTGGAAAAGGCCAATTAGGTAGATATACGCAAGACTCTACTCACAATGCAACTTCTGTTTTGGTCAAATAATTACCAAATAGTTCAATAAAAACATACCATTACTCTTCTCCATCTTGGAGTATCTTTTTCAACTTTGAACATCTCCATTTTCTCTGGTGTTTCACTAGAATCAAAGGCTAGAACGAAAACATGATAATACAGTGATTATATATATACAGCTACACTGTACTTCAAAAAAACATTGAATCAGAATAGTGCATACGCCGAATCGAAATATGGCGTCCAATTTTAATAACTATTGTTATTGACTAACTAGCCTTTATACATGTGAAAACGCCATTGTGTTTCAACGTAAACACGAGGCTAGTCAGTCAAGAATAATAGTTATTCAAATTGGACGCCATATTTCGATTCGGTGTATTTCAATACTGAAATGCATTTTGGGTCATGTTATGTTGTGTAAACTAAAATAAATAATAATAATAATAATAAATGATTTCATTTCTAATCGCTGGAGTGAATATTTAAGGCCCAGGCAAACGGTTTCAACATTTGTTTCAACATCAGTTCGATTTTGTAGAATGGCAATGTTTAAACGCTTGTAAACTCTTTCAACATTAATTCAACATCGATTCACCACGTTTCAACAATGTTGAAAGAGTTTAAAAGCGTTGCCATTCAACAAAATCGAACGTCCAACGGACTTTACTTTATATTTTCACATTGATGAAACCCACAATGCCCTAGGGTCTTGGAATGCACTATTTAGTATTCAACGTCTTTTGAAATAGCTGTATATAGTACGATTCTACAATACTAGATATTCTGGTGAGGCTTCTCACTGGCAAAGATGTTTCTTTTTCAATCTTGATGTATTTCGTTCTAAAATTATGGAATATTTATAAGTATTTTAAGCAAAAACTCAAAGATTTGTAAATCATTATTTTCTTGTTCATATTCTCGATCGTGATTGGAAAATTGGAAAATTTGTTTTGGTGGCCTCGGTCCCCTACTTGGGTCTTTTGAGCTCAGGGTATGATTGAAGTCTGTAATGTTTAAGTACCTCTCATTGCCCCAATCAATCTTTTTACCACAGTTGGCTTCCATTCACCTTTCCTGTAAATAATAAAATTGTAAAAATGGAAAAGATAATGTTGATGTTGATGACGTTGACAATGATGATGACGACAATGATAATAGTGACAACGACAATAATGATATTGATAATGATGACAACGACAATGATAATGATGACAATGATAATGATGACGACGACAATGATAATAATATCGACAACAATGATAAGTTTACATCGGAGAAACCGGAAGACCCGTGAATGAAAGACTGAAAGAACACCAAAGAGATGTAAGACTGGCCCGTACCGAGACCTCAGCCGTAGCCGAACATGCCCACAAGACCGGACACAACCTGAGCTGGAAAGACGTCAAATACATCGACCAAGACGTACATTGGCACACACGCAGAGTCAAGGAAGCCATTCAGATCCGACTACACCCTAACAACATCAATAGGAATTGCGGCATCGATTTACCGGAAGCGTGGATGCCAATAATCAAGAAGCATGCTGGGACATCACGCGTCAGCCAATCACAGCGCCGATAATCCGACGAACAGTATATAAGACAACCATCATCCAGTCTACACCATCGCCTGATGAAGACTAGCAGATTGCAGTCGAAACGTCGCGGTATTTCTACCAATGACCTCAATCGTGAGACAATTGATTAAGTATCCTTTTAACAATGATAATGATGACGACGACAATGATAATGATGACGACGACAATGATAATGATGACGACGACAATGATAATGATGACGAAGACAATGATAATGACGACAATGATAATGACTGATAACAATGATAATGACGACAATGATAATGAAGACAATGATAATGATGACGACGATAATGATAAAGATGACGACGACAATGATGAAAACACATTAGAATGTACTCTCAATTGAGGCTTTTTTTGCGCCTTTTGTCAAATAGTACAACAGGGCTAGATAACACGAAAATGCAGGAGTGATTTCATAGAATTTCATAGAATAGAGGGATTTCACGGCAGCCGTGTTTGTAGTCAAAACTGAAAGGTAGCATGGGTAGAAATCACCGAAGCGGATAAATGCACACAGTATCAAATGCGATACCCGCGCACTCAATCAACTAATTATGAATAATTCGATGCTTTGGTGATTTCTACCCATGCTACCTTTCGGTCAAGTCGCGTAGACGTGAAGCCTATTGACGACAAAGTTTTTTGAATAGACTGCCAGTATATCTATATATCATACTATTGGTAAGCCTCATTCATTAATTGCTAATAACAACACAGAAAATTGTAGGAGGGAATAATATACCTGAACAAGGTAAATGACTTTTGTTTCTGGACTTCTGATTTGCACCCTAAATATCGAGACTAAAGAAAGACGATATTAGAGCGAAAGCACTAGAACCATGAAATAAAAACAAAATAGTTACTAACTAATAGTTCTTATTTAGCGACTGTTAGTTACTATAAAAGACAAGTAAAGTTGTAATGAGGTATTGTTTCCTTTTGTATTTGATGTTTCTGGTTGAGTGATACTGACTAAATAGTCACTAAATAGAAACTATTAGGCCTCGTCTACACGAATCCGAACCGGCTGAAACCGCATAGAAATATTTGCGTCCACACGAATCCGCGTATCCGGAGGATTCAAGTAAAAGTATGCGGTTTCGGTGACCGGATTCACTGGATTCGTATGGACGATAGACCGATTCGCATCAAAAAGTATGCGGTTTCAAAAGTATCCGGATTCGTGTAGACGGGGTCTTAGTTAGTAACTATTTTGTTTTTATTTCATGGTTCAAGTGCTTTCGCTCTAGCAAGCAAAAACACTCAATAAGATCAGTAAATTAAAACCGAACAATGCAAAACTAATCAAACTTAAATTGACGAAGTTATGGATTTTTAAACTTACAAGTTTTTTTAAAGATTGCATGCACGTCAACATAAAAATGCAAAAATACCTAGTTTCAAACAATTACATCTTTTTACGACACTTTGCAATGTTATTATTATGGATGTGACAGATTTGACAGTAAGCTCCTTTTTTCTTGTAAATTTATTATTTTATAATGTCAAGCTTTTTTGTTATATTAATTAATTATTTTATAAGTCAAGTTATGTCAAGCTTTTTTGTTGTCTCAATTTATTATTTTATAATGTCATGCTAGCGTGCTATTGGTCTATACGCTCTTTTCAAGTTACGCACTTTTCAAGTTACGCGCTTTTCTAGTTACGCGCTTTTCTAGTTACACGCTTTTCGAGTAACGCGCTTTTCAAGTTACGCGCTTTTCGAGCTACGCGCTTTTCGAGCTACGCGCTTTTCGAGTTACGCGCTTTTCGAGCTACGCGCTTTTCGAGTTACGCACTTTACGAGTTACGCGCTTTTCGAGTTACGCGCTTTTCGAGTTACGCGCTTTTCGAGTTACGCGCTTTTCGAGTTACGCGCTTTTCGAGCTACGCGCTTTTCGAGTTACGCATTTTACGAGTTACGCGCTTTTCGAGTTACGCGCTTTTCGAGTTACGCGCTTTTTGTGTTACGCGCTTTTCGAGTAACACGCTTTTCGAGTTACGCACTTTTCGAGTTACGCATTTTTCGAGTTACGCGCTTTTCGAGTAACACGCTTTTCGAGTTACGCATTTTCGAGTTACGCGCTCGGACGTGCACTCATCTTGCCACGCCAATTTTGAAAATAGTTTATTATTTTATTATTTTAGAAATAGTTTAATGTTTCTTTACCTGTACGTTGCTTGTCTTTTTGTGTATGGGAGGAGGCTTGAAGGTGAATAATTGAGGAATGTCTTTACCACTTTTGATATCATCGCACCATTCATTAGAATCACGAGGGAAAAACTTATCAGACTTCTGAAAAACAACAACAGTATACATTAAACACGACTTGACGTAATAAACTTTGCAAGCACTCCGCCGAAACTACATCTCATAGCGAATCACAACGTGGGAATGATCAATATAGACGGCTGTTGTATGGAGCGGCATATGTACACCTATTTCAAAAATCGTTGTCGCAGCCGAAGCTACAGTCCACACTCTAAAGCCTGTGAAGGATGTCGGTCACATGGAATTAATTTGTGATTCCGTCATTGCATGTTTTTAAATAAAAATTTCTATTTATATCTACCACAACAACAACTTGTTATGGTCATATAACACAAACACGTACAACCAAAATATGCTATATGAATAAATCGATAACAAGAGAAGAACTACCGACATCTTTTGCAGGCTTCAGAGTGTGGACTGTGGCTTTGTTTGCGACTACGATTGTTCAAATAGGTGTATATATACACCTATTTACTCTAGCACCTTGGCACTTTTCTTTATCAATCATAAGCTTGAAAATGGTGTCGGACGTACACCGAAACTAATAGCAATTTAGAACTTGTTGTACTTCAAAACATATTTTTAGCAATTTAATTTTAATGATAAGAGTAAAAAGTATATACACCATTACATGCACAAATTTAAAACAACAAATTTTATATCGAAATTATAGTACGTCAATAAAGGTGTAATGAACTGGAAGAGCTATCAGATCTTTCTCAAATATATACTAAAAATAGACTACCAATCAGGATTGGTTATTATCGAATAGCAAGGTTTAGAATGGTGAATATGGCGGTACGTTTGTAGCCAATAAAACTCATTATCTTACTCTGCTGCCCATTTTAAGTTCTGGTGACATTGATATGAGAGTAAGACTCTTAGGGGGGACTTCTGCTAGGGGAGGAAGCACTGTGTCCCTTGATGCAGGAGTAGCAGTGTCCGAAGTGGCCTGGAAATGAAATAATATAGACACATAATTAATAAAAAAACACACTCAACTTGCATGTTTTAAACTTGTTGTTGAGGGAGAAAACTCATAAAGCATTGTGGCAAGGGAAAGAACGTACAACACACAAAAGTCAGCCCATGTTTTCTAGCCTCAGTGGCGACTCTTGGGCATTGGGGAGGAGGGATTTTGGGGGAGGGGACACCCCCTCACCCCCTCTTCCCCAATCCCCTCCCCAAAAATCCATCCTCCCCAATCCCCAAGAGCCGCCACGCAGGCTACATGTTTTCTTTTTGACGGGGAATACAAAGCAATAGAGTATCACAGTTAGCAGGACAACTTGCCTTTATATAAACAGACCCTTGATCATTATTACAAGTTTTTTTTCCACTACCACTACCGCAACAGTTTGCCAGGATAATATATTATCAACATACATTTGTATACAAACAATGGTGTATATAGAGAAAAGTATTGTCTTACCGGTTGTGTGGTGGCAGGCGTTCCTTCCCATGGTGTGGCAACATCTGAAATGAGGTCAATATAAATTATGTTCAAAACTACTGATTTTTATCACATTTAATTGTTTCTGCTTTGTGCTCAGTTTTAGTCACATTTATCATTGAGCAGTCCTACAACCATTATTATGCAACAGTCAGTGAACGATTTAATTTTAAAAACCGCTTTTATAACCTTCTTGTTTGCTCATAACTGTCTCCATTTTCTCGTCCTTTGGCAGTGGGTCAATGGTTGCCTGCGTTACTTGGCCAACTGCTTCGTAAATTCGATGGAGACGGAGCAAAAGTTTGTCCAGGGCGATTTTCTTTATAGAAAAGAGAGAAAAATTTAATTCATTATCAAAATAGGTTATAAAGAACGGATAGAGGAGAGAAAAGGGAAGGGATACAAATGAAGAAAAGTGAGAAGAGTAGAGAAGATAAAACGGAAGAGAAGAGAAGAGAAGAGAGGAAAAGAGAAGAGAAGAGAGGGAAAGAGAATAGAAGAGAATACATGTAGAATAGAAGAGAAGTTAAGATAAGAGAACAAAAGAAGAGAAGCAAAAGAGATGAAGAGAATGAACGAGAAGGAAAAGGAAGAAAAGGGAGTGGAAGGGAATGAAAGAAAAGGGGATGGAAGTGAATGGAAGGGAAGGTAGAGAAGGGAAGGGAAGGGGAAAAATATTGAGCTTAACAGTACATAGTAGTCAGGACAACACAAAACTGTAAAGACACTTACATGTACGTCAATTACACTGTTAACCTTCATAGGTTTTTCTTTCCATGGAATACTTGCATCAAATTTATGTTTTTCTGCAAAAACAATTATAGTAACAATAATTTGTCTGAAAAAAAAAAAAACCTATCGATTGCAGTCATGGGCAAAAATTTTGTACTAGGGGTAAAAGTACCAGATGAGTATTTATTACCTTTAGGAATAAAGCTTTCCTGGACGGCTATCCCTAGTGCATGCCACGATCTGGGGTCCAGTTTTAACATATAATCACACCATTCAAACTTATGATGATCTAAGTCCCAGTACTCTTGGTCTTGCTCACTGTCATAAGCTTGTGTGTCTGCACTGGAATCTATAGTCGGTGTCTGAACTAGCGACAGATTACTTTGAGTTGCTGTATGATTAAAAATACATCAGTACATGAAAAAGAAGACAAATTAAACAATTTGAAGAAGAAAAGGATCAGGATCAGGATCAGGATCAGGATCAGGATCAGGATCAGGATCAGGATCAGGATCAGGATCAGGATCAGGATCAGGATCAGGAGCAGGATCAGGAGCAGGAGCAGGAGCAGGAGCAGGAGCAGGAGCAGGAGCAGGAGCAGGAGCAGGAGCAGGAGCAGGAGCAGGAGCAGGAGCAGGAGCAGGAGCAGGAGCAGGAGCAGGAGCAGGAGCAGGAGCAGGAGCAGGAGCAGGAGCAGGAGCAGGAGCAGGAGCAGGAGCAGGAGCAGGAGCAGGAGCAGGAGCAGGAGCAGGAGCAGGAGCAGGATTTCATTACTTTAATGGCATTGTGAAATAGTTGCTTTTACCTAGCCTTGACCTTGTCCCATGTAATGGTCCAACAGAGCTAACTATAGATTCTGTAGTCCCATAATCAAGCTCTGAATCTGATGTTGGTTCTGGTGAACTATCACCCTGTCCTTCATACAGATCACCCTCTGGTAATGCTGCTACATGATGTGAGTCTTTACGACTCTCATCTTGCACTGAGTCAGTTTTCTTTTTAATCTTCTTCTTTTTCTTGCTGAACATAAGAGCACAAATCAGAAATATCCTTTGATAACAAAAGAGCTCCACACAAACAGAAAAAAAAACAGATAAGCAAACAAACAAATAAACAGATAAGCTAACAACCACAAAACCATACAAACAGACAAACAAGCAAACAAACAAAAAACAGCAAAAGAACAAACAAACACATAAAATAAAACAGACAAACAAACAGACAAACAAAAGAAGCAAATAACCAATTGCAAGCAAGCTGATAAAACTTCAAAAAAAAAGACATGACGTAGTCTGTTTACCTCTCAGAAAGCTGTTTTGTTCTGTGTTTGTCTCTCCTATTTTCTTGTTCATCTAATTCAGCATTCCTTGCATGGCTTTGAGCTTGATCTTGGTTAACTAAAATATCTGAAATATCATGACATATATCTTAGATTGATTATATGTTACATGCACAGCTGATAATTAACATCAATAATGAATTTAAATGCGTTTGGTGTATAAGTGAAATACAGATAAACGAGAAAAATATCATATGCCCATATGAGGGAATAGCTGTTATTACAGTTATATGCAAATGATTTCTAACAATGGGTTCAAATCGAGGCTTTCGGGCAAACCTATTGTTTTCGCCCAAAAGCCTCGACTTCAACCCATTGTTCAAAATCATTTGCATATAACTGTAATAACAGCTATTGAACCCCATGGTTTCGGCTTTCTAGTCCGATGTGTTAACCACTACACCACAAGGACCAACCACGCTGGATACGCAGCCGGACACTGTAATATAGGGCAACTGTGGGTGGTCCTTGTGGTGTAGTGGTAACATGTCAGACTAGAAAGCCGATTTTGGGGGTATAATTATCTCCAAGGGCATATGATATTTTTCTCATGTATCTGATAAACCAATAATTTAACATTTTAAATAAATTAAGATCAAAATATTGTTGAGTATTGTGTGAGTGTGAGTATAAGTTTTATTGTTGTTTAGCTGCATGTAGCCTTATGTAAGTTGCAGATTGATGTATGATGCAGTCTTCACTCTCCATTATAGAAACCCAACAGCAAACTTTGTCTTTGTTGTCAGATTTATGTAGCTTACAATAGTTAAGCATTAGCAATAAAACAAACTATTCTCAAATATTTGGCAGAACTATGATGTCGAGCAGTTGACAATCATTTTGCAAAGAAGCAAAGCATACCAGAGGGATTTCTCTTAAGAACCATCTTAGAAAATTCATTCATAAGATTAACAGAATCCTTGTGGTAACCATGGTGATCATCCTTCTGAGTGAAGTATCGTTCCTGTTGATCATCAGTCAATAAGTTCCACATCTTTTCAGAAACATCACTCTTTTCCAGGCACTGTTTAAAAATCAATGGTTTGTTAGCAAATTAACATGGCCTTCTTTCAAGATTTGTTGCACTGCAAGTCAGGATTGGAAGCACTGACTATTTTGCATACATGTATATTTTGCATTTTTTCAACTTTCACATGTTTTTCAAGATTCCACATGTATGTGAGAATTGATAGTAGGTTTGAATTGATTGATAGGTAATTTTAATGAAATTTGTAACACCGTTAAAAATGTTGACTTAATTAGCTTTACTGACATTTCGAGCTTAAACCACCCTTCATCAGAGTAAAAAAAATTGCTTGAAATTGAGGCAGCCTCTACTCTAGTTTAATTGCTAGTTTCAATCTATATTTCACATGTGTTTCCCATAGTGTGCATCTCCAAGTAGTGTTACATGTATAAAGTAAAGACTACACAGTCTGTAGTTTAGAATTTGTTGTGTCAGGGGCAGATCCAGAGATTTGTCAGGGACACATCCCAATAGCAAATGAAGGGCTCTTAAGACGTTAGTGGATGTCCTGTCCCTAAATGTCTTAAATAAAATAGGGGTAATTGTGGGTTTCCAAATGCCTGAAGAGACACCCCCTAGATTCGCTCCTGATCATGAGGGTAAAGGGCATGCCAGTTTTATTTAAAGTAATGCTTACCCGTGGAGGTGCAGACAGATTAAGGGCACAATAGGATCTTGTGGTTGATATAACTTTTTCAAGACGTTTTTGTAACCATTTCACTCTTTTCTTTGCTATCTCAATCTGTGGAATTAAATTAATAAAAATTGAGCAAAAGTGTTAATATTTAGGACAGTCATGTACCTTTCAAAGCTTTTGACAATAGAGCTGCACAAATCCCTAGATTGACACCATTTTAGCTATGTTGACTTAAAGTTTGAATTATTCAAAATTTAAACTCTAGAGATTATACAGTCATGTGTACATGTACATGTATTTTAAATAGCACTATATAAATAAGGCTCAAAATACAAATCAAATACAATTATTATTTATAGTGTCCATTGTGTGAAATTTATTAGTTAAAATTATATATGGAAATCATCAAACAATAGGCCTTTCCGGAATTTATGAGGGGACCATCACAAAAAAAAACAAACAAACATCAGTATTATTACCAAGTTTGAGCATGTTTGGATAAATACTTACTGAGTTATAAGCTACTAAAAGTCACAAAAATAAGAGAGAATGTATGGGGTTTAAAAACAAAGTCCCAAAAAAAATACAATCTCTCTTATTTTTTTACGATTTGTTTAAAGGTAAAAGCCCATAGATCAGTTAGTATTTGCCAAATCATTCTAAAACTTGGTATAAACTTAATAATTTTAGTGTGGTCTTTAATGTGATGTTTCTTTATTAGGTTAATATTTCTACACTCGTTCCCAGTCCCGTCCTCAATTCCAGAAAGGCGAATTGTTATAATTATTAACCTTGTTATCATAGTTATCATTCATATTACTATAATATTTTAGTGCCTACGTACCCCACGATCAGCTCTTACAGCCTTCTCAAGGTCAATCCTAGCGTAAGCTAGTTCATTGCGTATCTTCATCATAACCTGCAGCATGACAAGTAACTCTTGACTCTTGCTTAAAAGTGCTTGAAGTTCTTCTTCTCTTTTATCAACACCACTCTAAAAATATAGTGATTACTAAAAATATTATCATGTATCAATATGGTAAAAAATATGTATAAATAGGACATCTCCTTATCAATGTTAAGGGGGCTTCCATTCATTAGTGTATGGGGGAGGGGGGGGCTTCCATTTATTAGTGTATGGGGGAGGGGGGGCTTCCATTTATTAGTGTATGGGGGAGGGGGGGGCTTCCATTTATTAGTGTATGGGGAGGGGGGGTCGGCAAAATCACCAATTGATCGCCTTTTCAAATATTACCCAAACCCCCTTCCTAGTTGGCAAAAATATCATAATTAACCCCCTAATATATTATTAGTCCAGATTTTACTAAGCCCCTATAAAACAGCATAAAAATAAATATTAAGTTGGATGAATAAAAGAATAACTATACAATGAATACATTTATGAATGAATTAATGGATCAAAAAAATCATTAAAAAAATAAGAAATCAATGAATAAATCGATGGTTGAATGAAACAAACACACATCATCTTTTCAAAAAATATTCAGGGTCCAAATAAATATGGATGTACAGTTTCTAAATAAAGACCTGTTGCATCTATCTTTCTCTCCCAAGTCACCTGATCGGTCTATATATATACTCACCCCAGAGTTTCTTTCAATTTCTTTAAGGATCTTCTCTATGGCATTCTGAGTATCTTTTATTAAAAACATCTATAATTTGGATAAAGATATATTTATTTAAAAGAAATTTAGTTCTTTTTAATGAAGACATTTCCTGCCATTATGCACAATATATTTTTTACTTGCACTGTCAATGCAACTTCACTTTTTGCTGGTGCATATTGCCGGCATGAGACTTAATTGCAAAGCCACATCATTGATGGCAACAATATCTTGATCAGATTTGATGAACTGGGTCGCCTATGGTTGATGAAGACATTTCAGCAACACAATACTGAAATTACATTAGCAATGTTGCTGCGGAGTATGGTGGGACATGGTGGATTGCATTATTGTGGTGTTGATGAATTTTTTTTTTTTTTGGTGCTGCAGTGTTGAGGTCCCCCCCCCCCATTTCCCCCTCAGTATGGTGGATGGAAAAGAAAAAAAAAACACCATTAGATGGGGAAGAGGTCAACTACAGCTTTCTTGATTCCAAAAAAAAAAAAAAAAAAAAAAAAAATTAAGAAATGATATAAAAAGACAATACTACTGCATTATATAACTTGCAGTAGTTGAAATATATGTACCAATGTATGTAGAGCTGAAAACACTGCAATCACAAAGAAAGTCATGTTTGCAAAACCCAAAAGGTGATACCGAGTTATTTTGATAATTATAACTTTATGATTCATTGAAAGCCTAGAATAGCAAAGTTACTGCTTTCATTGATAACTCAAAGACTTCACAAACATCTACAGTGAATCTAAATCATCAAACCTGCTCTTCGATCAATGCAGTCGATCTTTTCCGTCTTTCTGTATGTTTCTCCACAACAGAAGTCTGACTTTGCGAATTGCTCCACTTTCGTTTGTCTTTGAGAGGTAATCGAGGAGTTCTTGGCGATTCATTCATTGCAGTCGTCGAGGGCATTTCGTAAACTACCAGTATTACTAATTAAATTGCGAAAATAGTCATTAACTAGGGGTCAATTCTAAAATTTAAAACATAAACAAAATGGGTTAATTCGTCCGCCATTTTGGTTTAGATTGACTGGTTGCTATGACGAATTACCGGAAGAAAACCTAGCATCTCCCTATAGTCATTGCGAGCTCACAGGAAGTGCTTGACACACGTGGAGGAATCAAAATGGCGGCTTCCACAGATAAAGGTAGTAGTGACGACGAAATTACGTTCAAATCCTTGGTAAGTAAATCTTTTGATTTTTAAAAAGAACAGGATACAAATAAAAGAGTGTACTTTATCGTAATTATTAGAAAATTTTAGAGTTGGAGTTTGTTAAACACATTGTAATACAACAACAAATCAGAAAAACATTCTGTTTTAGCTTCAATGAAATGAAAACATGTTTTTTTTTTCTTATCAAAATGTGCATATAAATGTCATCAGTGTAACAGTCCCGGCATACTTGATTTATGACAATCGATCTTCTCAATATATAAATATCAATCGATAAAAATTGGTTAAAGATCCATCCATGGCCACTTATCAGCATGCACCAAGCGAAAATCGCACATTTAGACATCTTGATATGTACCTTTTACGATGTGAGTGGGTACGGTATTTATGCTCTTATTATCTTTTTTAACGTTTTGTTTTATTTGTTTTATTTATGCTGTATTATTTCTATATATCCGGTTGGCTGAGCCTTTTAAATCAAAACAAAGACAAATAAAACGGTTTCGATCACAACCTCAACCAAAACGATCGTTTTTCTTCGTCCAGGTTGAACTAGTGCCTGGTGGAACAACAAACAGTAAGGCCTAGCCATTGATGAGGAGTTGAAACATAATAATAATGAAATAATGACGGTAAACAAGATCGCTCGCTCGATTAGCGCATGCCCAGTCGTGCTACTTTATAAATTCAAGTCGTTGCAACGTATTCGTGTGTACGGGTGAATCCGAATTGGAAACAATCAACAGGATTCCTGTGGATGCAAATATTTCTATGCGGTTTCAGCCGGATCGGATTCATGTAGACGAGGCCTCAGACATTTCAACGGCTTGTATTGAAATACGTTTTAGTGGCCATCAATCAAAACTAATTAGTCTGCACCTTTTAAGTCCTTGATCGACGGCAGTGAAACACGTATTTTACAACTAACTGTTGTAATGTCTGAGTTCACAGAAAGTCGAAACCCTGAGTAAGTTCATCAATTTCATCACATTCGCAATTTCGATTGCCAATCGATTATCAATTACATGTAAGCAACAGGGTGTTGTAAGTAATGTTTTGTTAGTTTTGTTTGTGTTGTCAGGGTGATGTAAGTAATGTTTTGTTGGTTTTGTTTGTGTTGTCAGGGTGTTGTAAGTAATGTTTTGATGGTTATATTTGTGTTGTCAGGGTGTTGTAAGTAATGTTTTGATGGTTTTGTTTATGTTGTCAGGGTGTTGTAAGTAATGTTTTGTTGGTTTTGTTTGTGTTGTCAGGGTGTTGTAAGTAATGTTTTGATGGTTTTGTTTATGTTGTCAGGGTGTTGTAAGTAATGTTTTGTTGGTTTTGTTTGTGTTGTCAGGGTGATGTAAGTAATGTTTTGATGGTTTTGTTTATGTTGTCAGGGTGATGTAAGTAATGTTTTGTTGGTTTTGTTTGTGTTGCCAGGGTGT
Organism: Metridium senile; assembly: GCA_949775045.1. Taxonomy (NCBI): domain Eukaryota; kingdom Metazoa; phylum Cnidaria; class Anthozoa; order Actiniaria; family Metridiidae; genus Metridium; species Metridium senile. Next base: position 10,855,905 of record OX459099.1, on the reverse strand, counting down.
TGTAAGTAATGTTTTGATGGTTTTGTTTATGTTGTCAGGGTGATGTAAGTAATGTTTTGTTGGTTTTGTTTGTGTTGTCAGGGTGATGTAAGTAATGTTTTGATGGTTTTGTTTATGTTGTCAGGGTGATGTAAGTAATGTTTTGTTGGTTTTGTTTATGTTGTCAGGGTGATGTAAGTAATGTTTTGTTGGTTTTGTTTGTGTTGCCAGGGTGTTGTAAGTAATGTTTTGTTGGTTATATTTGTGTTGTCAGGGTGATGTAAGTAATGTATTGGTGGTTTTATTTGTGTTGCCAGGGTGATGTAAGTTATGTTTTGTTAGTTATATTTGTGTTGTCAGGGTGATGTAAGTAATGTATTGGTGGTTTTATTTGTGTTGCCAGGGTGATGTAAGTAATGTTTTGTTAGTTATATTTGTGTTGTCAGGGTGATGTAAGTAATGTTTTGTTAGTTATATTTGTGTTGCCAGGGTGATGTAAGTAATGTTTTGTTGGTTATATTTGTGTTGTCAGGGTGATGTAAGTAATGTATTGGTGGTTTTATTTGTGTTTTCAGGGTGTTGTAGAGCCACTCTGTGAAGCATGTCTTCAACTTGGCTGGAAAACACCAACACCTATCCAAAGAGAGTCAATTCCACTTGCTCTAGAAGGTAAAACATCTATCTTATTTTATACATCAACCTATACATTCCTCTGAAATAAGAGCAGCCTTAATATTTAAAATTATGAATATTATAGACATAATTATCATAAAAAAACTATCCTGCTTTCCAAACTCATTTGTTACATTCAAAATATTTACCAAAAAATACAAGGTAGAGTCTGCTTAATCGAGTCGCTAATTAGTTTCCAATAATAATGCACTTGTAAACTATTATCTGGACTGGCCAAGCAGAGCAAGCTTTTTATGTCTGAGATTCTGATTGGTTGCTGCAGTCGCAGACAAACTCCAATCATTAAAATTGCTAAATTTGTAGCAGCTTTCATTAGTCATACAAATATTTAACTCTGATGAAGGGCTAAAGCTTGAAACATTTTATTCAGTAAAATTAAGTTAACATTTTTTCTGGTGTTAACAATGTCACTCTATTACCCATCATAAAAACTGATTTATTATACAACTATTTATGATTGCAATCACAGGAAAAGATATCATTGGTTTAGCAGAGACTGGTTCAGGAAAAACAGGTGCATTTGCTCTGCCCATCTTACAGGTACTGCTTGATAATCCACAAAGGCTGTTTGCCTTGATACTAACACCAACAAGAGAACTGGCTTTCCAGATATCTGAACAGATCGAAGCTCTTGGCTCTGGTATTGGAGTCAAATGTGGTAAGAAATAAGTTTGACAGAAAATACTCCAGTTTCACTTATATTATCTAGTACAGCTGTTATATAAGCAAAGCACCAAAAAATGTTATAACTGAAAAATACATAACACTTACAAAAAATTTACTCCGGATCAAGATTCTCCCTAATGAGCCTTTTGTCAAATTGTACAGCGGTGCTAGATAACATGAAACTGGAATGAAATTTGAAACTTTGTGTTTTAAAATTCTACCGTGTACAATGTTTAAATTTAAAAAAAAAAAAAACATTATTTTATTTAATACTCTTTGTTAACATTCTGGATGTAATGGTTTCTTTTAGCTGTGATAGTTGGTGGTATTGATATTATGTCACAGTCTCTTGTGCTGGCCAAAAAACCTCACATTGTTATTGGTAAGTAGATTAACTGCAGACTTGTATTAAAGAGCAATGAGTGACAGTATTAAACCCATGATACTTGGTGAAAAAGATTGTTTTTAGAAGCCAGTATACTTGTTAGTTTCCATTTACTGTGGTTTTTGACTTTCTCCGAACTCAGACTTCAAACGGTTAGTAGTGAAATACAAGTTTTGGCTGCAGTCAATCAAAAACATATAAGGTGCATAATAATTAGCAGCAGCCAAAAAGTATGCGTATTTCACAACTAGACGTTGGAATGTATGATGTCACAGAAAGAAGAAAACCGCAGTAACAGCTTGGTTTACTGACAGTAGATGATATTAACAATACAGAAAATGACTGTGTGCAGATTTCAGACATTTATAAGACTTTTTGCCATCAATCCCACATGCAAAATAAAAACTAATAGTTGTGGTTACACTAGACATTTTACCCGTGGGTAAATCACTCTAAACCACGGGGAACGGATATTCTGTGTGTAACCGCTAATCCCGAGGTGAAATTACCCATGGGGTATCTCCATGGATACATCAAAAAGAACAAAAGAATAACCCATGACAGTTCCTGAATCAAGTAGTAGGGTTTACCAGAAACCCAGAGCGTTCCTACCAATCAAAAGCCAGATAGTTTCCAAACACAAGAAATCACATGCTGTGATATGACCTTTATCGTTCTTGATCGTCCTTGCATCAGGTTACCGCGCTTCGCTAAACGAACTAAACCGGGACTTACACCACTCACAACATACGCAAACACTTCTACATAATAAGCACTTAAGAATTATATATATATTTCTTAAAAAAATTCTTCTAAATTCGATACTTTGATTTACGATACTCGATGCTTACCAACGGGTTTTATCAGCGTGTGACCGCGCAAGCCTGTGGTCAATCAAAACCCTGATCGAAACCCAACTCAGGTCATTTTCCCTGTGGGGACCTGTGGGTTAGGACCCAGTGTAACCGCAACTAATATGTATTCAATGTCTTTGAAATAGCTGTATATTTACTATAATCATTGTTTCACAACAGCTACTCCAGGAAGATTGGTTGATCATCTTGAGAATACTAAAGGATTTAACCTTAGGTCTTTGAAATATTTGGTGAGTGTGACACTGTGCATTCTATAATATAATAATGATAGGAGGGTCATTCCACCGTGACAGACATTATGTAAGAACTAAATAAGCTTGTGTTCCATACACAGTTGCAAAATCCTACATTTTATTTTTACACACAACTGCCCTAGGACCTTGTCTACAATTATAAAAAATGTTTTCAGTTATGTTGCATACTTGCCTGGTTTTTGTCCAAAAGGACTGTGATGGACATTACAGCTAAAATTTACATGTAGTTTCTGTCACAGTGGAATGTCTGGCTTTGTCATGGTGGAATGGCCCATGGACATTTATTTTCATTTTCATAGTATCATAGGGGTGTATACACATTCTAAGAAACTTTGTCACCCATGAGGTGAAAAGCCTACAAGTTAGTAATGCAAAGGACCATGGGTAACCTATGTATATTCTTCATACATTCCATGGCCACATCCCCACTCTTGGGAATGTGTTTTTGAGAAATGACTATTTTAGCTTAGTACTTGACAACAAGAAAACCATGCTAGATGCACATTTAGTTTCTGGACTGTTCCATGATCCTTTGCGCCACTAGCTTGTAAGCTTTTCACAGGTGACAAACTTTCTCAGAAAGAATGTGAAAAAAGATAGAAAACAAAGTTAGCTCACACAATATATCCACAAATAACCAGAGCAGAATCTCAGATCTGGAAAATGATGACAAGGTTTCTGCATGCAGTTAACTGCTTATAAACTTCTGTTATTAGATGTTTTTATGAATGATTTACATTGCTGCATATAGGTCATGGATGAAGCTGATAGGATTCTTAACATGGACTTTGAAGTGGAGGTAAAGGATGATAAATAAATAACTTTTCCTCAGTATGAATGCATTTTGATTTAGTACTTTTAAGGAATATAAAACTGCATGCTTTTCTATAATAATAATTATACTGTGATAAACATGCTGGGAGTGGTAAATCAAGAGAGAAGTTATAAAGAAATGCAAGGAGTAGTTTCCTTAGTATGAAAACATTTTGATTTAGTATGTTTAAGAAATAAAAGTGCACACTTTTGATAAAGTATAAAGTAACCATGGGAAATACACTTTGATTTGTTAAGCACATTGTTATTAGTCTTACAAGTAGACAAAGAGTATATACACCTATTTCAAGAAACGCTTAGCACCTTCAGATTTATATTTACCATTGCCATATCCGAAGCCAGAAAGTACACGCAAACAAATTTTTAATGAGAAAAAACTGTTGTATCCCAGAATTCCTTTTGGTCTCAGATTGCAGATTTAGATCTCCTTCCAACAATATTTTTTTATGTCTTCACATTACTTTTTATCATATTTGCTTTTATTATTTTTTAGGTCAATAAAATATTAAAAGTAATCCCCAAAGAAAGAAGGACATCTTTATTTTCTGCTACAATGACAAAAAAGGTAATGGCTCTATTCAATATTTTACGAAAATTCCCCTTGTAGGGACACATGGGATTATACTGCAGCCTGTGTCCCCTTCCCTGGGGAGTTTTGAACTTGATAAACATACCATTTTAATAGCTGTTATTACAGTTATATGCAAATGATTTTGAACAATGGGTTGAAGTCGAGGCTTTCGGGCGAAAACAATAGGTTTGCCCGAAAGCCTCCATTTGAATCCATTGTTTGAAATCATTTGCATATAACTGTAATAACAGCTATTGAGTAGCATACACAATAGGAAATATGCTGTATGTTGAAAAAGCATAATAACATAAAGAAACTTTCTTTGTAATTGTAGGTCCAAAAACTACAAAGAGCATCTTTGCAAAATCCAGTGAAAGTCGAAGTTGCATCAAAGTAAGTTATTCATACAGATATTCCCAACAATTTTCAGCACAATTTTAATCACACTGCATCTTGTTACACCACACCACATCACAACACTTCACACACATCATATCACATCATATCATCATACCTTTTACTCTGACGAAGGGCTAAAGCTCGAAACGTCAGTAAAGTTAAGTCAACATTTTTACAGTATTATAAATTTCATTATATTACCTACATTGTATCATTTATATCAAACACCGACGCAGCCTATACTAGTTTACTCGCTTGTTTCCATTCACATCATATCATATCACATCCAATTTTGCCTTTCATCGCACCACATTACATCACAACACATCACAGCACATCATATCACACCACACCACACCACATCACATTATATCATATCACATCACATTTCATCACATCACAAAAGTAACAAAAAAAAATGATATACCGGTACCAATTTGCAATTTGCATCCATCTTTAGTCAGAATTCAGAATACGTACCCAGTAACTTTCTGTAAACACCCTGCTGTAAATACTTTGTTTTCAATTTCAGATACCAAACTGTAGAAAAGCTACAACAAAGTTATACATTTATTCCATCAAAATTCAAGGTAAGGGTTATTTGAAATCCAGGGCCTTTGTGTTGCATGCAATTCAAGTGTACAAATATAACAACATCTTATTGTCATGCCCCTATTGGAAATCAGTTTTAGTTTATTGAATAGGCTAGCGTGCCTCAATAAAGTTGCTCTCATTCAATTATATAATCACTCAATTGACTATGAATTAAACATTTGTAATTAAATTATAGTAAAAATTTGAATTAAACTGACAGTGCGAATCGAAAAACCGTGGGCACCCAGAAATGTTTAAGAAATCGTTTATTGTTCGTTGAACAACTCATAAACAACTCTAACTACAAAAAGTTTATCATACTACACATCAGTCAAACTTCTTGCGGTGATATAGTTGTTTCTGAGTTGTTCAACGAACAAAAAACGATTTCTAAAATATTTGTTGGTGCCCACGGTTTTGTGATTCGCACTGTAATTATACATCATTAAACCATATAAATCATTGAAAAGGTGATGTCACAAACACCATTTTCAAGAACAAACCATGATGTTGAATCCTATTAGCATAGGTGTTTTATTATACCGAACAAATAATTTTTTCAAAAATCTGAGTCAATAGGTTGCTGTAGAATATCGCAAAATAATGGAGTGCCATGTGACTAAAATATGGACATGTGATTGGAGGATTATCTACATGTATGATTTTTCTGTTTTTTGTTTTGTAGGATTGTTATCTCGTGTATGTGCTGAATGAACTTGCAGGCAATTCATTTATGGTGTTCTGTGGAACATGTAATAATGTACAAAGGTATCGACAAATTAATGATCTGATATTGTATTCTGTTACACATAAAGGGTTGATATCGATGTGATAAAGCCGTGAATAAAAACGATATGATTCGAAATTAAAATGTGTGAATAAAAACAATATCAAGCTCTTAACATATATGTCTTAACATATATGTCCATTGACTGGTACTGTTTTTTTTTTGTAGATACTAATAAATAAATTAATAACAATTCTATAAAGCCAAGGGAAATATTGAGGAATGCTTTATAATAAATTATGAATTATGTACATTTTTAGCTCTCATAAGTATATTGGCTTTCTTTTATAATTAATTTAGACTATTCATTTCATTATCCTTAGCATTGTAAATTATTGATTGTTGTATTTTATAATATATATACACCTACTTGCAAGAACGTTGTCATACGAAAAAAGAACATTTGTATTTAGTGTGTTAGGAATAAATTAAAAGTACAAAAGATGATCACTGAAGCTGAACTCTTTCTTTTGTACTTATAATTTATTCCTAACACACTAAATACAAATGTTCTTTTTCGTATGTCAACTTTCTTGCAAGTAGGTGTATCTTAGTTTTTGTAAAGCGCCTAGAACAAGTAGTGGTATAGACGCTATAGAAATAAAGTTTATTATTATTAATATTAAGACAACACCAAGGATTTTTTTATCAAGCGATATTTATCATGGCTGAAGAGAATAACAATTGTTGATCTAAAACTCTTCTCTGTGAGTTGGTCATTGATTGGGCTTTCATACTCACTATATACTGTTACGCCGTTTCGACGCCATTCTGGTCGTCTTCTTCAGGTACTCTCGTTTTTGGTGTTATTGTTTTTATAAGTGATTTCCAATAGAATATTGAATATTCATGCAGACGTCGACTATTGGAAATCACTTATAAAAACAATAACACCAAAAACGAGAGTATCTGAAGAAGACGACCAGAATGGCGTCGAAATGGCGTAGTACAAAAACAGTATATAGTGAGTATGAAAGCCCAATCAATGGACCAACAAGAATAACAATTATTGTTTAATATAACGTAATACTATAACAAATTGTTACTACATGTTACATTATTACTACATGTTACTTCCACACAGGTGTGTAAAAAAAACAAAACAGTTTTACAATGCTTTGCATTAATGTCTGAGTTTGCAGAATAATGACATAATTGTAGTTGAAAATAATGATGATTTTGTTGTTACTATTTGTTTAGGGTAGCACTTATGATTAGAAACTTGGGATTTGATGCAGTTCCTCTTCATGGACAAATGACACAGGTATAGAGGAAAGATGGATGCGAGGTTTAAGAAATGAAATATGTCTTCTGTGTTTTCACACGCTTTTGAAAACCGAGATGCGTTTGGGAGAATTCGAGAGCAAATTAGTCTAAACACGAGACGAAGTCGAATCGTTTTTTTGCATCTTTCCCTCCCTTCTTTCATTCCCTCTCATTCATTTGTTCGTCCTTCCATTCCGCATTCTTTTTTTTATTCATTCATTTTATTCATCCATTAAATTATTATCACATGTAGGACATAACATAAATGTAAAATATAAAATAATTAGAAAAAGACAACGTTTTTTTAATTCTTTTTTTTAATCTTTTAAAGATGTTCATAATAATAATAAAAATAAATAATAATTTTATTATAGCCCTTTACACAAGTTTCAAAGTGCTTTACAAAATTACATGATCAAAATTTCCTTGAAATAAAATATGATAAATATATATAAAATGATAACTATTTACTAATAAAACTATCTACAAATAAGCATTTAAAAGGAAAACTACAGATCTAATATATATTATAAATATGCTTCTTTAAATAAATACGTTTTAAGTTTCTTCTTAAAAATATTTACACTATCACATAATCTTATATCCTGAGGAAGATTATTCCACAAAACGGGACCACAGACGGAAAAAGCTCGTGATCCATACGTCTGTAATTTAGGTATAGCTAGTAAACCTTTATTAGATGACCTAAGCTTATATACAAAAAGAAGAATCTTATATTTAATTATTTGCTCTAGCCAATGTAACTCCATCAATACCGGTGTAATATGATCGTATTTCTTAGATTGACTTATAACTCTGGCTGCACTATTCAGAACATATTGCAAACGTTGTATAAGATGTTTGGATAAACCAAACAACAAAGAATTACAAAAATCTATCTTAGACGTTACGAAAGCATGTACTAGGACTTAAGTAGTATCATAGCTTAAATATTTTCTAACACGTGATAGATTTCTAAGATGGTAAAAAGCTGACTGACAAACTGTGGTTATCTGTTTTTCAAAACATAGAGTCCTATCAAAAACTACCCCAATGTTTCTTGCATTATCAGAGACTTTAATGAGTTCATTAGCAGCATAAATAGGGTCTAGTGGTGGTGTTGGACGATGCTGTGCATGAAGTAGCAGGAATTCTGTCTTATCGTTATTTAGTTTCAAGTTGTTACTCAGCATCCAGCTACAATGTATCAATATCACGTATGCATACTTCAACTTTGTGCTTACACGATACCATATATGTTTCACACATGAATCTTCTGATGAAGACATACAAATGTAGTCAAAATGTCATGTTTAACAAACGTTTACACGTGAAAACCATAAATTATTTTTTCCTTATGAATCCTCATGCGAAACCCTCCTGTCCACTATGTTTCAACCATGTTTGATTCGCTTTTAGCGAATAAGCTATCGTGTTTCTCTTTCAGTCCAAACGTCTCGGTGCTTTAAACAAGTTCAAGTCTAAAAGTAGATCAATACTAGTTGCTACTGATGTTGCAAGTCGTGGACTGGATATACCCCATGTAGATGTCGTTATTAACTTTGATATTCCAACGCACTCGAAGGTAAAGCTTGTTTCACACTTGTGACATAAGCATGAGCATAAGCAACATACGCAGACTCGGTGAAGCATTTCTCGAATGTTTGTTAGAAAAAACAAGTGCTGCTAATGAGCAATTAGCCCAACTGAGTACTATGCGTATGAAGCTGAAGCCGAACACTCTATTTATAGCCTGCATTTCAGGCGTTCTTGTGAAGTTTTTTTGGGAAATCGAGATTTTGGGTTTCTGTGTTATCTGGATATCCGCGAAAAACATTCGCTTCTTTTTGCTCGCATGTTACAACACAGGAACCCCACAGCCCGATTTTCTCCCAAAACTCCACAAGAACGCCTGTTTCGCAGGCTTATTATTATTCTAAGACTAATTCATAGTAATCCCTGTAAAGGCGCTGTAACACTGTGAAATGTTTTTCAGTGTCGTTGCTACACAAGTTGCTGAAGAATTGCACAGTCTAACATAGGCTGTCTCGCAATTTTTTCATATTACTGGCAGCATTGCACAAAATTGAGTACTGCTCTAATTTTCGCAACGGAACTCAGCAACCATTCTCGTAACCTGACCCTTCTCAGCTTTCTAACGAAAAATCGCTTTTTCGATTTCGTTAGAAAGCTGAGAAGGGTCTGGGTACGAGAATGCTCAGCAACTTGCAACTATTGTACGGTGTATCACCCGTTTGTATGTTTTGTAGGATTACATCCATCGTGTAGGACGAACAGCTCGTGCAGGGAGGTCTGGAAGATCAATCACATTTGTCACTCAGTAAGTCGAAAACCTACACAATGTATGGTCACTTTCCTCCTTCTAATTTTCCATACTGATTTCGTAGTTTCAAATAGAAATTGAAAACTAGTGTTACCAATAGGCAATGTGCGCAGAAACGTGCAAGGCTCTCTGAGAGTTTCTAGTCCAGTAACGTCAACATCGTTACTAAAATGTAGAATCCGAAACCACAAAAACACTAAAAGTATATCTCAAGTGGATTAGGACCTCTTTAAACGGGTCCAACATGTTGAACCAAACACTGTTGCTCCATGCAACATGTTAAACACCCTGTTGGACGATGTTGGATGGAACATTTCTTTTGTTCTCGTGTTCAACAAACTATATCTGTACAATATTGGTCCAACATGTTAGGCCCGTTTAAACACCCTGTTGGACGATGTTGGATGGAACATTTCTTTTGTTCTCGTGTTCAACAACATCATCCAACATTGCTGGTCCAACATGTTAGGCCCGTTTAAACACCCTGTTGGACGATGTTGGATGGAACATTTCTTTTGTTCTCGTGTTCAACAAACTGTATCTGTACAATATTGGTCCAACATGTTGGGCCCGTTTAAACACCCTGTTGGACGATGTTGGATGGAACATTTCTTTTGTTCTCGTGTTCAACAAACTGTATCTGTACAATATTGGTCCACCATGTTAGGCCCGTTTAAACACCCTGTTGGACGATGTTGGATGGAACATTTCTTTTGTTCTCGTGTTCAACAAACTATATCTGTACAATATTGGTCCAACATGTTAGGCCCGTTTAAACACCCTGTTGGACGATGTTGGATGAAAAATTTATTTTGTTCTCGTGTTCAACAAACTATATCTGTACAATATTGGTCCAACATGTTAGGCCCGTTTAAACACCCTGTTGGACGATGTTGGATGGAACATTTCTTTTGTTCCCGTGTTCAACAAACTGTATCGCAACAATGTTGGTCCAGTTTAAATAGGCCCTTATGTTGGGACTTACCCTGGTTACCAGAGGCTCAACAAACTTTCTCTGTCACAAATTGAGTCGCGAATCGTCGTAAAAGCTTCACAGCTGATTGCGCCGTATTGCGGCTCAAAATAAATACATATGGCTGGAGAACGTTTGTCAAGCCTCTTGTAACCAGGGTAGTTAATTGGTAAACATTGATAGAAAGGATACGGTCTATTACTGTGTAAGATCAAATTCGAAACCCCATTTAAAAGTGCACATAGTTGCAACCGTATCAAAGATATGTCTATATTGTTCTGTTGCAATCTCAGGCTACGTTTACACGGTACCGGACGCCTAACCGGTCAAATATTGTGATGGACTCGTCTGAACAGAACAAAAATATTGATCGGTTCCGTGTGAACAACATGTCCAGGTCGATCTTTTGACCGGTCAAAAATTCGTCGGATACCGTGTAAACCTAGCCTCAACTCGTACAAAAAAAGAAACAAATCTCTCGCGCTAATCAAAGTCTTTTGTTACTTCTCACCTGGAATACCATATATAGTAATGACATTGCTTTCAAGATTGCATACGGTATCTTTGATACGACGAACCCCCTTTAACCAGGGCTAGTACAACGATAATGATAATTGTATATCAATTTCTAGATATGACGTGGAGTTGTATCAAAGAATAGAACAATTGATTGGGAAAAAACTACCAATTTACCCAACCGTCGAAGAAGAAGTGATGCTGTTAAACGAGAGAGTTACCGAAGCACAGCGATTTGCGAGAATGGTAATTTGTTTTAAATAACATTATTAAGATAAATCATCGTGGAAATGAGATATTAAATAGTATGTTACTCATTTGTTTCACGAATGTCGAAGGTTTTGACCGCGACGTTTTGACTCAGGCTACTGTTAGTCTTTATCAGGCGATGAGTAGACTGTAATGAAGGTAGGTCCTATATACACCTTATTCCGAAATGGCTGACTGGCCCTTGATGTCTCGTTCTCATGAAATTATATTTCATGAGAGTGAGGCATCAAGGGCCAATGAAACAAAAGGTCGCCATTTTGGAATAAGGTGTACATGTATACCTGTTGTAGTATTCCTTTCAATTGTGGATCATTTCACCTTCTGCATGATCCTCAAAGGAATACCACGACAGGTATATAAGGGCCCGGGCAAACGGTTTCAACATTTGCTTCAACATCCGTTCGATTTTGTTGAATGGCAATGTTTAAACGCTTTAAACACTTTCAATATCAATTCAACATGTTTCAACAATGTTAAAATAGTTTAAAAGCGTTTAAACATTGCCATTCAACAAAATCGAACCGTTTGCTCGGGCCTTAAGACCCTTCTTCATTACAGTCTACACATCGCCCGATGAAGACTATAGCCGTAGCAGTCAAAACGTAGCGGTCCAAACATTCGACATTCACACATTTTAACGCTTGCTGTACTTCAAAAATCAGTTCGTCTACGACTAGGATGTATTTAATAAATACATAGTACACAATAAGTAAAAAGTGATCTGTTTGTATCACAAATATCGAAGGTTTTGATTGAGATGTTTAGACTGCTACTGCTAGTTTTCATCATGGGTAGACTGCTCTTAAGCCTCGGTCAAACGACAATGATAGTTCATGGTAGTTGATGATAGTTCCAACTATCATGTGCGTTTGACCACCAACTATCATGCACTATCATCGACTATCATGGACTATCATAGAGTTTGAACATGCTCAAATTTCACATGATAGTCGATGATAGTTTTTGCCGTTTGACCGCGCGTACAGGATAATTGATAATAGTTGAGACGCCTTCAACTATCATCAACTATCATAGCCGTTTGACCACCGCTTTAGTTTATAGATCGCCTGATGAAGACTAGCCGTAGTAGCCGAAACGTCCAAACCTTTCACATTCGTGTGACAAACGAATACCTTTCTACTTATCTCATATCCACGATAAATAACCATTATTATTTTAAAGTACACGATATTACAGGGCTCGAAATAGCTGTCTGCCAATGGCCAAATTTTTGCAGGCAAAAATAATTGTGATTGGTTCACTGTTTCTTTATCTGGAAGTGGCGAGCCTAATGTTTTCGAGTCTTGTATTACTCTCCATTAAACTAAAGAGTTGTCATTTCAATAGGAGCTCAGGGAAATCTCCGAGAAGAAGAAGAGACCAGCTGAAGATGATATGGATGACGAAAACATGAAAATACCATCCAAAAAGAAGATGATTAAAGGAGGAAAGAAGAAAAATGGAAAACGAAAATAGAACTAACAGATCGCCACCCAAGAAACAAGAACATTCGCCTGCGCAATTCAATCAGCACTGTCTCCTCCCCCATTGCACGATGGGACGGTGTTTGTTTTATTTTTATTTGGTATACTGTGTTTCTCCAAACACGTTTGTAGGAATGTTGTACTAAGATATGAGGCAAAAGATGCTTTTTAAAAAAACAAAAAATGATTAAAAAAAACACACTGGAAAATTAACAAAACTCCTTCCCTACCATTCCCTCCCGCGGCTATTTTATGATACCTTACGCGTTGTTTATCTTTTAAAGTGCTTATGAAGTCAAAAATGGGACATATTTCCCTCAATTCTAGACATCGTGAGATTTAAAATGATATATGTATAAGCCTGATCGGGCAAATCCAGGGGGAGTTATTCGCGTGTGAAAGTGACGTTTTGGGCTTCATGTGCCAGGTAGACCGTGAATTTAGAGACTAGGTCGACAGTAATCTGTGACGACACAAGTTACTCTCACGTGACCAGCTCGATAAGCGTACGAGCTAGCGTATAGTCCGAGCTTCATAAATATAGATACGATTTATGTATATAATATACATATGGATATAATATACATATACAAACACATTGTAAAGTATAATTATTGACATCTCAAGGAAAAAAAATTGTCTTAGTGTAGCATTCAACGAGTGTCACTTATACATAAAAATATACGAAATAAACTGATTTATTACGGTGTTTACGTAAATCAAACACATTTCAATAATGGTAATAAACCATTCACTAATGTATTAGTGTGATAATAAGTTTGAAAAATGTTAGTTTTTGCCGAGTATATTGCCGACAAGCAATCAGTTTTGAAAGCGCTTTACAACATCGGTTGTAATAAACCCGTCGGGCCGAAACACAAACACATCACTTCGATTCAAATCACGTAATAAAACATGTTATTCTGTGTATGATTAAACCTAAACACTCCAATAATGATAATAAACCTACTAATGTCTTAGTGTTATAATAAGTTTGAAAAATGTAAGTTTTTGCCGAGTTTCATTGCCAAGTTACGAAAGCGCTTAATATCGAACATTTTATCATGGCGAGTTTATTGTCGAATACCGGTCGTTTCGAGCTTTGTCCTTCCTTACATAGTCTGTTCCTTCCACATTATAATTCTTGTCGAATGAATCTTGCGTGAAATGTTGACAACAAACGAGACTAGATATACTTTTCAACTTCTCTTGAAGTAAAGTTGTCAAAATGAATCCTCAGTTGACACTTCAATGCAGTAACTTGTGTCGTCACTTCCGGTAACTCGCCCCAGACCGAAAAATCCCGGCCAGGGCGTGGTCACAACGATGTTTAAAGATCGATAAAATATTCAAATTGAATTCTGACAACGGGAATCGATTAACTAAGATGTCTAGAATTGAGGGAAATATGTCCCATTTTTGACTTCATAAGCACTTTAAGAGTTATAGCAAAGCTTTACTTAGAGGGGTGGGTAAGAGTGCACATCTCCAGCAAATTGATATTTTGTTTGTCCTCTATTCTAACCGCTGGTTCCTATTCTACTTATTCTTACTCACATTCGGCCGTGAGAAATTTATTGAATTATAATATCCAACCGTTTAATTTAATATCTCTAAAGTAAGTTTTATTATTTATCAGCAATTTAAACCAGGGAGAGAGAAGGATGGTATCAATTTTGTACATTTTCCCGTTCGCTACACACGGCAGGAATACTTTCATTAAATTTTTCTTGTAAACTCCCATCCACTGTAATCTCAGGTTACATTTTCACTAATAATCCAATAAATAAATCAAGTCTAGATTTGTTTGTGAATATATATTTTAATGTTCACAGCTTTACTTAACAAATAACAAGCAAAAATAGTGTTGTTTCCCTCCATAATGCCTTGATTGTTCGAACCACACAAGGAATTCCGAGACGCGTCAGTAAATTTTAGATTTTTAAAAAGAAAAAATATCAAAAAGCAAATTAAAAAGAGTACAAAATCCATACGTTACGAAAATCGTTATTGATAAGTCTTAAGTTATGGCGGTAGATTTGTTAATTTTCTTTGTTCTTATAACAATTGTTGGTTTGCAAAACCATAACAAACTACGCCACTGTACGTCCACCTATTGTTTGATTTATAATATGTACATCCCCCCGGACAATTTACGAATGTCTTTAGCAGGGCTCGTACGGGTCCTGGAAATCCTGGAAAGTCATGAATTTTGTTGAGCGTCATGGAAAGTCACTGAAAAGAATGTTTATCCTGATACTAAACATATAACTTCTATTCCTTAAATAAATATGAAACTTTTTGATAATTATTGGTGATGGAAAATAATGAAAAAGTCATGGAAAGTTATGGCATTTAGAAACTTCAAAAAGTACGAACCCTGTTTAGTTATCGTACTACAAACAGTTTATATAACAGCAACGAAGTATTGCTGGGTCAGTTGCTCACTGTATGATGGAGCATAATTAGCTTTGTTTACTCTCCCCATTTCAGATTGACCTATTTCTTGTTGGTCGTGTGTTGGTAGACAAACATCTTGGTTTACTCTTCCAGTTTCATTTTGTCGGCTTTGTTCAAATGCTGCTATTTCTTTATTTATGTATCTTATTAGCAAGACAGAACCAAGCATAGCTAGAAACTGAAAAAAGAATATGTAAAGTTGGCATGAGACTGATGCAAAAGCAAGATGTTTCCTTGGTCAAGCTACATTGGGCCTACTCCGGGCTCAGAAGTCACCCTAAGACGCCGCGACTATAAGCGTCTTTTAAAAGGTGTCTTTAGGCGTCATGAAAGATATTGAAGAACACTGATTTGTGGCGAAATAGGGAAACAAAGGGCGTTCACGTCTTACGGCGTCTTTAGGCGTCTTAAGGAATTTTGAAGAAAAATGGGGGGGGGGGGGGGGGGGGGATCTAGGGCGTCTTAGGGCGACGTCTGCTGGGACCGGAGTAGGCCTTGTATTATAGTGTAATATAATGAACATTAATAACTACAACAAATTGTTGGCAAAATAGATAGTATGAGCATGCAAAGAAACGCGAAAAACCGTACCCCGTTCAGCAGTTCATCCCCGCATATTCCATATATACACCTATTTCAGAAAAACGTCAGACGAAGGAGATCTGAATCTGCAATCTGAGACCGAAATAAATTCTGGGGTACGGCAGTTTTTTCTCATTGCGTGCACTTTCTGGCTTCGGATATGGCGACGGTAAATATAAATCTGAAGGTGCTAAGCGCAAAAAAGGAAGAACAGGGCCTGGCCTGGTTTTTGCAGTACTCAATTTTCCTGAATTCATTTCAGTCTCAGATTGCAGATTGCAGATCTCCATCTGACAACCTTTTTTGAAATATATAAATCGTTGTCGCGACTCAAGCATATCAAAGCAAGACCGAAATGAATGCTGGTTTTGTTCTGGTATTAATGTATTGAGATCAGACTGGCTATCAACAGAATTGCTTGTAATACAATCTTATGACAAACGGCACGTGAAATTACTCACATTTTGTTATTAGTTGAATTATGTTGAAAACAAGTCAGAGTACAATACATTAGCAGCAAAAAACGAGCATTCATTTTGGTCTTGGCTTTGCCTATGCCGAGACAACGTTTGAAATAAGTGTATATGACAACACCCTGGGTTCCAAGAGGCTCGAGCTAAGTACACAGGGTAATATGACAGTGCCTAGGATCATAAACTCAGCTTCCCTTTCCCCAGTGCCATAGACTTCTTTCTCGCTTTATTCTTGGCCTATTTTCAGTATTTACATGTACTAGATTATGTTGGGCTTCGTGCAACGTTACACAAACAACGTCTTAGGGGCTGTTTATATGAAGGCGAGTTGTCCCTACTAGCCGGGATAACTCTATTGTTTTGTGTCCCCAGAGGAATATAAAACAATAGAGTTATCCCGGCTAGCAGGGACAACTCGCCTTCATATAGACAGCCCCTTAGTAGCTACAGGTCCATCTATGAAAGAAGCTGCCACACAACATGCAGATGATAACAATAATATAAAGAACACGATGAAAACAAAAAGATGACAATAAACATTATCATCATTGTTACTTACTGAAAAAAATATCTGTACAAGGCAGATATATCTAATAGAGTTGAACTTGAACACATCGATTTCTAAGATGTTTCCATCGCTAAGCACACCCCTCAAAGTAAAATCAGGTAGCTTGTTTGCACATCCATCAGCATAGATGATTTTAGATGTTTCAGTTCTCTGATTATGAAAAATAACAATAGTTTGATACTAATATTAAATTACATATAGAGAACATATTTTAGACATATAAATGCCATTATTAATGCATGTAACTTGGCATGCTTCCCGGGGAGGGGGGGGGGGGGGGGGTCCCTTTGTCCAAGTGGTAGGGATGATCGGCGTACCTTTTAGGGTTGAAAATATTTCCTGTGCGTACCTTTTAGAGTCCTGGCTTATATAAAAGCAGTTATGTCACAGGAATCCGTACATTTAAGGATTATTTTTACTCTGCTTGGTTGCTAGAAGTAAGCTTGGCTGGCAAGAACATCGCTCCGATCCGTATCTTTTAGGGGTTGAAATCAGCAAGGTTTTAACAGTTATTTTAATCCGTGAGTACCTTTTAGGGGCCGTTTTCAAAACCTCCGCCGATCGCCCCTTAACCACTGGGGAATGGACAAAGAGAGTACTCCCCCGGGTCATGCTTGCTCTGCCAGGGGAGAAAACTCTCTTTCTCCAAGTGGTAGGAGTGATCCACGGCGATATTGAAAATGACCACTTAAAAACTTAAGGTACTATAAATTCAAAGAACTGTTTTATATGCCATATGCCATCAGGAGCCCATTACTGGGCTCCTGATGCCATCTCAAACCGAATTTACTTTTGATAGCTAGTCGGCTTACATGTCGGTTTCGCACACGCCATCCACATTGAATATTTGTTGTTTTCTACAAACAAAATAAAATAAATGATAATTGTGAAGATGATTAATTGTGATTACAACAACAACAACAACAACAACAACAACAACAACAACAACAACAACCTTATTACCAGCAATATCAAGACTGAATAATTATACAATTTCAATTTAACGAATCAGATAATGGTAAAAATTTCTCAGAATACTAAAAAAAGCTAATCGAGCTGAGCAATTATTAGTATATTAAATACAATGATGATAATAACGATGATAATGATTTTAATGGCAATAATACTAGTGACTATGTATGATAATAATGATTACATAGTGCTGATGATTGATGATGATAGGGATGATTGTGATTACAATGACGATAACGATATGATTACAATGATTTTGATAACCATAATACTTGACTATTGTGATAGTAGAAATATAGAACACCGCAACACCGCAAAAAAAAAAGAAAAAAAGAAAAAAAAATAGCACTGCAATACTGCAATCCTCCATGACCCCTTCACAAGGTTACTCCATGCGAAAATAGAACATTACTACCAACTTACCTGTATACAGCATGAGTGAGGCACTCCACACTCTGCTGGTGATGGTCCACCACATTTATAATACCGATTATCGTCCCAGTCTTTATATGAAAACCATCCACAACATTTGTACACTTGTTGCAGCGAATCCACAAATTTTTTGAGGTCAATATTATCTCGGTATTGCACAGTTTCTTTCTTAAATGTTTTTTCTTTTGAATGTTTAAATTCTTTTTTTCTGTTATCCATCTGAAAATATCAAAATATCATAAAATTAATACTAAATCCTTTACTATCGGTTGCTATATAATTTCACCAATAGAAAAAAAAAAAAAAAAAAGATAATAACGTCGAAATTTGCCAGCCAACCAGCCAGCCAGCCAGCCAACCAGCCAACCAAGTTACCTCGTTGTCATAAAGAACGCACCACACCATGGCAATGACTCCAAGAGAACACAACACAATAAGAAGACCTATATACTGAAATATGATGAGAAACACAAATAGTGAATAGAATGCTTTGATATTTTCTTTGTTATATTTTCCTCGTCAAGTAAAAAGACGCCAACTGATGCATGACGAGGATAATATAACAATGTGGGTATATTAAGTTTTAAATGTCATTGCTTTCTTACTGACATAACGATTTTTTTTGTTCCGTTATTTCAATACCTATTTACTAGTTCGTAGCTCTTTTTTTTCTCTCTTTCTGTAAGACACAACTTATATGTAAAATATTTAAAAACTATTGTAAAAAAATAAGTTTCTTACTAGTAAATCAAAAAAAAAAACATAAGTAGGCAGTAGCTAATTTATTTATTGTAACTAAGTTATAGTGTTTATTTGTCGTTCATGTGTCACATTTATTGTACATGTGACACTCTATAATTGTAATTTGTGTGTGTATGTGTATATAATAATAATAAAACGCAGGCATGTATGGAAGAGGTGCACAAGCAGGCATATTAAAGAATTGTATGATAATTATAGAAGATACTTACAACTTTTAGAAGGATTTTATTTTCTTTAAACGCACCTACAAACCCAACAGCGAATGCCACATAGAGCAACACACCAGTTGTGATAATCCAGACTGACGGATCATATCTGTACCTTAGTGGTGACTGATAATCAAAATTGGTGAGGATTTTATCATATAAGCGGATAGAATCATATGCCAATATACCAAGGAAAAACAGGACAATTGATAACAGCTGAAAATACAACATCGTACAGTTAATTTATAGTCAAATGAATGTGCAATCGACAAAGTCTCACCAACTCACCAACAGAAGTATATTGATAACCTGAACCAACACATGATGGGTTGTTTTTATAGCCATTTCTTTTTAGAAACAGCCAGTCCTTCAACAAAGAAATAAAAATGTTTAAACATTAAAAAATAATAATAATAATAATGACAAGGAAGAAGGAGGAGGAGAAGAAGGAGGAGGAGAAGAAGGAGGAGGAGAAGAAGGAGGAGGAGAAGAAGGAGGAGGAGAAGAAGGAGGAGGAGAAGAAGGAGGAGAAGAAGAAGGAGGAGAAGAAGGAGGAGAAGAAGAAGGAGGAGGAGAAGAAGGAGGAGGAGAAGAAGGAGGAGAAGAAGGAGGAGAAGAAGAAGGAGGAGGAGAAGCTCTTTTCCAAACTTTTTTCTTGAACCTTAGAGTTAAGCTTTGCAATCACCTGCTATTTTTAACTGAATAACACATCCTATTCGCTTGACAACGATATGGCTTCCTGTTACTTTGTGACGTCGTAAGTGTTTTTCCGCATTCAATACGTGCAATGGTTCACACACATGGATATCATCTTATTAACTTGCCAAATAAATATAATATTTTCTCCACTATGATATTCTTTATCTCTTTTCAAAGTATATTTTTGTTCTGTCGATTAAACTTTGAAAGCATCTGCTATTTTTGAATAACTGAATAGAACAACCTTTGCGTGACATTGACATCTTCTGGTTCGTTGTGACATCCGTAAGTGCAATTAATCAAACCGGTGCATTAGTCTGCGAAACGGCGTTTCGCTATGGGTTTCCTGCAGTTCCATTTCCAGAAGCAGCGTAAATTGAGAATTTCGCAAAATGTATTTTTGTCGAGAATCGAGCGAAATAAAATCGCGTCTGTAAAGCTAGTAGGATGAACTTTGAATGGGTTTTGCAGGCATTTTATAGCCATCTTAAAGGTTTTTCAAAAAGATTTATTTAACTAGAACTAAAAAAATGTTTTTGCAAAACTACAATGGAATACATTGCGGAAGATTCTATAATAGTTCAAAATAGTTGTGTGCTTACATGAAGTAATAGCCTTAAAGTGCACCTGACGCCCTTCATGATATTTTGCGAATCAGTTGTACATGAGGTGTATAATAAGTGTACTTAATTTTTCTTGATGACGACTTCTCCTTCCAGAGAGCCACAAGTTACTAGCTTCGTTGTCATAAAGGACACACCACACCATGGCAATGGATATGACTCCAAGAGAACGCAGCACAATAAGCAGACCTATATACTGAAAAACGTGATACATGATATGACGAGGATAATATAACAATGTGGGAATATTAAGTTTTAAATGTCATTGCTTTCTTAGAAAGATAACAATTTTTTCCCCGCGATATTTCAATACCAATTTACTAGTTCGTAGCTCAAAAAAACAGCAACCTTTGCACTCCCGGCCTGAACAAGAAGTGTTGACTGCAGCTTCGGCGCGCTACGACAACAATGTTTGAGAGTTGTCCTAAGCGAAGTTTATTCTATAGGTAATATAATGAAATTTGTAACACCGTAAAAAAATGTTGACGTTTCGAGCTTTAGCCCTTCGTCCCTTTTACTCCGACGAAGGGCTAAGCGACAAATTTGATTATATTACCTATCGTTTATATAAAACACCGACGCAGCCTATACTAGTTTACTTGCTAGTTTCCATTTGAAGTTTATTCTATTTATTCAAAATCAGTTAAAAAAAAAATGCCGAGCAATAGCGCCATTACAAGAACAAGAATTAACAAGTTCTCTTTCTTATTTAGAGTTGTATTCCCCATTGAGAATAGCTCACGATTATGTAGCGCAAAAGAAAGCAGGAATAGCGTTTTGGTGGTTGCATTAAATTCCATATTGTTTCTGACTTTTCTTGTCTCTTGGTTACATTGGCCTAATACTGGGGTTGGGTCTAATTAAACATTTTAATTAACCAATCAAATCCAAGCATGAGCAACTGATGACGTCCTTACCAAAGGAAGCCCACTGTGTTCCTCGGCTCTCACTGTCACACGCTGGGTCACACTTGTGCTTCAAGTTCATATTTATTCTGTAAACAGCAGAGAAGCCAGCTGCTATCGCTAAATACTTAACGTAAAAGGTAGGTGAACTACTTAATTACGAATCTTGTGTACGTTTTGTATTCTTTGTATTGAGTTATAACTGCAGTTTCAATGACGTGTAAATCGATTAATCACTCGATTATCAACCATTTACTGTACAATCAATGGCCGTATTATAAAGCTTTAGATATCACTATCTTCTAACAGCTATTTCGGTGACTGTATTTACAGATACTTAAATAGAAATGTTGATTAAAGTGGCTTTAGTCGTTATTTGTATAACAAAAACTAACGCAAGTAGGTTTGTGATCATTTTAGTCTTATTCTCGACGTTTCGAAGCTATCCAGCGTCATTTTCAAGAGAAAATTAGTATTCAAAAATCAAAAGTTTTATACAGTAATAATGGTCCCATGATAATAGTCTTTAACAAAAGATCTTCGCTCTAACGGAGTCGAATTGAATGTTTAGTGATGGTTTAATTTTCCTGATGAATAACATCTCCTGATGAATAATGCACCTATCAATGTCTTGCTCCAACGGGGGAAGGAGTGTGGGCGTACCCAGGGGCTATTGACATTTCATATCTTTTTGTCAATAGTCCCTATCCTGGGGACGTCAAATTCATTTACTTACTCATATATTTACTGTTGTGGAAGCAGAACATTGTGATGAAATTGTCAAAAAACATCGAGCAGCCCCAGGTACTATACGGGCAAAGTTTATGTTTAATAGCCCGACTTTGCCCGCACTCCCCCTGTTGGGGCAAGACATTGGTAGGTGCATAACATCTCGTTAAATAGAAATGTTATGTCCTTGTTTAGTTTTAATCTGGTTTTGCCTTAGTAGATATGAATAGGGACTTATTCTATTTGCGTTTGTAAATTTACCCTCGTTAAATAATCAGTAAGCACTCAATTATGCACATATTCATCACAACCTTGATGGGTGTTCGTATAGTATCTCACATGATGTGATCATGGTCAATTGAGCGATAAGTTTATGGCCGCGTCCTGTGGTAATTATCAAACATTATAACATGATGTTATCATGGGGAAATTGTTCATTTTTACATATTACTGATAACAAATTATAGAACAAAAACGATTTTTAAAAAAACTGTTTTAATTTGAAAATAAACACTGACGTTCTTGAGATCATCGAGTTGACAGTTACTACAAACTAATTTTTTTTACATATTACTGATAACAAATTATAGAACAAAAACGATTATTTAAAAAACTGTTTTAATTTGAAAATAAACACTGACGTTCTTGAGATCATCGGGTTGGCAGTTACTACAAACTAATTTTTTTACATATTACTGATAACAAATTATAGAACAAAAACGATTAAAAAAAACTGTTTTAATTTGAAAATAAACACTGACGTTCTTGAGATCATCGAGTTGGCAGTTACTACAAACTAATTTTTTTTACATATTTGTGATAACAAATTATAGAACAAAAACGATTTAAAAAAAAAACTGTTTTAATTTGAAAATAAACACTGACGTTCTTGAGATCATCGAGTTGGCAGTTACTACAAACTAATTTTTTTTACATATTACTGATAACAAATTATAGAACAAAAACGATTATTTAAAAAACTGTTTTAATTTAAAAATAAACACTGACGTTCTTGAGATCATCGATTTGGCAGTTACTACAAACTAATTTTTTTTACATATTACTGATAACAAATTATAGAACAAAAACGATTTAAAAAAAAACTGTTTTAATTTGAAAATAAACACTGACGTTCTTGAGATCATCGAGTTGGCAGTTACTACAAACTAATTTTTTTTACATATTTGTGATAACAAATTATAGAACAAAAACGTTTTTTTTAAAAACTGTTTTAATTTGAAAATAAACACTGACGTTCTTGAGATGATCGAGTTGGCAGTTACTACAAACTAATTTGTCTTTTTACAATCTTTTAAATATTAGAGAAAACGGTAAACGAAGAGCTTATCAAGTAAAGCTGTATTTAATAATTGGAATGACACAAACATGGCATTTCACGTATTGCGCGATATCTCAATTAAAAAGATATTAAATTTGAATATTGTAGCCTGTTAAGTTTTGCAAAGAGTGCTGTTGTATCGTCAATGAAAACTTGTGACATAATAAGAGGCCGAAAACCACCATGGCTGAAAAATAGCAAAGCATGCAGGTCTCAAATTAATGTATTCAACATTTATTAACTTTAAACTAAAAACAATTGTTTTTGTATCCCTATAATTGAAATATAATGTGTTAAAACTTACCCGACCTAAAGTGAAAGTGCTGTTTAATAGAATGAAAGCGGGGAAAAAACTTCAAGGATGTTGTTGCATGCACAGGTAGCCAAAGCTTGGTTTTTGAGGGTTTTTTTTAATACAGTATGTTTTTAAAGAAATAATTTAATAAAACTTCCATTTCTAGAGTGTATTTGTGTGTAGTTTGTGATGTTTGTGGGTAAATTATGAAAAACTGGTTACAAACATCACAAAACACACATAAATACACTCTATGTAAGAAATGAAACTATTTCTTTAAAAACATATTGTATTCAAACACCTCAAAAACCAAGCTTAAGCTAGCTGTGGTTGTTGTTGTTTTTACTTTTCGACTTTTGCCCTACAGTACCACAGGTAGCCCATCCTCTCAATTTGCTAACGTTAGAACACACATCAAATTGATGAGATTGAGATCAGATATAGATCAAACTGCTCCTCCGCCACTGTTTAATTTATCCACTGTTTTTGGATATGAATGTGCCCCACTATAGGTCTAACAATTTGACTCTATTGAACAACTTATATACATACGATATGCTAGCTATTCAGCACAAATCGAAAGAAGCTAAGTGGACGCTGTTTCAGTTGTATCACAAATCAAAAGTAGCTAAGTGGACGCTGTTTCAGTTGTATCACAAATCAAAAGTAGCTAAGTGGACGCTGTTTCAATTGTATACAATCGTCCACTTACCTTCCTTCGATTTGTGTTGAATAGCTAGGATATCGTATGTATAAGTAGCCTGTGAACAGGCTCAAGGGGATTTGGGAGGGGGAGGGGATTTGGGAGGGGGAGGGGATAGGAAGGGATTCCCCCTCTTCCCTTCCCCTTCCCCCTTCCCAACCCCCATGAGCCTGTTCACAGGCTAATGTATAAGTTGTTCAATGGCAGTGAAATATTTATCCATGTATAATGAGTCGATTTATTGCAAGAGTTTCCGTAAAAAAGACAATGCCATATTTAAGACAAAAAAAAAATGAAACCAACGATTTTTTGTCATTTTTCTGGATCCTGTTTAAGACAATTTGGGGTAAAAACCTGTTTGTCGGTTCCCTCAAACGTCTTTTTTCTTGGCATTTTATAGCCATCTTAAAGGTTTTTCAAAAAGATTTATTTAACTAGAACTAAAAAAATGTTTTTGCAAAACTACAATGGAATACATTGCGGAAGATTCTATAATTGTTCAAAATAGTTGTGTGCTTACATGAAGTAGTAGCCTTAAAGTGCGCCTGTCTCCCTTCATGATATTTTGCGAATCTGTTGTACATGAGGTGTATAATAAGTGTACTTAATTTTTCTTGATGTCGACTTCTCCTTTCAGAGAGCCACAAGTTACTAGCTTAACT
This sequence comes from Metridium senile, assembly GCA_949775045.1. Taxonomy (NCBI): domain Eukaryota; kingdom Metazoa; phylum Cnidaria; class Anthozoa; order Actiniaria; family Metridiidae; genus Metridium; species Metridium senile. Next base: position 10,830,605 of record OX459099.1, on the reverse strand, counting down.
TTACTGACGTTTCGAGCTTTAGCCCTTCGGCCCTTTTACTCCGACGAAGGGCTAAGCGACAAATTTGATTATATTACCTATCGTTTATATCAAACAACGACGCAGCCTATACTAGTTTACTTGCTAGTTTCCATTTGAAGCTTATTCTATTTATTCAAAATCAGTTAAAAAAAAACCATGCCGAGCAATAGCGCCATTACAAGAACAAGAATTAACAAGTTCTCTTTCTTATTTAGAGTTGTATTCCCCATTGAGAATAGCTCACGATTATGTAGCGCAAAAGAAAGCAGGAATAGCGTTTTGGTGGTTGCATTAAATCCCATATTGTTTCTGACTTTTCTTGCCTTATGATTACATTGTGAGTAACTCGGCTGGGTTTTGGTCTAGTTAAACATTTTAATTAACCAATCAAATCCAAGCAACTGATGACGTCCTTACCAAAGGAAGCCCTTCTCTTGTCACACACTCGATCACACTTGTGCTTCAAGTCACAGAGTTCATATTTACTCTTTAAACAGCAGAGAAGCCAGCTGCTATCGCTAAATACTTAACGTAAAAGGTAGGTGAACTACTTAATTACGAATCTTGTGTACGTTTTGTATTCTTTGTATTGAGTTATAACTGCAGTTTCAATGACGCGTAAATCGTTAATACTCACTCGATTATCAACCATTTACTGTATTATCAATGGACGTATTATAAAGCTTTAGATATCACTATCTTTTAACAACTATCTTTATTTACATAAACTTAAATAGAAATGTTATGTCCTTGTTTAGTTTTAATCTGGTTTTGCCTTAGTAGATTTGAATAGGGACTTATTCTATTTGCGTGTGTAAATTTACCCTCAATAAATAATCAGTAAACACTCAATTATGCACATATTCATCACAACCTTGATGGGTGTTCGTATAGTATCTCACATGATGTGATCATGGTCAATTGAGCGATAAGTTTATGGCCGCGTCCTGTGATAATTATTAAAGATTATAACATGATGTTATCATGGGGAAATTGTACATTTTTACATATTACTGATAACAAATTATAGAACAAAAACGATTTTTTTAAAAACTGTTTTAATTTGAAAATAAACACTGACGTTCTTGAGATCATCGAGTTGGCAGTTACTACAAACTAATATTTTTACATATTAATTACTGATAACAAATTATAGAACAAAAACGATTTTTTTAAAAACTGTTTTAATTTGAAAATAAACACTGACGTTCTTGAGATCATCGAGTTGGCAGTTACTACAAACTAATTTGTCTTTTTACTAGCTTTTAAATATCAGCTAGAGAAAACAGTAAACGAAGAGCTTATCAAGTAAAGCTGGTCCGTGTACCTTCCGGCCATTTTGATTTTTTAAAAACAAGAAAAATTGCTTTGGGTTTGTCGAAATGTCAATTTTCCTTTTTTTGGAAATTGATTTTCACGAAAAAATGTCAATTTTCGATTTTTCCTTAATGGAAAAACGGTCCAATTTTTAAATAATCAAAAGTTGAATTCAATTTTTAATTGTTAGAAAAACAAAATCTACATATTGACAATATTCACTCCACCAGGAGAGGGGTGTACGGGACAAACTTGTCACTTCCGGTAGTGAAGCATTCTGATTAAAAATGGCGATCGAGCAGAGGAAATCCTCTCAGTAAACAGACATTTTCCTGTGATAATTGACCATAAAAGTCCAGCAGAGTTTCTTCAAGTAATTCATGAACATTGGAAGTGGCTTTTGGGGGGTTTATCAGGCAGTACAGAGACGACAAAGTTATAAACAAATACTGATTACTTGATTATCTTATTCGGGCTTATTGCGATGAATCGATAGTTGTACTGTCAGTTAACAACCTCGTCCCCAGGGTCTTCTCGGCCGACTCCAATTCAAGATGGCGGTCGTCGGGGAGAAGACCCTGGTGTAGGCTGGAATCACGTGACCAAAATCTCCACGATCTGTGGAGATTTTGATCACGTGTTTACTAAACAAAATGGCTGCCAAATAAAGCTGCGCATGCGTTAGTCCTTTGAAAATTAAAAACAATATGGCTGCCGGCTATTGAAAGTTATGGAGTTAATCGGTGCATTTATCCTCTTAAATTATTTAGAACCAAAAGATAATAACCTCAAGTGAATTTGGCGTTTATACTTACGAAAATCTTGTTGTAATATCACATGGCAATCTGATGCTTGTGTTTATTTAGCCATTGGAATAGTTCGAATCAGAGAAAATTTGGTTCTATTGAAAGTCTAGCACAGGATTTACTTTGAAGCTAATAGAGTCAATTGTTGATTAATGTGAGTATATTTCTTGTGCAGTGCTGAGCAACTATGTCGAACATTCCCTATATGGAAAGAAACACATGCTGAAGTTGCCATGGGTGTTATATTCAAAGTATGTGGAACAGATAATAGTTGAATCTTTCATCTTTATATCTTTACTGGCTGTATAGTACATGTTTAACTATATATCACTATTAAAAACTGATATATTTCAATGGACAGCTTTAATGTGTACAAGTTTCTGTTTCAATTGACATTTATTTTCAATTATTATTTAAAGTAAACAATAAAAAACCTCATTATTAAGCTGAGTGCATGCACTTTAGTGACTGCAAAAGAAAATCAAAGTCAGTATAAAAAAAATTAAATGGCTGGCAATATATGAGGGTAATTGGCTTAATACTAAGCTTGGTTGTCCACAGTCCACAAAGGATAATATTATAATATTTAGATAATTGTGGGACACTCATCTGCTTGGATTGCAATAGTAGTAAGCTGTGTTTTCATTATTTTAGGGTTACATCTATTAAATAAACATATCTTGTTGATTTTTAATTGACACCAGGGTGTTTCATTTTATGTTTTCATTTACCAGATATTGATTTAATACAGGCATCAATAAATTTACTACGACATAACAGGGTGTCTGCATCCTGTAATATTGCAGAATAACACTGGAAAATGAACAAATTTAAAGTGGACTGCTGTTATATTTAAAGTAAAAAAACAAATACAAATTCATCATTAGTTGTATATTGTTTATTATCAAAATGTTAGTTTGGTAATAGCTAATAAATTGCTATGAGTATGTTATAGCTATTAAAACATAAGCATAAAAATTAATAATAATAGTTTGAACTATATATAGCCAAAACACTAAAATTATACATGTGTAAAACCTGACTTAATTTTCTCAAGTTTGGCAAAATAGGTTCGGGTATTTTGGGATAGTCAATAGCAAAAATGAAACAATGTTCATGCTAATGGGCTTATATACCAAAACGGTTCGCCCTAATGATGTTATTGTACAGAACAGGTACATTTGTGATTTAGTGGGAAATTAAAATAATTCATTGAAAGGCAAAAGAAGATCACTCCAGCTGAACTTTATCTTTTGTCTCAGTAATGAATGAATTCATTGCTCACTAAATCACTAATGTTCTTTCTCTGTATAAAAATATTCTTGCAATTAGGTGTTTTTTATAATTTTTGATTTTATGCTGATTCACAAATAGTGGTGATTGCATTCACATCTTTCAGCACTATAGAGGGTCCTGAAGGGCTAAAATGGGAGCTGGGATTGGCCTTATTTTTGACTGGGAAAATGGGATTGGATGCACTGGGACTGGGATTTACAAATAAAAGAACAATAGAAAATGGGAATGGGATTGAAAACTTGACCAAAACTGATGGGATTATGTGATTTTTAACTGGGATTCATCCTCGGGAACCCAGGGGTATTCTTCTGTCGCTCGTTTCTCGCTTCCACAACATATACCCCTGGGAACGTAGTCTGTTGGAGCTTGTTCCGGAAGTCAAAATTCAGCTCTTTCCTGATTGGTCGACCTTATTAGGTCGACCAATGAAAATCAAGATAACCATTCAAAGAAAGTCGTTAAATAAGTTTGAATAAGTTTGAGCTCCAACAGACTACGTTCCCAGGGGTATATGTTGTGGAAGCGACAAACGAGCGACAGAAGAATACCCCTGGGTTCCCGAGGATGACTGGGATTTGGTCCAAATATAAACTGGAAAATGGGATTCGGATCCCCTCCCCTTTCAGAACCCTCACTATAGTTGTAAACATAATGATTAATGACAAATTAATTTGCAACTTGACAGTATATGCTTTTGCTAACAGCTATGTTCTTATGTCGTGGGGTATGGAAAATGTCAAATGTTTAAGTAACATACAGATTGTATTTCACAGTGCATTTTAAAATATATTATGTAACATTATGGCATTTTCCATACCCCAAGATATAAAATTACTATACTAATCTACACTTATAAAACGTTCAATTCAATTATTGAGTTAAATTAAAGTATAAATGTGTCAACTTATTTACAAAAATGTATTCAGTGGAGGTTAATCTATTAAATCCCATGAAAGCAAGAGTCCGAAAGCATTCAATCAACAACAAATGAATATTCATTTTTTGATCACAGTCTCAGAATGTGTACAAACTGTACAATAAATAAAGTATGTACTGGCTCAGATCGAACTGACTATAAAATATATCATTTTGCTAGAATGCAGTTGCTCGTGTCTTTCCGTTTGATAGTTTTTGAATCTAAGCTAGCTAAGCTTAAATATTTCCACAAATAAAGTCATTTGAACATAAGTTATCATATAAACCGCAAAAAGGTTCTTTCAGTTACTATTCAACAATCGTTCAACAGCGTTAAAAAAACGAAAACTATATATATTAAACTACTACCTTGTTACTCCATTTTGCTCCATTTTGCTATCATTGTTAACGCTAATCCAATAAAAAAGCTTTTAAGAAACACTATGACGTCATTTCCAATGGCCAATCAAAAATCGTCTTATTCCAGCCTACACCAGGGTCTTCTCCCCGACGACCGCCATCTTGAATTGGAGTCGGCCGAGAAGACCCTGGGGACGAGGTTGGTCAGTTAATCGATCGCGATGGTCCCTTGCGGAAAACGGACGTTTTCACCGTGATACTTAATATTCCACCAGCTATTTACCATGCAGAAAAATCTTGCTTAGTAGCAAGAAATATTAAAAGCAATTATATAACTACATACAAGTGTATATCACTGGAACTGACTGGCAGTTTTGTGGCTTTATATTCGTGAGCAAAATTATTACTGATATTAAATCAACACTGTAAAGAGACAGACGATCTGCAATTTTACTTTTATTGCTTATAGCTGTGATGATAAATATTTCCTCAGCCAAGCGGGGTAGCCATTTATTGCATCTATAAATTATTTACTACAAAATAAATCTCGGTTAAAGAAAGCATAACTTTTTCGTCTCTCACATACGTTTACTGCTTAATAAACCCACAAAAACAGCCACTTTAAATGTTTGTAATTTCTTGATGCAGCCCTACTGGACTTTCATGATCAAAATGGGGAAATGTATGTTAATAATGGAAGAATATTCTCTGCTCCATCCTCTGCTCCATCGCCATTTTTTTCAGAATACCGGAAGTAATGAGAAGTTTGTCCCGACACCCCTCCCCCGGTGGAGTCAGAATTGTCATTTTCTTGATTTGGTTTTCTAAACATTGAAAACACAAATTCAATTTTTGATTATTTTGAAAAATGGACCTATTTTCCAGTAATAGCAAATTGAAAATTTGTAAAATCAAATGGCCGGAAGGTACACGGACCAAAGCTGTATTTAATAATTGGAATGACACATACATGGCATTTCACGTATTGTGCGATATCTCAATTAAAAAGATATTAAATTTGAATATTGTAGCCTGTTAAGTTTTGCAAAGAGTGCTGTTGTATCGTCAATGAAAACTTGTGACATAATAAGCGGCAGAAAACCATCAAGGCTGAGAAATAGCAAAGCCGGTCTCAAATTAATGTCTTCAATATTTATTAACTTTAAACTAAAAACAATTGTTTTTGTATCTTTATAATTGAAATATAATGTGTCAAAACTTGCCCGGCCTAAAGTGAAAGTGCTGTTTAATAGAATGAAAGCGGAAAAAAAACTTCAAGGATGTTGTTGCACAGGTAGCCCAAGCTTGTTTTTTGAGTTTTTTTTAATACAGTATGTTTTTAAAGAAATACTTTAATAAATCTTCCATTTCTAGAGTGTATTTGTGTGTCGTTTGTGATGTTTGTGGGTAAATTATGAAAAACTGGTTACAAACATCACAAAAGACACATAAATATACTCTATGTAAGAAATGGAAGTTTTATAAAATTATTTCTTTGAAAACATATTGTATTCAAAAACCTCAAAAAACAAGCTTGGTCTAGCTGTGGTTGCTGTTGTTTTTACTTTTCGACTTTTGCCCTAACGGTACCACAGGTAGCCCATCCTCTCAATTTGCTAATGTTAGAGCACACATCAAATTGATGAGATTGAGATCAGATATAGATCAAACTGCTCCTCCGCCACTGTTTAATTTATCCACTGTTTTTGGATATGAATGTGCCCCACTATAGGTCTAACAATTTGACTCTATTGAACAACTTATATACATACGATATGCTAGCTATTCAGCACAAATCGAAAGAAGCTAAGTGGACGCTGTTTCAGTTGTATCACAAATCAAAAGTAGCTAAGTGGACGCTGTTTCAGTTGTATCACAAATCAAAAGTAGCTAAGTGGACGCTGTTTCAATTGTATACAATCGTCCACTTACCTTCCTTCGATTTGTGTTGAATAGCTAGGATATAGATCAAACTGCTCCTCCGCCACTGTTTAATTTATCCACTTTTTTTGGATATGAATGTGCCCCACCATATAGGTCTAACAATTTGACTCTATTGAACAACTTATACATACGATATCTAAGCCATTCAGCACAAATCGAAGATAAGTGGACGCTGTTTCAGTTGTATCACAAATCAAAAGAAGCTAAGTGGACGCTGTTTCAGTTGTATATAATCGTCCACTTAGCTTCTTTCGATTTGTGTTGAATTGCTAGGATATCGTATGTATAATTTGTTCAATAGAGTGAAATTTTCTTCATGCATAATGAGGCGATTTATTGCAAGAGTTTCTGTAAAAAAATTTATGCCATATTTAAGACAAAATATATATATATATATAACCAACGATTTTTTGTCATTTTTCTGGATCGTGTTTAAGGTGGCTCGACCCAATAATTTTTCGCGAGTTCCGTCCGCATTTGAAGCTCCAGTATAAAAACGCGTTGGGTTCGATTTCAAATCCACTTGAACACATTTCTTTCATAAAGACTGAATTATGATTTAGGATGTTTTTTTGAGAAATCGGACATCATTTTAATTGATTATTACGAAATGTATGTTTTAGCCTAGATTCCAATATTAGCCTTTAAAGTCATTTTCTAACAAAATGCTTCATGCTGCTTACACCTTGAATGTTTGCCCCCAGTTGTGGAAAGTTTTATCAAAATTTATAAGGCGGATTGCAAGATATCGAGGATTTTTAAATAAAGCGGATAATTTACGCAAAATCTATCGAAATATTTTTTATTTCTTGGGTATCTGTTAGCAAAAATCATCGTTCCTTCTTTTCTCCTATATCTCTTGCTCACTTTATGGCAATTAGATAGCAATGGAGCCATACGATCCTCTCAAAACGTAAAATATATGAGCCGGACCAAAAATCCAATGTTTACTTTTTTTCGCGGTTTTGCATGTATACAATTTCACAAAAATGCAAAAATCGTAAAACTCGTCTTTTTGTTTTTAATAAAACTTTATGAGGGCTTCAAGCTATTAATGTTTCGTAAAGTCTCTGATTTTCATGTTTATTGGGTAGTTTTAAATTAAGGTATCTAATGTAGACGCTAAGTTGAGTAATATTGAGATACTGTTTAAAGATCTGGTGCTCTGGGAGTTCTATTGTTTGATGTTTGGCACAACAATACATTCCTTCACACCTTTTGCATGATTTCACCGCGCTTGGCTGCCCTACGAATCATTTCCGAAGTATGGTAATGTGCTTTTGAAACGCGCACGGTAACGTTAACGAAGCATCTGTATATTACCATACTTCGGTATGGATTCGGGTCGGATCGGTTCGTTACATCGCTGCTATAATGAATCCTTATTGTAGGGGGTCCATTTTGGCGGTTGTACAACAGACCATTAGATATTTGCATGCAGACCACGTGTCGACGTTCATAATCTTCACGTGGGTTGACTCTTCTTCTCTTTCAGATGGCGGACAAGGATAATGTAAGTTTGCCTATATGTGTCCACTCGTCTGTCTGTCGCTGTGTCTGTCTGTCCGTACGTGTCAATTTCTCTATCTGTCTGTCTTTTTGTCTGCACGTATATGTGTTTATACTTTGTTAATGAGCGGATAAAAACGTAAAATGGTTGTTTATGGTTGTTTCATGTTTCAGTTTATTAATACGTGGCAGGCAGGCAGGCAGGCAGGCAGGCAGGCAGGCAGGCAGGCAGGCAGGCAGGCGAAAAGAACCGTTTGCACTTTTAGACTCGGGCTTTTACGTACACGGTAGCCCGAGTAATTATTCATATTTTCACAAGAGTAGATATTGTTAGGCAAGCTGTTACAAAGTTTCGGAGCACAAACGGAAAATGATCTAGAACCATTAATCCAGATTTTAGTTTACGGAATTGAGTCCGGCTCAGAATAGTATCTTTAACTATAAAGACTATGAAGAATATCCTGCATTCAACATATTTTGTTCATTTACATTATATTGTTTAACGTTTTTGTTTTCAGAGACAGTCTGCCCAATTGTGTGAGGAATCAATAGTAATGGAAACAGTTAGTATTTTAAGATTTCTTGAACCTCGTTTTTTTACAACAGTATAATTCTTTAATGATATTATTTCTTTTTTCAGTGTATTGAAATGTATGAAGTATTTATATTTATCAAGTATTATATGTTTCTCAGTGCCTTTGTCTTTCTGTTATCTTCTTCTAATTTAGCTTTCTGCAGTTGTTCATTTATTTCTCGCGAAAAATGGAAAAAATATTTAATTCCCCTATTAAATTAAACGTTTTAGATGCCAACGGCTGACTCAGTGCGTGAACCAACTCAGATCAATTATGAAGCAGCAGGAGAGGTTGGTATTGGTTGACTCTATTACAAATTGAGAAAAGAAACTTCTGTATTTTAATGTTACATTTTAAAAATATTCAAAATATTTTAATTTTTAAAATTGTAGCTGAAATCGTTGCATTGTACGCCTACTTGTATGAGCATGTGCTAGACCGCTGAACTATTAAAACTCGCATGACCGCAATTGCGAATCGCTAGAGTGTTTACTGTGACTTTCTCAATTTGACTGGTCAAAAAGTGTTAGGTAAATTATACAATTTCAGAAAAACATTTCCCGTCTCATTGATTATCAGGCAGCCATTGGCTACCCAGGTGCAAAAGGCATTGTTACAGCAGTCAATCAAAATTCACAATACCAACTAAGTACGGTGTCACGGCGTACTCATCACGGATGTCACGTAATAGTAAGAAAGGCACTGTACAAACAAAATGGTTTTTTTTTTACTCATTTCCTCATTTTGTCACTAAAATCAATAGTATGGCATGAAAGGACAGTCAACTGACTGATGTTTTCTGAAATAATATTTTTGGAAGTTAGCCAAAAGTTTTAAGAATCATCATGAAATTGGAAAGTAAATAATTTGTTCCAGAATCAACTCAATAAAAAATGAATAATCGTTTACCGATCTCACTACATTCTTTGTTATTAAATAGGCAAAGACAAGGAAAGTCATTTATTCATTTTGAAAAATAAGAAGAAGAACATTGCAGTTAAATATTGATGACTGTGAATACCGATAAATAATTTCAAAAATATAACATTTCCCCATTTTTTGTAAAAATCTAAATTGTGAAATTATCTTTTAATGAAAAATGGTTTAAGCATTTTTGCAATAAAATTTTTGGAACTTAGTTTAAATTTTGAAATAAATGATTATGAAATAGTAACATTTTAGCAGTTTCTTGTACGGGACTGCGATTTCAAACGATTTCAAATTACCGCAGAAATAATTGAAGCGATTGGAACGGTACCTATTTTAGTTTTCTTTTACACATAAGCATTAACCTTAATTTAAATATGCAGAGTCGCAGTATCCACTGAGCCAATGAAAGATGACCACGTAGTATTTATGTAGTTAAAGGCGTTTATTCGCGTTACATATAATAAGATATCACGTTTTCTTGACAACTAATTGGCACATCAATGTATTCTCCATGTTGAAGAAAAGCTTCTTATGCTAATTTACGGCTATCCAAGCAAGAAAACAACGATAAACGATATTAAAAAATGTAAACATTACCCATCTTTGATGGTTATCGAACAAAGTTTTCACACTAGAGACGAGTTTCCTGTCTCAGACGAGTTTCTCGTCAGATGAATTTCTCGTCTTAGTGTCAATTCGGGACGAGAAACTCGTCCAATAACAGAGACAGAATTCACATTTGGACGAGTAAAACCGCAAAGATTTTCACGGAAGGGGGCTGGTACGAGTGTGCATGGTTACATAGCAGAAGACAAGGGCACACTTCTTTCCAGAGAAATTCTCCTCTGCAAGTTCGGCATGTTACCCACCTTTATGCTCTCGTCACAAAGAAGCAGGTCGGCCACAAATTCATGTAACATTTTGAAGTAAAGTCTTGCTACAAAATATACTGTGCTAGAAGAGCAAGGTTCGCGTATTACACCCGCCCTAGCCCTGGCTGGTGCTTCCTTGTTTCTTCTAAAACAACGAAACCCAAAACGCCATGATGAAGAACGGCAAAAATTGTGGTGGGAAAATGGATATAGAAATTGAGGCACAGAAAACCCACCTAATCAGAAATCGTGTCGAGTTTTGTCGGGTTTCTCGTCTCGACGGGGAGCTAGCAAACCCGTCTCTCAGACGAGTAAATTTGACAGGGAAATTTAGACGAGTTTCCCGTCAAAAATTCGTCCCGTCCCGAGAAACTCGTCTCAGACAGGAAACTCGTCTCTAGTGTGAAAACGGCCAATATTATCTGATCGCTGATAACCGTATACCAATTTATTTATTAATTTATTAAGATAACCTTTTTCTTTTTCTATTTTAGGCCATTAATGACATGGTGAGTATATAACTACTTCGTTTAAGGAGGCTTGAAATGGTTTTTTGACCGCGCGCGCAATATCGCCAATATCGCGTACAAAATGTATTTTTATTAATAACAACACAATGAAATGGTAGATTTTTTGGGGGTAATTTGTTCCAATTAATGTTTCACGGCGGGCACAAACGACCCCAAAAACGGACACCTAAAATGTCTGATTTTATGTTATTTTTGACTATTTTTGAAAAAAAAACACAACATTTTATGAAATTTTCAGGAGTTGGTTTCCTAGTAAGCAACAAATTTTGGAAAATTTTAAGGATGTTTTGACGTCATAGTGACGTCATAATAAAATGTTAAAATGGTATGGAAAATCTAATTTTGTCGCAAGACAACATTTTATGAATTACTATAATCACTTGTCTGATATAAAACACGTTTTTGAAAATATTATAAAATTTCGATGAAGGGAACTGGAGACATATAAGCGATTTATTGATTTTGATGACGTCATACGATTTGACGTCATTGAAAAATATTATTAATCATTAGAAGTTATTAGTCATAGAAATTTTTTTAAAGTCATGTCATTAGACAACACTTTCTCAGTAAATATAGCAAATATAATCAACTATTTCCCAGAAACGGACCAATTTATAATCTTTTTTATTCATTGCTGACGTCATAATGACGTAACATGTTTTTTCTCACTTTTTCAAAAACAAAAAATTCAGCCCTTTGAGCCCGAAAATAAAAATTCTGCTCTCAACATATTTTCCGACATCCAGTCCTCTTCAAATTCATATAAAAATATCATAAAAATATTGTGAAATGAAAAAAATTTGCCAAACGATATGTTTTTCTAAAGGTTTCTTATCAAAATTTTGTTATTAAAATCGCCATAACTCAAGTTTCCGAGATCCAAATTCAAAACGGTTTTCAGTTTTAGAGTTCTTAGGAGAAGGCGAATGATGTTTTATTGAAAATAGCAATTTCACTAATACCAATTTTAGGCCGTTTGTGCCTAGCCTGATTCTCAGAGCGGGCCTGGGTCCTACGCTATCACTTTCTCCCCAAACTCTGGGACTTCAACGGATACCGTGTTCTTGAAGTCACTGCCCCTTGTCTTACCAAGGGCCAATGAGATTGCTTGTAAGAACTAAGTGCAATGACCCATGAAGGTCATAATAACTGTGAGCGTGATTGTGAATCGATCTGCGATTTTGAATCAGCGTTTTCAATGGCATTTACACCCCTAAAAAACTTCAATTTTATAATCAGATGAAAGTCATGAATACCATTCTATAAACTGTGGCATTGAAGTTTTATCTCAAGAGCGATTATCAATATTTGGACGTTCAAAGTCAGATTTAAACCGGGGATTTAAATGGCGTGATTTCAAACGTTTAGGAGCTGTTTACTGAAATGAAAGCGAGTCCCTGCGACCAAGAGTATTATGTTTGCTCATATGTTTGCATGAAGAAATACATACCGAGATCTAGAGTTAGCATCGGCTGTAAGCTGTAATCAAACTTGTGCCAACTACATGAATACAATGAGCTCCATTTACAAATTGGTTGAATTGTGTAATCGTTAGATTAATTACTAACTTAAAGCCTCAAAATAGTTCCTAAACATGCAACTTTTCGTGAATATGTTTTACAAATAAGATAATTAATTCAATGTATAAAGTATATTTTGTCATGAAATTCTTAAATAAAGGAAGAAAAACACCGAATTATTGAGCATCCATACATCGTTTGTAATATGAGTGCCTCCTAAGTCTTTCCTGTTATTGTGCATTCCTGACATACTTCACTTGGCGAAAAACATAAAGTTCGCTCTGATTGGTCAATATCAAACAATGCAGAACACGGTATCCGGCGAAGTCCATCAGACGGAGTTTGGGGAGAAAGCGATAGCGTAGGACCCAGGCCCGCTCTGAAAATCAGGCTAGTTTGTGCCCGCCGTGTTTAGATTTAGTAGATCCATTTTAAGAAAAATCTGTAATGAAAAACCATTTATATCTAGAAAAAGGTTTCGTATTACGGATTTTATTAATTTTTCCTTAGTTGCAAGAACTGGTAGGGAACTAGACATGTACAAGTTAAAAAAACTTTCACCTAAAGGATTTGGAGATATCAGCTTTAATAAAGGAATTTCAGGACCTTTTAACAGTGGCCTGCTGTTGTCATGATAACGTCAAACGCAATAATTAACAAATTGATATCCTAGATCCATAAGCTTGAAAATGATATATCGGTTAACGGTGTAGTTTCACAATTATGCTGCATTACATGCAATATAAAGTAGGTATATAGATATATACAGAAACTATTTCGAGCCTCCTTAACCCTTCAAAAATTCTAGCTCTTTCACTTTGAACATCATGGCTCTAAAATACAATTATCTGTGTTGCCTGCATGTAATATATCAAACACGAGAACGAGTGTTTCATCAGGTTTTCAAACACCGAAAAATGGGCCCATTTTGAGGTGTTTGAAAACCTGATGAATCACTCTTTCGAGTGTTGGATATTACTTCTCAAATTATTGGATAATTATTGGAGAAATTCAAAGCGAAGTTGGCCTAATTTTATGCAAGTGTTTTATCAGATTTCAAACTCCTTCACGCTAGTGATTTTGTCTTTGTTTTTTTGTCTTCATTAATTATTCATGAGTTTTAGAAGGTAAGTTCCACAATTTGAATTCGTCCACTAACACTTAGACACATTTAATGATGCATGACTAGGGGCTCTTGTAGTAGCAAATGGCGGAGAAAAGCACTTATAAACTGAATTTTGGCTAAATTCAAGGTCAAAGTACTGTTGACTCTGTATCTGTATCTGACTCGGAATTGAACGAGCTAAAATCTGCAAGGCGTTCCTGGAAACCTTGAGCCATCGGTAGTTCAAAACAGCAACAGTTTCCCTGACAACAACTTATTTGGAATTGTCATTGATTTTTTAACTTTTCGCACCTAATATAGTCAAGTCCAATAATAATTGGCAGACGCCAAAGGTTTAATTATTTTTATTTTTTAATCAAGTACCTTTCTTGTATTTATCTTAATTAATGTATATATATATATTTATTTATTTTTACTACTTTTCAGGTAATTCCAGGAATTGAAGTAAGTATACGCAATTATTTAAGCATAGTCCCCTGTCCCCTGTCCCCTGTCCCCTGTCCCCTGTCCCCTGTCCCCTGTCCCCTGTCCCCTGTCCCCTGTCCCCTGTCCCCTGTCCCCTGTCCCCTGTCCCCTGTCCCCTGTCCCCTGTCTCCCCTGTCCCTTGAGATGCTCAGTTCGATTTTTTATGCCATAGCTCAAAGTGATATAATTTCTTTATTTTTATAATCTTTGTATTTAGAATAACGTTCTTACACATACAAAAAATGTTCTTTGGCTTTGGTTAACTTATTTTTTTGTGCTATTTTTCTGAATTTCAGATGGATGATTTAGAACAGGTAATACACAGTATCATTATTTTATTATAGTAGAAACGTCCTTTAGAGTTGTAAGTTATTGTTGGAGACTTTTTAGCCATTTTAAAAGAGGTCTGGAAATTTTTTGTTTTGTTTTAAAACTCGAAAATCTTTATTTCTTAGAATGATCCGCCACTAAAAATGAACTTGAACTTATATGATAATAAAAATTATGCTGATTTCAAATATATATCAAAAATGTTCATCAGACGATTTAAAAAACGGTTTAAAATATAAGAAAAATAATTTTGGGATCCCTGTGGCACCTTCTCATGACGTTATGTTGCTCCCAACGATCCAAAAAGAAAGCTTTCTTTTCGCTGTAAAGTTAGAAAATGAAATAAAAACTTTTGTTCTTTGCTCAACTTTGCAAACTCTCCAGACCTTCGGACAGAAAAATTTCAAACCGATTGAAAGACAAAAGTTTGGAGTTATTTTAATTTCTCATTTAATCATTTTATCTCAAAAAAGTAGGTAAATTAGTATGATACTTCGGAGTACTTCGAAAGGTATTTTTTTTGAAGGGGAATTCTTGCACAATAGGATTAGGCAGAACCATTTTCGCACGATATTTATAGTTATATGTAATATATATTTCTCATCGTTGGGAGCAACATGACGTCATCAGAAGGTGCCACAGGGATCCCAAAAATATTTTTTCTCACATTTTAAACCGGTTTGTTCGCGAGAAAAATCGGCTGATGAAAATTTTTGATATGTATTTGAAATCAACATAATTTTTATCATGATACAAGTTCAAGTTCATTTTTAGTGGAGGATCCCTTAAATAAATTTGCCATTCTCTGATATGTATTCTTTAATGCTTAGGCGCCTGAATACCAGATAGAAGGGGTGAGTATAAGACACTTTAGAACTGTGCGGTGAGATAGTTTTCCAATCAGCTAAGGAAAGTTTGCGTAGAAGATAATTATAATACTGGTCTGGGTTCGATTCCTGGCACGGGCGTTGTCTCCTTGGGCAAGACATTTTACTTTCTATGTGCCTCTCTTTTCTTCTCTGATAAAGACGCAATGCCGTAATACGTCCATCTTATATAGGATTAGAGTGAAAGCAGGCAGAACTTTACTATATATGATGGACGTAAAATCCTTTTGTGTTGTTCGCAAAGAGTTTGGGATTATATTGTTTCACGACACAACAGTGTGGTCTCGGAGGCATTTCATATGCCGCGCTATCCCTGTTAAAATGCGCCTTTTGCCAAATAGTTCTGCGGAGCTACAGAATGTAAAAGATGAGTGATCACATCCTAAGGCTTATAATATGATCGCTAACTTTCAAAATAACGATGATCTTTGATCCATATCTTATGTATACCAATGTATTTGCACCATTATAATAAATCATCTTTTTTCTATTTTAGGACTTTTATTTATCTTAGCAATATTTTTTTTCTTTACAGGAGAAAGTACGCTTTGATCTAAGTATACACCTTTATTTAAAACAAATTTTGCCAATGACAAGTTCCCTGCGCCATTTTGAAAGGTTTCCGGGCTTTTTCTACGAGCGATCGCGAGATAAACAGTGAAACACGTTAACAATTGTTCCGGAATGTTTTTACTATAGTTGCTAATTTTCTGATATTTATTCTCTAATGCTTAGGTGGCTGATGACATTATAGAAGCGGTGAGTATAAGAGACATTAGAACTTTGCAGGAGACCTAGTGGGCAGTTTTCCAATGAAACTAAACAACGTTAGCGTTTAAGATACTTTTAAAGAGTTCTGTGGTGTTTTCCATTAAGAAAATCCAATATGGAAATTCGTTTGTGAATGCAAAGAAATTATATAGTCAGATAAACCGGGAGGTATTGTTGGCGAACCTTTAACGGAACGAAAATGTTGCCGTCGATATACAGTACATAACAGCTGTCAACTTCATATAAACAAAAATGGCGGACCGAAATTAGCGGGAAAATAAATGTTAAGGGCACCAAAAATGTTAAAAGCGTCAAAGAAAAAAAAACCGAAAAGCGCGGAAAAGTAGATTACCTAAATCGCCGATCGAAGTCCGATCTTCTCGGAATTTTTGGTTAGAAAGACAAGTTCCATGTGTTATTTTCCAACGGAATTTCCATTTTTTTCGTGTAATGGGAAGCACCCCAGTACTCAAAGTAGAATGTGTTTCATAGGAAATATTCCAACTGTGTCTCACAGTCAGTCAAACTTTATGAGATACTACTTTCTTTCAGAGTGAAGCCGATCAATTAAAGGATGCTGTTCATGCGGGTGGTATGTGAAAACATTTTTAAAATTAAAAGTTTTATCGATTATATATAAAGTATCAAGCGAATGCTTGTTATATTAATTGTTGTTGTTATAAGTGGTAGGCTTATGAATGTAATGCAATGCTGTCGTTTTATAGTTCTGGAAAACATTGTTATCGTGGAATTTAATTCTTGTTCATTTTGAATTTCAGAAACAAAGGATGACAGAATGACAATGGAAGGTAGAGCTGGTGAATTTTACAATATTTTCATAATTTATTTTCTTTATCCTTTTATCATCACCATTGTTCTTTCATGGCTTGCTCATTGTTCTTACTTTCCGGGTCCTAATTAATATACTTTACTTTTCTTCTTTTTACCACATGTCTGGCTTTTTGTATTGTAATCCTGTACTGTCACCTTTCCCTTTTCCCTTTTCTTATTTTTTGCTTTTTCTATTTTCCTTCTCTTTATGATACCTCACAGTGTTTTTCATCAATTCTTTTGCCTTGAGTCTGTTTCTATTTCACTTTCTTACATGATTGTTGATGTCAGTTTCTTTGATTTTTCATGAAAGAAACGCTAGACAGTGAAGATCTGCTTCAAATCAGAGATATGATAACAGTTTATAACCTCACCAAATGCAAAACGAACAGTTTTGAAAAATCCTTGGAGGTGTGTATAATATCCTTCTAGTTGCTTTGTTGTTGTTGTTGTTGTCTGGAGAGACAAGATAGATAGAGATAAGACGGACCCTGCGATTATTATTAATTTTTTTTAATGGTAATTATTATTTAAAATTTCCAGTGTATTTATGCATACGCCGAAAGTTTATTCGCGATTCAAAGTCGGTTGCACCAAACTGTTACTCACTGTAATCAAAGGCCCCCTATGGCCAACTCGTGGATCACTGTTAGAACATTTTGAAAGCGCTTAGTTTTTAGACCACTTTTAATGTTGACTTTGTTGGATATAATTTAAAAAATCTCAGAACGTTATGAAAATAATGAATGTTAGCATACTGAAAAGAGAAGGCATTGATTTCAAACAAATAAAACTTTATTCATAGATTTGAAATTTATGTATAAATCTTAATTGTAATGCCACAAGTTCCTAACCTCTAAGGAGAACTTTGGCGATTTTAGCAAAAAGCTCTTAAATTCTTAAAAGGCGTTCTGGACGATGTAATGAACCGGAGCAAGCCGATGGCATATGTAGATTAACTATTAAAAAGATGAATTTTGTTTTGAAAATATTGATATTTATCAAAAAAAGTATAATTATATAATAGTTACTTGTTTCTTTGCTTTGATGGCAGTTTGTATTGGAATAATCCAGCTTTCATGTCGTTGTTTTTATCTACCTTGGGCTCCTGACCTTGCTGATCAATCTGCTTTCTGAGAATTCGAGGATCGAGTTGGCTCGAGTATCAAACACGGTCTGATATGAACAAGTTTTAGAAACCCTCTTTCCGTAAAAACATGATTAGAAAATAACAGCTAGCAATTTTTAAAATTCAACGTAAACAAAATCATAAAAAAATATTTACAATGCAGTATGTTTGTTTTTGTTATTTTTACGTGTCTTTTTTTGAGTTGTTAGACTCCTAAATCATTCTGAGCATGCGCGAAGGATCGAATATCTGATTTAGTGACCTCTCGCATATAAATAATTTCGCTTAACAACTTAAAATTAGAAAACATACACCTTTTTTTACGTTATTAATAATAAGTATGCACTCGTTGTTGGTGATAACTTTTATTTGCGATTATGTAGTGAAGTCTCCCACATGGGAGGATAGAGCGATTATTTGGGGTATAAATTTTAAACTTACACATAGACCAGACGAGGTTGAGCAATCATCACAGTGCATCATGGGTCAAAATCTAAATTTGTTCAGTCGAAGCTCCGATTAAACTTTCCAAGTCAAAATAAAACGATGTTTTTGCGATGAGAGAGAGAGAGAGTAGTTGTGCTTCCAAATCTAAGAACTATCCTTAGGTTACATAGCTTTTTTTAATTCCTTCATTTAACAAGCTGTGAGCTTTTTAGGTCACTGAATTGATGTACTTTGTGACACGGCGATGACTGTTAAATCAGTCACCATTCTCAAAACCTCCTTGAATGGCCCCAAAAACCTAAGAAAACCACTGTCACATAAACCTTCCTAAACTCATAATCTCTTATTTTCGAAAAAGTAATTTATTACTAACTAAAGAAAACATTTCAAACGGGACAATATTTGAACGTTATCCATCAGTTGAACTTCGAACGACCCGCCGTTAAATAACACAGGAAGCCCAAAACCACAGATTTTGTTATGTTGGTCTTCCTGTGTGAGCCAGGTTACCTGGCGAACACACGTATTGTAAACGTTTTGCAATGTTGTTATCAAAGTGCTTAGGTCTTATTGTATGCTGAATTCCAAAGCCAATAAAAACCCCACATACACAACAACTGGCGACGAGGCAGAAGAACCTTCAAAGACCGTAAGTACCATTCCAATTCCTTTCTTTCAACGAGCGACAACAGTCAAAGTACACCACATCCAAAATGGCCGCCGGCCGAACGATTGGCTCGATCCTCCCTTTCGACGAAACTACCGAAACATTCACTTGCTACGTCGAAAGGCTAGAACTCTTCTTCATTGCCAATGAAGTAAAAGATGACAAAAAAAAAGGCTTCACTATTGACCTTAATTGGCCCCAAAACCTACACTTTACTCCGAGGTCTGACATTCCCACAGAAACCGAAAGACAAAAGCTACAAAGACATAGTCAAGTTATTAGAAGATCATTTATCCCCAGTACCTCTTGAAATAGCAGAAAGATACAAATTTCATAAGCATTGTCAAGCACCCAACGAAAATATCAACTCATTCTTAGCTGAATTAAGAAAAATGACAGAGCATTGCAACTTTGGTGAATTTTTGACCCAGGCCCTCCGCGACCGTTTTGTTTGTGGCTTAGCAAATGAATCCATACAAAAGAAACTGTTATGTGAAAAAGACCTCAACCTCGAAAAGGCAGTCAATATCGCCAGAGCCATGGAAAAAGCTACCAAAGATGCAAATGCTTTCCATAGTCACACTGTACCCGAAACTCATGAAAACGATCCTGCACACCAAACAAAAGTTTTCAAAGTCGAAAAGTCAAAGAAATGTATGAGTTGTGGCAAAACCGGACACGCCCGTAAAGAATGCCGTTTCTACAACGCCACATGCCGCCTCTGCAAAAAACGCGGCCACATCTCAACCATCTGTATGTCGAGCCAATCCCAAGAGAAACCCAACCCCTTGACATCACAGACAACCCACTCCCTTGATGAACACTTGCTAGAAAGGGGGTAAGAAAATGACATTCCGTGTTTACACATATACAAATGCGGAAATACCAATCCCCCAATAACTGTCAGCGTTGAAATTGAAGGGTCACCCGTGAACATGGAGCTCGACACAGGCTCGTCGGTGTCAATAATCCCCAGCAAAGTCTACGAGAAGGTGTGTAGACACCTAGAGCTGAAAGAGACCAACGTCAAGCTCCGAACCTATGATAATGGACTGATCACTCCAAAGGGAATGATTAGTGCAAGCGTTAGTTACAACGGCGAATGTCACGAAGCACAGATGTATGTTGTAGATGGACCCAGAGTCGCTCTCTTCGGTCGCTCATGGCTCAACATTTTCAAACTCAACTGGCCATCTATCAAACTCGTACACACCAAGAATACGCCACTCGAGATCCTGCTCGAAAAGTACCACGACGACGTCTTCGGCGACAAACTAGGCTGTCTCAAGGGATACTCCGCTCATCTACACGTGCGCGAAGGCGCTGCACCAGTCCACCAAAATCACCGTACTGTACCTTTTTCCGTCCGACCCAAGATCGAAGCCGAATTAGACGAATTGGAGAAGCAAGGCATCATCTCCCCCATCCCTAACAGTGAATGGGCAACCCCGGTTGTTCCAGTTGTCAAGAAATCAGGAAGTGTGCGGCTGTGCGGTGATTACAAAGTCACGGTCAATCCGGAACTCGTGGCTGACACCTTTCCTCTTCCTACTTTAGACGACCTCCAAGAAAAAATGAATGGCGGATCTATCTTCTCAAAGCTAGATCTGGCCAAAGCTTATTCCCAGATTCCAGTACACGAGTCTTCAAAGCAATACACGACCCTCACAACACACAAAGGGTTATACGCCTACGACCGACTTCCGTTTGGCATATCCTCCTCAGCAGCTATCTTTCAAAGGCAAATGGATCGCATCTTCAAAGATCTTCCGCATGTACTATGCTACCAAGACGATATCCTAGTCACCGGGAAGGACCACGATCAACACATCGCGACCCTCGCTGAAGTATTAAAGCGTTTGCAGGAAAACGGACTTACAGTGAAGCGGGAGAAGTGTGAGTTCATGAAAACCTCGTTGCAATACCTCGGCCAAATGATCGATAAAGATGGCATTCACCCGATGAATGACAAAGTAGAGGCAATCAGGACTGCACCACCGCCCAACGACGTATCGCAACTCCGTGCCTTCTTGGGTTTAGTTAACTATTACCAGAAGTTCTTGCCAAACCTGTCACATGTTTTACACCCATTGCATCAACTGCTCCAAAAGGAAAGCCAGTGGTCTTGGACCACAAAATGTCAGGAGGCCTTTGACAAAGTGAAGTCCATGATCACCGTGGACAATGTGCTCGTACCGTACAATCACGATATGTCTGTCATTCTCGATTGTGACTCGTCTGCATATGGCCTCGGCGCAGTGTTGTCCCACCGTCTGGCCGATGGATCTGAGCGTCCCATTGCCTTAGCCTCAAGGACACTGAGTAAGAGTGAACGTAATTACGCCCAGATCGATAAAGAAGCACTGTCGATAGTGTTTGGCATAACACGATACCATGTTTATCTTTATGGGAGACATTTCACCCTGCGTACAGACCACCAGCCCCTCCTTGCCATACTTGGTCCAAAGAGGGGAATCCCATCGATAGCAGCCATGAGAATGCAGCGATGGGCCACGAAGCTGTCTGCTTATTCTTACGACATAATATACTGAGCGTCCAAAGAGCATTCAAATGCGGATGGTTTGTCGCGACTTCCGCAAGCCAGCATGTCATCAGGGCATGACGTTGATTTCGCCGACGTATATCAATTGGAACAATTGGATCCACTGCCTGCCACGGCAGAAGACATACGACAGCACACTCTGTCAGATCCCCTCCTCCAGAACATTTATGGTTTTATTTCACATGGTTTTCCACGCAAGGTAGAGGACAATGTTAAGCCATACGTGGTTTGTGCACCTGAACTGTTCTTATTAGATGGCTGTATAATGCGTGGGCAGCGTGTTGTAGTTCCCACGGCCCTTAGAGAACAAGTCTTTAGAGAATTACATGAAGGACACCTTGTCATAGTAAGTATGAAAGAGATTGCACGAAGCCACATATGGTGGCCTGGAATCGACAAGGATATTGAGAACCTGGCTAAAAGCTGCGAGCCTTGCAACACTACACGTAACGCACCCCCTCTTCAGTACCACCCCTGGATCTACCCTCAGGCGCCATGGGAAAGAGTACACACCGACTTTGCAGGCCCCATGTGTAACGTGTACTTTCTAGTTGTCACAGACGCCTACTCGAAATGGATTGAAATAACGCCAATGCGCACAATCACTAGCGACAGCGACAACGGACCACAACTGACCTCAGCCGAATTTGCAGAGTTTACACGACGCAACGGTATTAGACACACCACTACGGCACCTTATCGCCCAAAAAGCAATGGGCAGGCGGAAAGGACCGTTGAAACCTTCAAGTTAGCTTACAAAGCTGGACGGGGGCCACCATCCCAACGCATAGCCAACTTCCTTCTACAGTATCGCAATACCTCACATGCAACGACTCATCAATCTCCAGCCAAACTGATGTTCGGCAGAAAGCTCCGTACCAGAATGGATTTGCTGTTGCCTTACAACGCGAGGTCTCATCGCCCGGCTTCCAGCGTTTTCCAGCTATGCCGCACCTTTCAAGAGGATCAAGGAGTATGGTACAGATATTTTACTTTGTCAACCGACAAATGGGCCAAAGGCCAGGTGGTTTCCAGGCTTGGTAGCGCGATGTATGAAATACGACCACATTCTCACCCCAACCAGACAGTACGACGCCACATAGACCAGCTAACACCCCGCACAATGTCGCATGAGCACGACAGAACAGCAGAAGGTTTGTCCCCTACTCAGCGTCACGTTGACCTGCCCAGCCAAGGGATCTCCAATAGTCAGAGAGAAAAAGAGGTTCAGGTATCAGACAACCTGTCGTCCCCAGCAGCGTTAAATTCTAAGGTTTATGATGATGATGTTCCACTACCACCAACCCGTAGCATGTTGGGTGATATCAAATGGTATTTGTTTTATTTTTCTGTTAAAAAAGGTTTACTATCAAATTAATGGATCACATTGAACATTCATTTTGAAAAAAAAATTATTTTTTTTTCCACATGTATAAGATAATAACTACTGGACAACAACAGCTATTCAAAACGAAACCAGATATATTTTGATCGGAGGATATTTCGATGTATTCTTGGAGAGTGATTTTCGTTGATACGGGAGCAACCTGATTAAAAACTGATTAACAATTAATGTACTGAACAGAACAGCATTATTATAGTGTAACGAAAAAATCCCGTCTTTTTTATTAATTCAAACGCTCTTACAAAATACCAGGGAAGAGCAGTATAAATGTAAGGGCAATTTAATTAACTAAAAAACTTATTACTGATTGCAGGTTAGCTGCAAACTCAAGTCTTTATCCCAGAGAAATGGTCCCGATGCAGACGACTTTAATTCTCTATCAAATTCCGTTGAAGACTTTGCAGTTCAGCTAATAGAACCACTGAAAAGTGACGATATGAAAAGAGCCATCTTTGAGGGAGACGATTTCAATCGCATTGCAGAAAAGATCGTCTCGTCTCGTCAGAAAAAGGTGAGTTTTCTCTGCACTTGGACTTTTTACATTTTACCAAAGGCAAGGTTGGCACGGTGAACACTGGTGAATAAAACCCCATAAAAATTGAGGTTATCAATCACTGATATTTGAGCCTGACTTCAAAATTTAAAATAAAGGAATAATGAATGTGGCATTACTAAAGGCGCGTGAAACGATGTAGTGCATGCGATGGTTTTTATAATAACCTCTTATAGTCTTCTAGCAAGTGTCCTACTAATTAGGGGGACTTGCATATATATATTCACAGTACCTAGTTTAATATTTTAGCACCCAACTCTTCTCACATGTTAATGTCTGAGGAGGGAGCTAGGAAAACCGGATAACCCGGAGAAAAAAACACGCAACAAACCCAACACAATTCTAATGTATGCCCTACTTCTTGGACTACAGTGCTGAGAGGCGCGCGGTAAAACACCACACCACCCAGTTTCTTCAAATTATATTTTGTGATACAAAAGTACACCACACATACCACAGAGTATCTTCTATTAATAACTAGACGCTCTACGGAGCGTGCACTCGTGCCCTGGATGAAAGGTGATGAGCTGGGGACAGCTGGAACTAGTTTACAGATTTGAATGGCAGAAATGCATTAAGAAAGTTGTCACTGAACGCACACAATGTGTGTACGTTATGAAGTTGCTGATCAAGTTAAAATATAATTATGAAACTAGTGCTACTGGAGTACTTGGATTTTTAGCTGCATAAGGGATGAAATACTATTTCATTTGTAAGGGATCGAGACCTTAGCTACACTTCCCAGTATAATTTTACTGTCACTTGCAACCTTATTTTTTTCTTTTCGGGTTCCATATTTGAATACATCTCCCATTTTGTTAATTTGCATCTTTTGTTTGTTTAATTTAAACGTTAGAGTATTGTGTCTTTCCTTATCACTGGACATTTGAGAACTGGAAAGAGAATAAAATACATATTTTGCATCACATGGAGAGGTTTGTTATTTTATGTCACAAAATGTTTTGTTGCCATCAGTAATGTTGTATTAAGAGGATATTAACCGAGCAAGCGAGGTTAATAATTCGTTTATTATATGACTATTTTAAAGAGAGAAATTAATATTGTTTTTGATATATTACGACGCGCGTTGCTTTCGAATGGCTTCCCAGTAGTTTTACTGAAAAAGAGCGGGTTGAAACCTGTTGAAACCGGTTCAGTCATTCAGCATGTGACGGCCTCAACAAACTTACAGAAATTTTAATGCCAAGATATTTGAATTACTGCAGCTTTCTCCATCATTCCAAATCAAAGATGATTTAAAGACAAACATCAAACAAACATCAAAGAAAGTCAAGAAACAAAAAACAAGTTTTACAAAGAATTTTAGCTGACATAAAGTGAATCACGATGGATGTTGAAACGAGTTGAAATTCGTCTTCTTGTGGACGTTTGCATCGAGAAATAGAGCCCACGGAAGCTTGTTTTTCGATAAATAACAATAAGAACTTTCATCAAAATCATCGTTAACTGTTGACGGAATAAGAATCTTAGAATCTTAGGACTTAGAATCAAGTAAACCGACCTTTTTTAAGAGTGATAGTAAAAAAAAAAAAAAACTATTGGAAAAGTTTATTTTGGGTTTATTTTTGTGCACTTCGTCTAGATCTTTGAAAGCATTAGCGCGAGTTAATTAAACATTACTTGTCAATTTCATACGGCGTCAAGCGCTATTAAAATGTACAATTGTTAAAATATATTATGACAGCATCGATAATAATAATAATAATAAATAATACAACAGTTTCTAAACTTCATCTAGGTTAGAATTACAAGTGAAACCTAATGTTTATAGCGTTTTTCCTGCTGTTTTTTTTTAATACCATTATGTGATTCGAGAGCAGAGAATTGACGGACGGTTATGATTTGAATAAAATCACTTCTTGGTTTCTATTTTATTAATAATACGTATCATTTCTTTTAAAATGGCAGTATAAACTTCTTGTTAGTCTTCAAAATCGTTTTCTTTCTTGGAAGTTAACACGAAGCCGCTTTAAATTCGAAATAAGTTTAATATATGCAAATTACATTAATCATGCCGATACATGAAATTTACAACTTTTCTACAACTTCGAGAGTGTAATACAACACGAAAAGTACATTTCCCCAAACCAATTTTACTTGTTTCGTAAAGGCCATTATTTAAACTTACCCTTGAGGTGTTTTTTTGGTAAAATTTTTGCGTAGCACATGGAAAAAACTTTGATTATATTCACCCTACTTTTAGAGAGGTTAAAAGTGTCCCCTAAAAATAAATTTATTTTTTTGAATATCTCGAAAACTAAGCGGTATTTTACAAAACTAAATACATAGCAGTTCTTCTTACATCAGGGCCTACCTATGGTTAAAATATGAGCGAAATATAATTTTCAAGTCTTGTCACGAATTTGCGAAAATGTCTGTTTTTTGCTGACTATCACTTTTAAGATGTTTGAACCTTTTGTATGCAGAAAAAGAAAGACAATAACACTTCTTGACTTCAAAGACGTTGTTAACTTTAGTAGACAAACTTATTGGGAATTTCAAAGCTTTTTAAAAGTGAATGAAAAACAACTCACCGCCGTCGGGTGTTGTTTACAAGGATAGATAAAGACTAAAAGTATACTTTTCAACTATTATTGAGGTATGTGAACGAACGTTATGGTTATTAGATAATTAAAAACAACTTATATATAGTGAAACAAAGGTTTTAGTTTTGAACTTCACGGTCAAAATAAAATACAAATGCTGGACCGTTGTCTTAGCAACGGTCCAAGACGGCTCTGGACAGACCGCGCGCCAGCCAATCGGAATTCAGGAAATTATCAAGCCATATAATAAGGTGTCTTATTTTGTTGAATAATATAGTTTATAGAATAACCAGAGAAACAAGGCATGAGACCGGTTGTTTTGATATAATATTTTCTATAATGCACTTCTTGAGGAATGTTTTACTTGAAGAACTACTTCATGTTCAGTAACTAACTAATGTGCATTCTAGGTCAATAATGGTATCATATATCTTTAAAACATTTGTAATTCACTGGCATCATTTTGTACAAAACCATTACAAATATTATACAGCTTAGCATGCTCATTGATGGAAACTAATGTTACATAATTCCAATATCCACAGGATTTTATAACACAGAAACATATAGCGTATGCTGCAATAAGAAAATATGTTTTACTCTCAGCAATATAATTTATGTGAAAGTTTATGTTATCACTGCAACCATCAGATTCATTTATAAATGTTAAAAAAATTAATTATCCAAAAAGTTGAAACATAATGTACTTTATCGACATGACCAATATTTATTGTAGTATAATTAATTCCTGTATATAGAGGATTAATCAAATTAAATGGTGCAAAGCCCTCATTTGATCACCTGCACCACCAACATCTAACAATTGTAAAACCTCATTCAGCTAATCAAGACTGCAATAATACCACAGGGGGAATTGTTGGAACAGTTTGCACAATATTATCTAGGGTTAGAGGGCAAGGATTTGATTCAATGTCACGTGAAATAAGTAATTTTCCTCTAGAAATACAATAGCTCTCATTTTGAGTACAACATTTTATTGAACAAATGCATTTGGTGTCATTACAATTAAACTTCGTCTTTGTTTTACTACAATAAGACTTACTATTGAATAGATTATTAAAACTTATTCATGTTGTTGATTTGTGAGTTAAAACCAATGTTTAACTGTTTTTCATTGTATTATTAATTTGTTTTGCCGGTTTTTCGACCATTCAGGTAGCTGTATATACTGCAAAAAGTCAATTTTTCATTTCAAGTGGTGAAAAATACTTAAAACTTGCTTTAAGTGTTGAATACTTGAAAAAAGAGCTTCAACTCTTGATTTGAGTGTACCTTATCTTAAAATAAGTAGTAAGAAGTATATGACACTTGTTTTGAGTGCGCTCACAGTAATTTTTTTGGAGCCGTTTTGAGGCCAAAATTTTGACCCGGATACGGCCCTCTTCAAATAGGGCAGATTCGGGTCTAACAATTGGGACCGGTTTTTTTTGGTCCCATGTTTGGGGCTGTTTTGGCCCCTGTGGTGGGCCGTTTTTTGACCCGGACGCGGCCCTCTACGAATAGGGCAGAATCGGATCTAACAATTGGGGCCGTTTTTTTAGTCCCATGTTTTGGGGCTGTTTTGGCCCCTGTTGTGGGCCGTTTTTTGACCCGGACACGGCCCTCTTCAAATAAGGTTGTTTTGGCCCTAACAGTTCGGGCCGATTTTTTTGGCCCCATGTATAGGCTGTAACGGCCCCCTTAAAATAAGGCTGTTTTGGATCTAATTAGCATAAAAGCAATTTCTCATGCATTTCATTACACTCTTTTTTTCTTCTCCACAACCTTCTACTTTTTTACCTGTGTTGCCTGTTTATTTACCTACCTACCTAACTATTTACCTATTTTTATTCTTTATTTTATCTTGGACGTCCTGGGACTCGAACCGGGAACCTGTGGCGTGAAAATCTAGTGTATTACCAACTAAGCTAATAACAAATTCGTTGACAGTTTTAATTTAGGTTGATGTCATATTTTATTGATGTTTTCCTCGTAGGTTGATCACTAATTATTTGTGAAAAAGTTCAAAATCTAACATTGCTAAATCTGCTTCTACTTTCTTAAACTAATCTTCTAGTTTAAGTAATGTTCTTTTCTACTATTTTCACTACACTCATTTGCTTTAGGTCTTCGTCCAATGCTTGGACGCTACTAAATTGATAGTCTTTGAACGCATTTCCCACTGTTTGCCATTTAATTGAATGTATGATTAAAAATTAGCCTAACAGATTGCGAGGGCATATTTACTATATTTTAATTCTATCTAGGTAGCTATCGTTTTCACATGTATGCATGTGCCATTGGCACACCATTCTATTTGGCCCTAAATGTAGCCCAATTGGCCACTTTAAGGAGGGCCAAATAGGACCTCAGAGGATTAATTTGACACCCTATGAGATTTGGTCCTAAATGTAGCCAAATTGGTCATTCTAAGAGGAGGGGCCAAAATAAACTCAGAGAGCCAATTTGGCACACTATTAGTTTTGGCCCTAAATGTAGCCAAATTGGCCACACTAAGATTGAGCCAAAATAGACCTAAGAGGGCCAATTTGGCACCACATCAGATTTGGACCTTAAGTGTAGCCAAATTGGTCATTTTAAGAGGAGGGGCCAAAATAGACTCAGAGGGCCAATTTGGCACACTATTAGTTTTGGCCCTAAATGTAGCCAAATTGGCCACTCTAAGATGGAGCCGAAAAAGAACCTAAGAGGGCCAATTTGGCACCCCATGAGCTTCGGCCCTAAATGTAGCCAAGTTGGCCATTCTAAGAGGAGGACCGAAATAGACCTCAGAGGGCCAATTTGGCACCCCATGAGATTTGGCCCAAAATGTAGCCCAATTGGCCACTTTAAAAGGAGGGCCAAAATAGACCTCAGAGGGCTAATTTGGCACCCCTTGAGATTTGGCCCCATATATAACACTCTTTTTTTGCGAAACACATGAACAGCCCCAATTTGGTAAAAACACCGACTTAACCAATATAAGAGTCAATTTGGCTCTAATAAAACTATGCCAAAACGACTCTTTTGGGGCCAAAATAGCATGTCAGAGCTATTTTGGCATCTCATATAGCTAAAATGGTTCTAGTTTCAAAAAGCCAAACCAGAACTATGGGGCCAAAACGGCTTCAAAAAAATTACAGTTTAAGCATGACTAATGAGAAGCACTCATCCCATGAGGACTTGTGGTGCAACGTTTTAAAATATATATTTCCAGTGATTCAAATTATCAACTTGATCAAAAGGTTTCTTTAGAAACACCAATACGGTCAACTTTAGTGTCTTATCAGTTATCATATATTTGAATGTATACTGTAATTTTTTTGGAGCCGTTTTGGCCCCAAGGTTCTGGTTTGGCTTTTTGAAACTAGAACCATTTTAGCTATATGAGATGCCAAAATAGCTCTAACATGCTATTTTGGCCCCAAAAGAGTCGTTTTGGCATAGTTTTATTAGAGCCAAATTGACTCTTATATTGGTTAAGTCGGTGTTTTTACCAAATTGGGGCTGTTCATGTGTTTCGCAAAAATACAGTGTTATATCGACGGTCTTGTTATGATAAGTAATTGAAACCACTAAAGCGCCAAATCTCATGGTATGCCAAATCAGCCCTATGAGGTCTATTTTGGCCCTCCATCTTAGAGTGGCCAATTCGGCTACATTTGGGGCCAAATCTCATGGGGTGCCAAATTAGCCCTCTGAGCACAGGCAGCCCAACTATTGTCTTTGAGGATTTTTTTTGATGACAATAAAGTTATTTTTAACCGCGCGCCGAGCGAAATAAATATTGAGCGCGCGGGTGGGGTTCCTGTGGTGTGTTTGTTTGAGAGCTCGTGGATGGGATTCCTGTGGCTTTTTACAAGCAATTTTTCGTCAAAGTTGCGCGGTGTTGAAGAGGGAGGTATTTTGACAAGGTATGAAACTCGGTCACGTGACAAATTTAGTTTCGCGCGTAGTAAATCAGCCATGGGAGAATTTTTTTATTTTTTTTCGAATATATAAACTTTATGTAGATCTTCAACTACAGTAAAAAGTATGATCATCTCCGACTTCAGCAAAGGAGTTAAAAATAATTTAAAAAAAAGGCAGCATGGAACCGAGGTGCGCCCCAGGTTGTGGTGACGGATTTCGGAAATGTTACAATCGTGGAGCAATCGTGGAGCGATCGTGAAAATATCGATCGAGACCACATTCACGCTCATTCACCGATACAGCCGAAAAAAGGTGTTGATTACAGTCTTGCATTTAACTTTTGCATTGTTAAAATGACTTAAAACTCAAAGAAAGAAAACAAGAGAATGTATTTTATTGTGAAAAATCATGGGATGGTGAATCAAGAGTAAAAAAGATCGTGATTTGCACTGCAGTGGCTGGCTCCCGATCCCTACAGTGGTTTGAGTTTTCATTCAAAACACCTGATTAATTCAAGTGTCACTGCATTGCTTTTGAAGTCAACGATGCTCTTCACCATAAAAAAAACGAGGGAAAGCTTTTCTAATAGCCTGGTGTGTACAGGTAATTATTGGAGTTGAAGTTTTTATGTCAAAACGAATAATATTATCTTGTTCAAACCAACTAAAACCCGAACTAAACAATGAATTTGTGATGGCCGCTTTGCGAAGTTTTCCACTTGATTCAGTTGGATCAAAAAAGTTCAACTTTAATTTCGTGAAAACTTTAGTTAGTTTAGCGGTTCAAACAATAATACATTTGTTATGAAAGTGTGAAGCGTTTATAGCTGTATTTAATAAACTATTTTCGAAAAACTATAAAAGCTAAAACATCTTTACAGATTTGATTAACTTAAATACACTTTGAACACAATTTTTTCACATTGTAAAATATATTAACTATATGTTTAGCATTTCATTAAACTTGGAAAGAAATTTCACACACTGGCTGTTTGTTTTTGTTAGAGGTTTACTTAGTGAATATCCGTATAAGAAAATAAAACTTGTTTCAAAAGGAAAGTTTGAATATAAAAGTTTTTCTTTGGCGGGTCAGTCGATTGCTTCTCGCGTCCTTCTCGGCGCTCGTCGTTGAGTCTTCGCCGTCACCACAAGCTGGGGCGCACATCTATCCATCCACGCCATCGAGTTTCAGACCTTGTATAAATATACTACTTTCTTCGATCTTTTTGTCGTACGTGCGATTCCGCGCGATCGAAAAATTGCTTGCAAAAAGCTACAGGAATCCATCCGCGAGCTTTCAAACAAACACACCACAGGAACCCCACCCGCGCGCTCAATATTTATTTCGTTCGGCGCGCGGTTAAAAATAACTTTATTGTCATTAAAAAAAATCCTCAAAGACAATAGTTGGGCTGCCTGTGCTCTGAGGTCTATTTTGGCCCTCCTTTAAAGTGGCCGATTGGGCTACATTTTGGGCCGAATCTCATGGTGTGCCAAATTGGCCCTCTGAGGTCTATTTTGGCCCTCCTTTTAAAGTGGACCAATTGGGCTACATTAGGGGCCGAATCTCAAGTGGTGCCAAATTGGCCCTCTGAGGTATATTTCACCCCTCCTCTTAGAGTGGCCAATTTGGCTACATTTTGGGCCGAATCTCATGGGGTGCCAAATTGGCCCTCTGAGGTCTATTTCGGTCCTCCTCTTAGAATGGCCAACTTGGCTACATTTAGGGCCGAATCTCATGGGGTGCCAAATTGGCCCTCTGAGTCTATTTTGGCCCCTCCTCTTACAATGACCAATTTGGCTACATTTAGGGCCAAATCTCATGGGGTGCCAAATTGGCCCTCTGAGTCTATTTTGGCCCCTCCTCTTAGAATGACCAATTTGGCTACATTTAGGGCCAAATCTCATGGGGTGCCAAATTGGCCCTCTTAGGTTCTTTTTTGGCTCCATCTTAGAGTGGCCAATTTGGCTACATTTAGGGCCAAAACTAATAGTGTGCCAAATTGGCTCTCTGAGTTTATTTTGGCCCCTCCTCTTAGAATGACCAATTTGGCTACATTTAGGACCAAATCTCATGGGGTGCCAAATTAGTTCTCTGAGGTCCTATTTGGCCCTCCTTAAAGTGGCCAATTGGGCTACATTTAGGGCCAAATAGAATGGTGTGCCAATGGCACATGCATACATGTGAAAACGACAGATACCTAGATAGAATTAAAATATAGTAAATATGCCCTCGCAATCTGTTAGGCTAATTTTTAATCATACATTCAATTAAATGGCAAACAGTGGGAAATGCGTTCAAAGACTATCAATTTAGTAGCGTCCAAGCATTGGACGAAGACCTAAAGCAAATGAGTGTAGTGAAAATAGTAGAAAAGAACATTACTTAAACTAGAAGATTAGTTTAAGAAAGTAGAAGCAGATTTAGCAATGTTAGATTTTGAACTTTTTCACAAATAATTAGTGATCAACCTACGAGGAAAACATCAATAAAATATGACATCAACCTAAAGCTGTCAACGAATTCGTTATTAGCTTAGTTGGTAATACACTAGATTTTAAAGCCACAGGTTCCCGGTTCGAGTCCCGCAGGACGTCCAAGATAAAATAAAGAATAAAAATAGGTAAATAGTTAGGTAGGTAGGTAAATAAACAGGCAACACAGGTAAAAAAGTAGAAGGTTGTGGAGAAGAAAAAAAGGGTGTTATGAAATGCATGAGAAATTGCTTTTATGCTAATTAGAACCAAAACAGCCTTATTTTAAGGGGGCCGTTACAGCCTTTATTACATGATTACATCGGTTTTCATTGTTACTTTTAGGGCTTTATATCGCGTATTACCCTGTTCATTATCAATTCAAGGGCTTTATACAGATATTGCCCCCATTTGAGGGCAATATCTATATATTGCCCTTGAATACTAATGTATATTGCCCTTGAATACTAATGTATATTGCCCTTGAATACTAATGTATATTGCCCTTGAATACCAATGACCTAATCCCTACTTTATATGTAACGTTAAACTTAGAAATTTTCTAGTTGCGAACATTTAACGGATAAAAAATCATCTGATAGAGTGACCCTTTCGAGGATCGAACCCCGAACCCTTTGCTTACAAATCCTGACCCTAACACTTTATGCTAACTGTCCGATCGATGTCAGTTAGTGAGAAGAAAACGTATTCATTTGTTCGTTACAGTTCATTAGTATTGTAGTGTACAACAAAACTAAAAGCCCATTGTTTGGATTGTATTCTCATGGGAAACCAAAAAAATAATCAGCTTGATGATGCCCTTTGGGACATGAAGTTGTGTGAAAACCTATTCAATCATGTAATAAGTCATGCACTAAAAAAAAAAAAAAAAATTCAAGAATCTTCTGAAGAATATATTTGTCGTCTTGAAAACGACTTGCATCGATAAAAGTATATGGCGTATAAACCCAAATGTTGCATACAAAATTTAAAAATACAAGGCCTTTTTGGAAAACCTCTGTAAATCATGTAATAAGTCAGATAAATACCTCGAACGTCGGCAATAAGCCTATAAAGCCCTCGGGGCCTACGGCCCCTCGGGCTTTATACGGCTTATTGCCTCCGTTCTCGGTATTTATCTCTTACATACATGGGGTCAAAAAAATCGGCCCGAACTGTTAGGGCCAAAACAACCTTATTTGAAGAGGGCCGTGTCCGGGTCAAAAAAACGGCCCACGACAGGGGCAAAAACAGCCCCAAAACATGGGACTAAAACAACGGCCCCAATTTTTAGACCCGATTCTGCCCTTTTTGAAGAGGGCCGTATCCGGGTCAAAAAACGGCTCACAACAGGGGCGAAAACAGCCCCAAACATGGGACCAAAAAAAACCCGGCCCCGATTGTTAGACCCGAATCTGCCCTATTTGAAGAGGGCCGTATCCGGGTCAAAATTTTGGCCCCATTTTTGGGGCTGAAACGGCTCCAAAAAAATTACTGCGAGCTGTTCTTGAATCAAGTGAAGTGTTCTCAAATTAAGATAAGCTATTAACTTGATCTGAGTGTTAGTTGCTCTTCGTGGCAGTGAAAGTTTTTCAGTATAACCGACTGTCGCTTTTTACTCGCTGCGTCAGCAAGCGAGTTATAAAATGCAGTCCGTTTCGTGGTTCTTTTTCGTCAATGTCGAGTTTTTAACCAATCACAAATCGGCAACCACGTGTGCTGTGATAGCATTACGTAATGTGTACCGCTGGTTTACCTCGACTCAGTACGTTGCTCAAAACATGGCTAGAAAAGCAAGAGAAGTATTTCCAACGCTCGATCTTCATACAAATACACACGCCGTTGGCGATAGACCCACACTAAAAGATGGTTTCGAGCGTATATTTCGGAACGGGTCGTTTCGCCATCTGATCAAAGAAATCTATAGGAATACTATTGGAAATTATGGGAATCAAATAAGCTTTAATACTGACTAAACATACTGAAAATGTGACTCGACTGCCAAACAACATGACAAATACGAAATATAATCACTTAAATGGATGGGAGAGCACAAAAGATGCAGAATCCAAGCACAGTTTTGACACGATATTAAAACCTCGAAGGAATCAACAATGTCTGCCGGATTGGGAAAGCTGCCAGGCGACCAAACAGTGCTCGAAAGAAAACTAGGCTTTAACTACAGTATCTTACCAATAATAGGACTTCTTATGGTAAACATAGTAATTATTTTTATTATATTAATTCTGTATTGGACCATAGAAGAAGGTATTCTAAAGTCAATTTGTATATTTCGTCAATTTCTTCGTCCTATCATAGTGATCTTATCATGTTTTTGTTGTAAACTGTCAGAACTTGTAAGCTCACTTGATGACTGTAATATATAGATAATGCTATGTTATTTGGTGTAAATGTAACATATGATTCTATTATATCAGTAAACACTATTACAAAATATCTCGTTATGCAAAGTTTGTTTACTATAAGAGTAGATTAGTAGTGTGTAATTGTCATGCTACTCGAACCCGTGAAAAAAGTAAATAAAACAATCGCCTGGCGGATTACGAGACCACTACGTCTCTTCTTCTCGCAGCGAGTACACGCCAAACGGGCGTCTAGTTACTTAATGTCCCGTATGAGGTAGCCCAACCAAGTTGGTATTGATTTACTAAAGGATATATGCGTATTAAAATTTAATAAAATTCAATAAACCTCTTACAGTGTCTTGTTTTTGATCTCTATAATCCTATGAGATAATTTCAGCCGATTTCGTTCAGAAAACATTACCTTCTCCCTGCATTACCTAATTGATGCTTTTGAGAATCCGCCGCTTTATAAGTACGCTATGTAATGCAAGCAAAAGATGAATAAATCGTATTGTAACTGAGAATTAAATGATGGCTATTTACTTATCACAAGTGCCTTTCTTTCTATGAAAAAGGCTACAAATATTAATCACTTAGACAATCGGCTTTTCCTTGTTTTGAATTCGTCCGGCAAACTCTTCGGCTAGCTAAAGTTAATAAACAATATGAAACACAAACAACACAAAAACAAAACATGAAAAAAAGACGAGCAAATAAAAAAAGCGACCTTGGTGGGAATTGAACCGCTAGATCCAGGTTTGCCATTCACAGTCCACGAATTTACAATTGAACTATCGGAGGTTTTATCTATCAGAATTTAGTTGCAACATATATTTAGCGTATTGAAAAATATTTCATGACTCAACAAATAGGTTACTTGAGTAAAAATAATTAAAAGTAAAGGTCCATTGTTCACATGCATATCAGTCCAAACTCTATTACATGACATATTTTTCAAACATACATCTGATTCGGTAAAACACTCACACCGCTCACTGCTACTAATTGCACAGGGAGCCCAAGCTCGTCACTTGTGATATTTTACAGTAAGCGATTTTGACGAGAATACCCCATAAATCGCTGTATAGTAATTGAGCTAAAACTCGATCACATGTTGATATGCTGGTCTATATTAGTGAGAGAGATTGTTTAAAAACACAAAACAGATATAATTAATTGACAAAAATACCCCATAAATCGGTCTAATTGAGCTAAAACTCAATCACAAACTAGAAAACAGTTATCTATGTCAAAAAAGTATTTATTATTGTATATTTGAGGCACAACGAAAGGAAATTTCCAAACATTTATTTACTGTAGAACATCACAAGTGACAGGCTTGGGCTCCCTGTGCTAATTGAATTGGGCTTTTACAATGCGCAGGTGCCTTTTCTTCTAGAAAAAAATTGTAGAAAATAGTTTTAAAAAACATTATAACACAGACTTTAATCAGAAACACAAAATGGTAAATGAAACATTTTTCTGTTCCCTTCCATGTTTTTGGTGTGTTAATGGAGTCTGCAGCTTCTCTTTTGGCAGGGCAAGGGAATTCAATAAGTAATAACCACAAGTATATGATGGGATGTTTGTTTATTCATCATCCTTACATGCTGGTACTCACATTTTCCAAACAACTTGTCTTACAAATGATATATAGAGAATACTTCATGGAAAGTGCGCGCGTACGAGACCTTTTATTCACGAGTTGTGCAGTATCAAAAAAACGAACGAGCGAGTCTTCGAGCGAGTACGAAACTACGAGTGGATAAAAACTGTACAAAGCACTTTCCATGCTGTATTCTGTTTATTATATACATACTGAGAAATTTGATAATATTCCATAATCTTTTATTTGATTCTCAAACTGCAAAATATACGTAAATGCGATGAAGAATATTTTATTACAATTGGTAGAAAGATCATTGAAAACAAGTATAATGATCATTAAACTTAAACTGTACTGTAAAACTGCAAAATCATATCAGTGATATGCAGAAAAGACCAATACAGAAATTCTTGCCTTAAACACAAATAGAATGAAAATGTGAGACAACTTATGCTGCATTTTTGTGGGGAAAAAAGCAAAAATGTTTAACTTAGGTTATTCAGAATCCGAATCTAGTACACTTCTAATTCGCTTCCATTTTCTCTTTTCAACAATTGAGGTTTCGCTTTGCGAAGGAAAAACAGGAGAAGTATTCAGAGTGTTAACTGAAATATTGAAATACCCGCCGCTTATACTTGCTCCTTCCAATAACTTCAACGTCGTTGGCTGCGGTATAGATGATGAACAAGATGCACTATGGTCGACTGTGGTTTATTGTTGAACTGTCTTTGACTCGGTGCAGCTCAGAATTTCAGACATTTTACGTTGCTTTTCTATGTTAACGGAACTATAGTTCACTATACTTTGTAAGTTTTTGTGACCACTTAACTGCATGATGTGTGTTGGAGGAATGTCATTGTCATTGAGTTTCTGAATCATTCCTTTACGAGCGCTGTGATTTGTTAGCCGCTCATTTGAGAGATTGCCCTTTGTCGCCATCGTTTTAATTTCATAAGCGTATTTAGTTTGTTTACATCTTTTCGTCTAACCGAACGAAATCTATCTAGCTCTTGTGGCTCTATTTCGTTAACTTCTCTTTCCTCATTTTGTGATGTTAGATAGCGTTTTAAAAGCCTTACATCTCGCTCAGTTTTTCCCTTAGTATTCTTGTTTTGTAGACTTTCTACATAATCCTCTACAGTTAACAAATCTATATTCTTCCTTTCTTATGCTTTCGACCACTTCTTACAGTAAAAAAACCGACCTATTTTAGTAAAATAATAACAACAACAACAACACTGACAAGACTATTTCGCTCAATGACAAAGCTACCAAGTCCACCCGCGCAGGGATGGAAACCATTCAAGTGCAGTGAAAAAACATCGTTCGTCCAATCAGATCCGCGAAAGCCTTTTTTTCACGGTGAAAAAACGTCGTTCGTCTCTGTGATTGGCTGAGACCAGTGAATGAACGAAAATTTACTGAATATATTTTCAGTGAGTATTTCTCAGTATGTATATAATAAATATACATATACAATATCAAATACATTTAAAGATTTATACAAACTTTTCTTCTGTTCTTGTATTTACATGCAGATTAATTAATTTGTCATGAAGACATATTTACTAATCTCACTGCATAATTAATTAGCACGGAGCTGTATAAATTAACTTCACATACATGCCTTATTGCATAACGTCGTTCGGAGGGTCGCGAGAAGCCGAGTTTTGGTTTTGCTGTCCACCACCGCCACCAGCTAAGATAACTCACTTGAGAAAGATGAACAACTGCTCTTCCAAACGCTCAAGATACCTCAACAGACGCAGAACTAGTGAATGCTGGCAGCACGAGTCGTCAGGCACCGTTTGTTCAGTTTTATTTGATTCTAGATTTGCTTGCTCTAGCGAGAACCCTGTTGATACTGTGCAATTGGGTGCACCGGTGAAGTCAGCTAGCTTTACAGTGTGGGGTATTTTTACGTTGAATACCACCGGTAGGGTAGTTTAAAGGCTGCTCAGTATCGTATTTTTTGCAAGAATACTATCGACCAAAGTTCCCATGGAACTGTAAAAAGGGTTATTCTAAGGCAATTGCATGGGTATTGAATTTGAATTCGGATCTCAGTATCGTATTTTTTGCAAGAATACTATCGACCAAAGTTTTTGAGTCAGCTACTTTTCGCTTTCCTAGTAATTTACATATTCGTTTGGTGTTTTTCTTACGCTTCTAAGCAGTTTAATTTATTCCTTTGTTTGTCATAGGCCTCGTTTAGTTTTTCTTGTTTTTCTTCATCTTTTGTTTTTAATATCGAGCGTTCTTGTATCCCTAGGGATTCTTTCATTGTAGTTTTTACAGCTTGTTATTCGCAGTATTTTTTTTTCTTTTTTCTTTTTACCTCGTTTTACTCCGTTTTTTTTTCTGTTTTTTTTAATACCGCCAAGTGAGCGAAGATGGCCTGGAGAGCCATGGGTGCACGTGCATGAGAATTAATTATGAAAACCGCCGAGTGAGCGAAGATGGCCTGGAGAGCCATGGATGCATGAGAATTAATTGTGAATACCGCCTAGTGAGCGAAGATGGCCTGGATAGCCAGGGGTACATGAGACTTAATTGTGAATACCGCCGAGTGAGCGAAGATGGCCTGGAGAGCCATTTATGGTTTTGTTCACACTTTTGTTTCATGGCTACGCCTATAGCCATGTTATTCGCCTGGGACTGTATCGTTGTCTTGCATGGAATGG
The DNA here is from genome assembly GCA_949775045.1 of Metridium senile. Classification (NCBI taxonomy): domain Eukaryota; kingdom Metazoa; phylum Cnidaria; class Anthozoa; order Actiniaria; family Metridiidae; genus Metridium; species Metridium senile. Next base: position 10,791,224 of record OX459099.1, on the reverse strand, counting down.
CATTAACGCGTAACGACTAGGTGTTGTGTCTTAATCTCGCACATGTTTTTCTTATATTCCCTTTCACTCTCGCTTACTTTCTTCGTTGACTTGGGGGGGGGGGGGGGGGAGAGGGGGGGGGGGGGTTGGCTAGCTAAATCTCTAATTGTGGACCTGGTTCAGAGCTCGGGTCAACGGAGGGGTGGGCCCCCTGGGTCCCCTTACCGCTTTCATATTTAGTGCGATGTGCTTGGGGGCCCGCCCCTTTGTTTGGCCCTTAATCCCCAGGATTGGGGTCGCGTCCTCTTAAGGAAGGTCAATGTCCACGAGCCATATGGGGTCAATTAGCATGCTTGGCTGAGATTATCGCCACTTGGAAGCTGAGCCAGAACGTATAATTTGTCTCGTCGGATCAAAGGTTAATAAGCTTTGAATTGTGGAGTATTGGGGGTTTTGAGTACTGGGTATGGGTTCTGAGTAATGCCTGATATGGGTTCTGAGTAATGGATATGGGTTCTGAGTAATGGATTTGGGTTCTGAGTAATGGATATTGGGGTCTGAGTAATGGATATGGGTTCTGGGTAATGGATATGGGTTCTGAGTAATGGATATGGTTTTTAAGCATTGAATTAATTAAGGATGTTATGGGTATATGTAAGCCATATTCCATCTCGTCTCTTTACCTTATTGGGGAGGGACAGGACCGGATCTCACCCATAACTTAACTTACTGCGACGTGATAATGAGTATGCAGTGAGAATATATAACTAATCTCACTGCATAATTAATTAGCACGGAGCTGTATAAATTAACTTCACATACATGCCTTATTGCATAACGGCTTTAAGTGTTTTCCACTCAAAGTAAGAGTTTTTTTTCTTAATATAAGTTATCACTTTTTGCAGTATAGTCTCTTCGTTTGTCGCTGCTAGGACAGCTTTCTTACGAATGGGAGGCGTTTTGATTCGATAAAATATGTTCATTTTGTTTATGTCTTCGAAAAATGGCCGCCTTGATTATTCAGCTTGTGTGTCGCAAAGAATGCGACCAAAAAATGAACAAAAATATCCAACAAAATGATAGATAATTAACTAAAAAACTTATACGAAGTCGTATGTATGGCTAAAAAAGGCTAACTTTTTTCAATTAGTTAAAAAGATCAATTTACCTGACTTTGAATCGCTTTTCTCCTCCATAATTTCATTGCAGAAGGGCGTGAAGTCGAGCAGTGTAAAGGTCAAAAACAAAATAAAATGCTACTAAAAATTGAAAAAAGGCTAACTATTGTAAAATATTACGTAGAAAGCGGTAATTTAGTTAAAAATTATAGTATTTTACAAAAGAAATAGGTGGAAAAATGACTATAAAATGCTGTCAATAATGTTGTAGTTTTGTCGTTAGCGACGGAATGTTTTTTCTCTGTTTGCATAAAAAGCCTCATTTCCGTGCGAAAAAAGGCGCGGCTGCTAAGTTTTGGCTTTGGTCTATAGAAATAAATAAAATAATTTTAAGTTGTTAAAACAACAATAACAATTCGATGTAATAAAAAGCTAGTTTAAAAACTCATGTCTTCAGTTTTGAGTGTTCTTGTTGGAATATAAGGCTTTATGAGATCGGATATATTTTCTGGAGCGTTACTATGGATATAGCCTTAAAAGTAATCAGAGCAATTTTAAAAGTCATTCTGTGTTCAATCGGAAAGCAGTGAAGATCAATCAGTGAAGGGTCACGTGATCACATTTACTAGGTGAGTAAATGAGCAATTTTGTTTGTTTTTATTTTAGGTTGTGTCTCATCCAGTGGTTTACAATCTGCTAATGCGGCAATGGACAGGCGCCTTCTATCATCTGAAGTACAGCAAATGGACAGACATCAACGCTTTCAAGTGGATTTTGCTAAACGTATGGGCTCTCTTTGACGTGTTGCTTTTCCCTTTTGTCTTCGCCTTTTTGTTTCTGGTTCGCAAAATTGCAGTATTTATCAAAAAAAGACAAGGTATGTTTTTAGGGATATATTTCATAGACAATGAAGAATCGACGCTGTGATATATAACGGACTACCTGCATTGAGACTGCCTTGACGTCATTGTTTTTGCCATTGTCATTAAAATTGCTATTGTAATTGTCATTGCTACTGACATTATCAGTTATGGTTAATATCATTGCGGTTTTCATTGTCATTGATTGTGGTCATTGACATTGTTCGTTGTCATTTCCATTGTCACTATTATGGTCAATATCATTGCGGTTTACATTGTTATTGATTGTTGTCATTGCCATTGACGGATTGTTTTTTTTGCCATTGTTAGTGATTGTTGCCATTGCCATTGCCATTGCTATTCAAGCTACTATTAGTTTATTATGGCCATTATCTTTACCGTTCAATAGGCCTTTTGACGGTTCTCAACGAACAACCGTAGCCTCGATAGAGCGTAATGCATTCTTTGATAATGTGTACATTCCTTTAAATAGCTCGAGTTGTAGTCAAATTGTAAAGAATATGTTACACGCTTTCGATGCCGTGGTTTGGGACTTAATTAATTAAACCGTGGAATGGTTTATAATGGCCATTTTCGATTCGTTGATAATGTAGTTCATCCTACTAATAAGACTTTTTGTTATTTTCAGATCATGCTGTTGTGCTGATATTAAATGCAAGAAAGAAGAAAAATGCTCTGTTGGACAAAATGCGTGAATTGGCAATCGATGTTATCGATGACTTTGATAATGACCGAACCCAATACGCTTCTTTCATACGTAAAACCGATGGAAAAGTAATCAATGGAATGATGGATAAAGTTAAGGCAAAAAGTGTAATTAATGAAAGAACAGTGAGAATAAATACAGACCAAAACACATTGATGTCATGCCTTAAAAACGCGAGGGAGATGCTTACGAAATGTACGGGAGATCATCGAAATAAGGTAGTTAGAGCAGTAACACTAAAAAGTGCCTATTCATAGTATTCATATCATTTTTTCATAAATAGCTACAGTCATTGGCAAAATACCGTGGGATTGAGGAACAGAAGATATTACGACCGTTTTTGTGAGCTAAACCATAGTAGTTGAAAGAAAGAATGTTGAGCTCTCAATTCCAACATGTCTGTACGTAACTAGCATTGATTTCGGAGAGGCGGTTTGTTTAAATATATTAACTTTTGAAATGCAAAGGAAGAATTGACGTTTGGTCTTGTAAAATCTACAAATACCCAACCAATTTTGAAAATGATTGTATAAATGTTATTTAACTTTTGCTGTTTCTGTCCATCCTATTAAAATGTGTTAAACATGGTTAAAACAAAATTAAAATGAGAACATTCGTACATATGCATGTTAAATTACTGATTAAGCTATGTCATTAAAAATCTATGAATTGTGTTCCTAACAGACAGTGGTTATAATGACGGATGACAAATCAGGGGATTTGAAGCGGGGCAGCTCTATAAAAGAAGCCCAAGAGATAAAGCACATGGGTTCCCGGGTAATTTGTGTTGGCTTTGGTGTACATCCAGATATCAAGGAGTTAAAGTCCATGGCAACGGATGATCACGTGGTACTTTATTTTAGTGTTGTCAAAAAAGAGGATGTACGTCAAAAAGTTCTTAAAGGTATGTTTGTCCCATCCTCAGAAACCCAGTTGTCCCTGTGTACATGTTTTGACGAATATTATTTAAAATATGAGTATTTCATAACCACTCTCCAACGTAGCTCTTCCTGTTCACACACTCTACCACTATCTTTAATATTTACAAACATTTCCTGTATTTCTGTACACCTCCATCCCGCGATGTATTTCTTTCGCCGAAGCCAAATATGGCGTCCAAGTGGAATAAATATTATTCTTGGCCAAGATTTCAAGCTGCACGTCATTGTATTCCAACATGTAAACAAGGCTAGCTAGTAAAAAACAATAGCAGGTCCCCATGCCATAAATATCAATTTACAATTATTTTCAAATTTTGTTTTTTAGGCATTCATGGGTATGGTATCTATGGTAAGTAAGCAAACTTGGTTTAGTTAAGGTGACTCCAACATAATTGGAAGCGTATTTGATACATTTTTTAACTCGCTCGAATCGCGTCAAAACCCCTCCAATTAATCTGAATTCCTAATAAATAGATAATCATCTTTATAAACATTAATAAACATACGTTAAAACATTCACATATACTTTAGCGATTTCCCCAATGTTTAAACTTAAGAATAAACATTATTTCAGTAATATACAGCTTTAATTTTAAAGCTAGAACATCAAAAGCGCTATGAAAATATCAAAACTTTTAAATTCATAGATTCCCCGTTTATTTTTAAATACGCGAAAAAATATTAAGAAAACTAACTAGTGACAACTAGCTTATTCCTTCCTTAAGTTACTAAGCAATTCATGATCAGCTGGTTTTTAAGGGCCTCTGTTTTAAAGTAGTAAGACGAAATGTGGAGGTATATCTGTTTCGCTTCAAAGTTTGTTATGAACGGCGCTAATGAATTCATTGTCGAACATCGCCACTCCCCCTCCCTCACCGACAAACCTGAACACTTGCAAATTATTCATAATAGCACTCACGGGAGTGCTATTATGAATAATTTGCAAGTGTTCAGTTTTGTCGGTTGGGGAGGGGGAGTGGCGATTTTTCTTTCCTTCTATAAGATCTCAAGCGTTTGTTATTTCTGTTTTCTCAGCTTGCATTTTGTTTTCTCGCTTCATTTTTTACAATTTTATGGATATAGCAATGTCGTGATTTCTAACAGCACGTTTTGTAATAGTTTGTTTTAGCGTGAGCGCTCTAGTTTCTTGGTAAAGAACTATTGAAGCTTTATTCAAAAAATCGTTCCATAAGGTGCAAATTATGCAAATTATTCATAATACCACTTACCTGGAACTGAGCGCGAACATTAGCCGACCGAACGAAACCGGTTCCAGAATGAATTCATTAGCGCCGTTCAAAACAAACTTTGAAGCAAAACAGATATACCTCCACATTTCGTCTTAATACTTTGAAACAGAGGCCCTTAAAAACCAGCTGAATTGCTTAGTAAGTTAAGGAAGGAATAAGCTAGTTGTCACTAGTTAGTTTTCTTAATAAGCAATTCGGGTTTAGGTCCTCCCATTCAACTATTCATGCAATTTTGTCAATCACTGACAACATTCAAAGAGCTATTGAAGATAACACCTTCTCCTGTAGCATATTTTTAGATCTAAGCAAGGCTTTTGACTCAGTTAACCACGTCATCTTATTAAAAAAACTTGAACACTATGGAGTAAGAGGCAGAGCAATTAATTGGTTCACCTCTTACCTGAGCGAAAGAAATCAAGTCGTCTCACTAGGAAATACTAACTCTGATCCTTTGTATATTACATGTGGAGTTCCCCAAGGCTCTGTTCTTGGTCCACTCTTGTTTTTACTATATATTAATGATTTCCAGAATTCTTCAAAAATGTTTGATTTTTACTCACTAGGAAATACTAACTCTGATCCTTTGTATATTACATGTGGAGTTCCCCAAGGCTCTGTTCTTGGTCCACTCTTGTTTTACTATATATTAATGATTTCCAGAATTCTTCAAAGATGTTTGATTTTTATCTCGACGCATTTTTATGCAAATAAAAATTTAGAAGAACTGGAAGCAAAAGTAAATGACCAATTAATCGAGATCCATAAATGGCTCTGTGTAAATAAACTGTCACTAAATATTGATAAATCTAATTTTCTTATATTTCACCCACCACAAAAGAAAATTCCATTTGAAATTAGTCTATCAATGACAAAACACTTAAAAATGAAGGTACTATTAAATACCTTGGAGTCATGATTGATTGCCAACTAAATTGGAAAGCACATGTAAACTACACAGCAAAAAAGATAAAACGAAGCATCGGAATCATATCTAAAATTAGACATTTTGTCAACATAGATATCCTAATAAACCTTTATTATAGTCTAATCTACCCATTCCTGACTTACGGGCTCATAGCATGGGGTAATACCTACCCTTCTACTACAAACCCTATATTTATTCAGAAAAAAACTCTTCGATTAATAACATTTTCCGCCTACAGAGACCATTCAAACCCTTTTTTCATCAAGTATAAGATTATTAAATTTCAGGACCTTATTCATTATCATAATGCAACTTTTGTCTACAATTTTTATTCAGGAAAACTACCTAAGACGTTTGACAACTTTTTTGAACCTATTAACAAAAAGCACAATTATAGAACCAGGCTTGCTTGTAGACCATCATATGATCTACCAAAAGCAAGGACTAATTATGGGAAATTCAACATTAGATTTGCTGGTGTTAAATCATGGAACTCAGTTAATGAAAGAATCAAAAGTGCCCCCAGCATCTCTAAATTCAAAGATGAGTTGAAAAAAAACAATAATAGATTCTTATAATAATAGCTTTTAGTTTCCTTTTCCAATTTTATGGTTTTCCTTGAATTTACTATTTGCACCAATAATTCCTTCATATATATTGTAGTTTATCTATATATATTGTAATTTATCTATATTTATTATATTTTATCTATATATATTGTAATCTATCTATATTTATTGTAATTTATCTATATTTATTGTAATTTATCTATATTTATTGTAATTTATCTATATTTATTGTAATTTATCTATATTTATTGTAATTTATCTACATTTATTGTAATTTTTTTCTCGTTTCTTCCTCACTGGCTTTTTTGACCAAAATTTGTAATTTATTTAAAACTAGCTAACTGACTTGTTTAGCCTTACGGTTATTTCAGTTAGCTTGTACTAAATTAAGTTCTTTAATATTTTATGTTAATTAGTTTATACAAAATTAGTACTAAATAAATCATTGTCATTGTCATTGTCATTGTCATTAAATTTTTTTAGGAATGATAGATTATTTTCCGAGCTAGAGCGCAATATTTGGAAATATCATTGTTAGAAAATCGACTTGTAACGGCAAACGCGGCTATGAAATAAAATTTCGAATTATCTGTTAGAAACCTAAATACTTGAAGTAACACATATGTAAAATTCAGATTAATTAGTGAGGTTTTGACGCGATACGAGCGAGTTAAAAAATGTATCAAATACGCTTCCAATTATGTTGGAGTCACCTTAAACAATCATAATACATATTAATCATTACCGCTAACTTCTGAAACTTACACCACGTATATATTGATCATTTAACTTCTTTCACACGAACTTACGTATACACAGTTATCCTCATTATCAACATAATAATTTAAACGTTAAATATGTTGTTTAGGTACCAGTCTATAATGATTCTCATTGTTTTTTTTTTACCGTTTTCAGTTGTTTAATAACCATTTTTGGTTTTATTAAATAATAATACATAAACAGCTATAAAACTGAATTGCGTATTAAAATAATATAGCAAGTACAGTAAAAATAATTTTATATTTACAATTTAAAGATTATTAGCAATTGTGAAATACGGCTTTAAGAAAGTCTTCTTATACCGGTTAGTTTTACATTTGGGAATATCAAATTTTCTCTGATGTTTCAAGGAATATATTGCATTGTTTACATTAAATTGCTTAAAGAAAAAGAAAAGCACAATTATTTAGCATCGGTACTCCTTTAAGCTAGAAGCTGGTCCCCAAGGAAACCGACGATACGTTCCCGCACTTGCCATCATTGCTCCTTTTAACGGATTTTAAAAGCTAGTTAAAGCTACACAGATTGAAAATCGATGTCGAAACCCCCAATACTCATTTTTACAGTTCTGTTCAGTGACAACGAACAATAGTCCCAAGTCGATGTTCCAGTTGCTGCGCATAGCAAAACTAAAATTTATCATGCGCAGCAACTGGAACCTCGACTTGGAGCTATCATTTGTGGTCACTGAATGGAACTGTGAAAAGGGTTATTCTAAGGCAACTGCATGGGTATTGAATTTGAATTCGGATCTTTCTGAAATCAACACACCAACCAACTTGGCTGCACTTGTTCCCTTCTTTAGTACCAATCTATATTGTTTTTGTTTATTAGTATTCGTTGTTTTCATTGGTTTAGTAACGATCCTTATTGTTTATTCGTTGTTTGTACCAATTTATATTGATTTCTATTTTATTAACAGATCGATATAAACGGTATTTCAACACACCTTACTTCATCTTCGTGCGTGACACTTTAAGCTACCTTGCGTTACTTGGTCTTCATTTCGCCCTGTGTCTCCAGCCATCAACCCTTCATTTTACAGCCTTGGAATGGGTTATCATGCTCTTCTTTATTGGAAGACTTTTGATGGAGATAAACCAAGCTATAGTGGAAAAGCAGTTGGGTACCAAGCATAGAAAACCGGTAACTCATTCCCATAAAGGAAGACAAAGCACTAACCACTTGGAGACAAACAAGGAACGATCAAAGCGCAGCGTTAAAAGAATTTGTCAGGTGTTTCTCGGTATGATGTTCAGATATTTCAGGTAAAAATACTATACTGCTCATTAAACGGTATTGGCATATTTAGTGATATTAATGTAGATGAGGCATTACACCTGGGATCAGACCATTCACTCTTAGTGATATTAGTTAGCCTTGTCCTTTTCACAACCACAACCATCCATTTTTCTTTCATCAATTTTCTATTGTACCATCTTAACTGTTGCACTTTGCACTTTTCTAGTGACTGGTGGAACGTTCTTGATGTAATTACACTCCTCGTGTATATCATCATTCTCATCTTGCGTTCCATCACATGGGCTGAGCACTTCTCCGTCTCAAACAATCGTCTATTGGCCGTGGCAGGGTATTTCTATGGCTTGAACACCATGTTCCTGACACTCAGAGTATTTGGGCATATCATGGAATCTACAAAGAAAACAGGGTCGATTCAAATCGCTTTATTTCAAATAATTGGTGCTGTTGTTGCTATTTTTGGTCAGTTTTTAGCTGCAACGTTGGCGTTTTCTCTTGCCCTTACCAAAGTATATGTGGTGGAAATGTCGTACACTGCTGGAAAGAACTCCACTTCACATGGGTACGTAAGAAGTGAGATTTTGGATTTATCTTATATATTATTTTGTTGTGCATGTTTTTGTTCATACAAGATCAAGTATGGGATACACCAATGCAATTCTCATATATTATTCATGAGGTACTTAGCCATGTCGATGCACAGGCTCCCCACCATCTCAGTTCGTTATGAATACGTCAATGAATACGCTACCCAGCCCTACCCCCGCCAGCTAAATTTTTCACTTCCTCACGCTAGCCGGCGGAACTGATTTTGTGACAAATTTAGCTGGCGGGGGTAGTGCTGGGTAGCGTATTCATTGACGGTTTGCATTCTTGGGATTCCTAAGGGACGCGAGAGTGGATAGATCCCAGTACGAAAGCAAAATGACGATGTTAGAAGCTGGTTTTCGATGCTTTCTATTTGAGCTTTGTATTTCAAACTCTGGCAGCTGAGGTCTGTGTGATTATCTGTGTGCCAGAGTTTGGGGAGAATAGGATTATTTTTTTGGGCATATTTTGTAGATAATATGAGCGTGCATGATTGGTGGCCGTAGCCGCTAGAGCTGCCAGCCTTGCGTTATTTTCCTTCATTGGGGAGCGTGTGTTCGCTGCCAAATAAATCGCTTTAAAATGCATCGCAGGGCAAAATAAACCAGAAATTCGTAAACAAGAAACATTAAACTTTATTTTGGAACAGTAAAGTAAAATCTAAAAGATAAAAAAAGAACATGAATATCCAGGTTAAATATGACTAGCTTTGAACGAATTTACCAACGGCTTTTAGCCGTTCCACCACAGGAAGCCCAAAAGAACTGAGATGGTGGGGAGCCTGTGGTCGATGGCGCGATTTTGGTCACATTCAGATACTTGAAACAAGGGAAAGTAGTCCCAAAACAACTGGACTATATTTTCTTGCAATTATTTCCAATCCTCATTGTTGGACATTAAACATTAAATTGCGTTATGTTAAGGTTGCCCATAACATGCATAGACAACATTACATTTCATAACAACAACGTTCCACGTACCAAAGTTTTATTGTTTTTATTTGTACTCTTTCATAGATTTTGTGAAAACAGAAATGGTGGTATAAGATGGTAAGTGAAAGTGATATTTGTAGAACAGTTTTTCTTGTAAAGAAAAAACCTAGTAAATGAATTATCATACAGAAAAAATACCTCGAGTTACTTTATTCTGTATCCACACGAGCGTTTAGACGAGTGTCTATAATAAGAAAATACATGTGACTTTTTGGATATTAATGCTAAGTAAGCCATGTACAGCTATTTTATCTCACACCATATAAAATATAACAATTTGTCAAATTCTTCGTAGGAAGAGTTTGTTAAATATCGCCGGATATACAATACTAGAAGCTATGGTGAGGGATATAAATGTAATTATTTTCACATCAGCTCGGTTTTCATTGTTATTTTCAGTTAAATATATCGCATAACCCCTCGCTTTAGGCCGATAACCCTTACTTACACTCCTTGGTGGAACAAAATATAATACCAATGTTTCCTTGGATGAAATTGTATTTGGTTTATATTTTTGATATAACTTAAAACAGAGATTTTGAGTTCAACAGGTGGAAGTTCAGGGAGCAACGTGTTTCTGATTATAGTTCGGACGCTCAAAAGCGTACGGGTCGTTGGCAGAAATTAGAAGAACGTTGATTCATATTCCGCCTTAAGAACTCTTCTCTTTTTTCTGAGTAATTTCACCTGGAAAACATTAAAAACGGTGACATGTATCTTGTTTATTTGGGGGATGGTTCTTGGTGCGGAATGCTTTGTAGGGAACTTCGTATCCTTTTGCATTATACACCTACCCTATTGCATTGGTAAATCTTGAAATAATAATAATAATAATAATAATAAATAATTGTTTGAAATTATCTACTGTGGAATATTTTGAAAAACAATTCTTTTTGGCTATTTGAAGTTGGTGGCGCTCTGCAACTCATCTCATTTGGTCTCTGCTGGGAATCGCTGACCTGGGTCCTCTTCAATCATCCGATGGACCATCCTATTTCCTTGCTAAACTATTGTATGGTATATTCCTGATTATGGCCGTGGTGATGCTAATGAACATGATGATTGCTTTACTATCCAACACATACCAAAATGTAGAGGTATAACAGGTTGATAAAAAGTAGTTCTTGTGACATTTTTCAATATAGAATCAATGTTATTAACGTTGTCCACGTAAAGTAGAGATTAACAAAACAATGCGTTACACGTGATTCGTTGTTTATTTGTTTTTAGCAGCTGAAATTTCAATTTTTAACTGTTTAATGAGTAACTAGTGACCATGTTATAAGAATTATGAAAACTATGTTCATAATCATTGCGAATTTATGTGGTGTCACGTGCTAATGTCTTTGTTGGTGGACAATGATGATGGTAATAGTGAACTAGAACAAAGGCGAAACATTGGGCCATATAAACCAATAATCACCTCGAAGTTGACACCGAACAATAGGCCAAAGTTTGATACGAAATGAATAGTATTGTTATTTCATGTTAAAATATTCACTTAATTATTTTCTTTTCAGGATAATGCGTTTTACGAGTGGTCTTACAGAAAAGCCACAACAATCAGGACATACAGTAAATACCATCCTGTCCCTGTGCCTTTCAATATTATTTCTTTAGTATTTCTTTGTATCCGTTACATATACAATAACATCGGCTGCATTAGAAGCTGTAGAAATATGTGCATTGGAGCAGATTTTTCAAAGGTGAAATATTTTTGTTTAATTTGTTTAACTTTATAAAACTGAAAATTAGCTGGACTGTATTTATTACCATATAAACTTTTTTATAGGTTGAAGGGCAGGATGACGGTCATAAAGATGGTTCAGTAAGTACTTTACACATATCAATTCTAATTTTGTACTTTTTAGCCAAATCGCGCGGTAAAAAAATACGACCAATGTAAACAACTCAACATGGTTAGCCATTCCAGAACAATAGTAAGCAGTTGTATTTATATACGTTTTAACTTCTATAAAACTTCAAATTAGCTGGACTGTATTTATTACTATATGGACTTTTTTGTAGGTTGAAAGGCAGGATGACGGTCATAAAGATGGTTCAGTAAGTACTTTACACATATCAATTCTAATTTTGTACTTTTTAGCTAAATCGCGTGGTAAAAAAATACGACCAATGTAAACAACTCAACATGGTTAGCAATTCCAGAACAATAGTAAGCAGTTGTATTTATAGTTTTAACTTCTATAAAACTTCAAATTAGTTGGACTGTATTTATTAATATACAAATTAGGTAATACCTAATAGCGGAGCTCCCAGTTTAATTTTTTTCTTAGGGACGGACCATTAGAAAAATCCGGATGGGGGGTGACAATTCCCCCCCAAAAAATTCCTGCAGGGGAATATTGTGAGAAAAAAAAATCCTGCAGGGAATCAAGACCCAAAAAAGACTTGAACCGAAGAAAAAAAAATCCTGCAGACATTTGTCTCCGCAAAAAAAAAAAAAAGCACATATTTTTTTCTGCCCCCACCCCCCCCTGTTCCGCCCCTTACAACATTAATACATGATAACGTAGGCGTATTTGTTCGTATTTGAAAGAAATACTATTTCTTACTGTTCAAGGTTACTCAAGAAAAAGAAAGAAATATTAATCTGAGATATTAAATTTTCGACTATAATATTTTTCAAGCTTTTTGCTAAAGATTATGAAAAAGATACCTTTTGTGCATAACGAATTGTTGACTAAATAGAGATGTTCCGTGTAAGCGCACTAGAAATTATAATGACAAATTTTATTTTATTGACAAACAAAACTTAATATCTAAGAAAAACCAATTAATGCCCATCTTACGCCTCCCAACACTAAACTGTTTTTTTAGTTTTAACAATATAGATCTCGTTCTTGGGAATAGAAATAAATAACTATAACATTTCGTCGCCATATCAATGAAGTGTTTAAACTGTGTGAAATAATTGTATGCGACGCTGTGCTAGAAAAGTGCACAGCTCAACAATAACAGGCTGAAACCAACGCAGATGACGCCAGAGAGATCCTATAGCTTTATAGGTCTTAATATGTTTTATTGTATGTTCGACTGAAACACGGTAGTGGCTTAGGCGTCGGTTGAACCTACGGGCATGGCGTTTTGTGTTAGCTCTCATCTGTCTAATTTGTTGCTGTCGAAATGGTGTCACAAGTGGTGCTGTATCAGGCTATCCTTGATCAGCCAAAAGGACAAGTCCTTGAGGCAAATCCAGTGGCCGTCCGGGACCCACAGGAGTCATCAATCTGTATGTCATTGAATCAACCATACTACCAAGAAATCCAGTTTGTAGAAATCTGATGTTGTTTTCATTGTCGGTGATAATTTGTGTGCTCAGAGGTGAAAGTGGCGATGTCCGCTATAAAAAAAAAGGCGCTGTGGTTCTACTTGCGGCCTGTAAATTCTGTGAGGTGTTCCATCGATACAGCCGAGGGCGTTCGGGAACGAATGCCAAGATCCTCGCATAGCATTTCACTGAGCTATGGTGGGCCAAGTAACATGGCTTACAAAATATCGCCAAATAACGGAAACAGTGTGATAGATGATGGCACATACTGTTTGCCTGTTAATGTCGAATAACAACGCCAAGGTATCAAGACAAGGGTACTTTCTAAGCCATATCAATACCAACAAAACCTGATTTGTCGTATTTAGCTTCCCCCTTCTATGTCTCTGCCTAATGTTACCATTTCTATTGCTGCGGCGCAATTCTGGTGTAATATCAGTAACTATCTGTTCAAATTAATGTTTCGGGTAATTTGCCAGTCTTCAGCCAAAACAAATATCGATGTTGAAGATACATATTGTATACGTCACGCCCATAAAATGGCATGTATGGTCCAAAGGGAAGACGGTTGACCAACGGAACACCAGACTCTGACAAAGAAAGACCCAGTGACACAAGCACAAGTAGCAGGGAAACGATAAGACGCTGTATAAATATTTGAAACTGATCCTTGTAATTTGAAACGATGGATATACTTGTATAAGAGGCAGTGCAGCACAAAGCACAAATTTCTAGTAGTCGCCTTCTTCTTTTTCTCCTAACGTCTCTTCTACTGTTTGATCTAGCCATAGCCCAATCAAGCTGAGGTAGTTTAGAATAGAACGAAGACCAATTCAGCAGCTGAGCTATAAACACATAAACACATAAACTACAAAACAAGCAACTAACGAATGCTACGGTGTGTTGGTGACACAGCTTTGATTATTTTCATACCTAAAAACAATGCGGTTTGTAATTAGATGTGAAAATTATCAAAACTGTGTTAGGTCTAACATCTCATGCACGAGCACACTTGCATTTGTCAGCTTTATGGCCTTATATAAGAACGTAGCTAGCTATAGTCAGACGCTAGTGTTCAACAATTTGAAGCCTCTCCTGTTGACTGTAGTCTACGAAAAGCATGAAAAAGTCAGAGTCAGGTACAGTAAAAGTTTTTTGTGTGTGTGGTGCACATTCACAAGAATTCTTCGCTAACGTGATGCACAAAAACAAATACTCAGTCGGATTCCACTGATTTATTTCCAGGTCCATCTCGTAAGAAACGTGTTAGAATTACAGTTCCCGAAAGAGAATTAGTCTTACGATGTTATCAAGAAAAAACTGGACAAAGCTGGGAAACAGTTTTGAAACATGTAAGAGATAGCCTTAATTCGCTTCCCGTTTCTAACCCCGCTTGTGGAATACTTAACAATTATTAGACCCGAAGCCCGAATGGGCTACGGGTCAATAGCCCACGAGGCCGAGTCTTCGAGGTGTGGGCTATTGATCCGTGGCCCATGAGGGCGAGAGGTCTAATTGTTTTAGTATTCAACAACTTATAGGTCAAACTTTGCCATATTTTGAAAGAAAAATAACATTTCAATCGTTTTATTTTGACAAAATGACAGATAATCGAAAGTGAAAATACCGAGCGCGCGCTCAATGACGTGTGACGGCAAAATGTATTCAAAACACATCGAAATTCTCCACTGTTTTTGCCATTTTCTCCCTCAATATTTTAATTTTAACGGCTGAAAATAGCATGCTTTTAGTATTAAAGCTACTATAAATTTTAAAACGACGGAGGAATTAAGAAAAGTTCTAAGCTGAAAGTTTAAAAATCTGGCTTTCTCAATCGATCAAACTGAAGAATCGCCTGTTGGCGTCAGTAGCGCGCGCTCTTCAAGTCAAAATTCATTCACAAAACATCAAAATTATGTGCTTTTTGTCATTTTCTTGCTCGTATTTGTAATTTACGATTCAAAGAAAAGCATTATATTCAGTACTAAGCTGTTTTTGAAGAAATAGAAGAATCAAGAAACTTTTTCAATAGTTTACAAAACCGGCGCTTTCCTCAACCATGGGCTATCACCCAATAGCCCATGGTTGAGTAGCCAATGAGAGCGCGCGATTTGTGATAGACCATAAGTTGTTGGATACTAATATTTGTTTCAAGATGACCAACAAGCCATAAATTGCATACGACGCATCATAATTGATGAAATGAAAACAGGCACAACTATGGAATCAAAGACTCCAGTCAGTGGGCCAATGTCTGATATACTATCATCGAAAATGAAGTACGCAGATAAGAAAAGCCCACAAGAGCGTTATGAAATGAAGTTTGCTCAAGCAAATCATTTGACTAGCAGTTCAAATGATTCCAGCTCATCGGAACAACCAGACCTGAATGTTGACTGCACTAAAAAAGAAACAAAGGGGAAAAAACGCCAAGTGAAAAGTAGTAAACGTAAACGATCCAAAGGCAAAGGAAAAGCTGAGAAAGCACACGAGGCTATATGCAAGAAGGCCATGAAGACGCTTGATAAGGTGAACGCTCTTTTGGACACTTATGCTGATAGTGCCAGCTCAACAGACAGTTGAACAAATTAATAAATATACCCTTGGATGTTAAAAGTTACTGTTATGTCTGCACATAGTTGCATAAAGCAATAGTTGATAGTTGATACATGATAATAAATTTGAGCTTAGTCGTCGAAAGCTTGTCAAGTATTTAATTCTGATAATTTACTAGTTTAAACTATTAAATGTCTTGTTAAAGTTGATATTTTGTAACCTGTTTTATATCAATTTGTTTGCCAATGAAAATATTGTGCGGAAAGACCCTACATTAATCTCCGCGTACATGCTTATTTGCATATATAGTGACTCATTATCATTGTTAGTGCGCTTACACGGAACATCTCTAATACCAAACCCAAACAATTTTTATGTTTAAAAAGTAAACTTTAAAAAAAATTCGATATCACTATAGCGTTTCTAGCGAAAAAAAAAAGTATCCACGCGTTTTTGAAATATTTATTTTTAGATTTCATTTTTGATGTCAATTCGCACGAAAAAAAACCCGTGACTTTGTGTCACGACAAGCTAACGTGACAAGTTCTATTTTTGGCGCCAATGCCAAGGCATCTTTTTGCTTCAAATTTGCTTCAAACACAAGACAAAACGCTGAGAAAAATCAAGATTTTGGGCTTCAAATTGACAAAAACATTATTTGAACTAGACCTTAATAGGATGGTAACTATGTATTTATAGCAAAAAAGTAAATTTTAAAACATTTCTTTGTAAAAAAAAAAAATTATCGTATTGGATTTACTAAAAAGTAATCGTGGCAAATCTTCAAAACAAAACAAAAAGTTCTTTTGAAGTGGAATTAAAAATCTCAAGAATAAGTTCTACCAACACAAGATCGGACAAGGATTTTAAAACAAGGTATTTTATTATGAAAAACTTTGTGTAAAACATCATTTTGTGCTGTAAAAAAAACTTTAACGACTTTGAAGTAAAAACTACTAAAAACAGCTCGTTTAGTAAGCATAAAATAGTCAATATTGCTAAATAAACAGAAGTTATTCAACCAATTTTAAATTATGTTTGTATTTCAATTCATCTTTGATGTTTTCCTTTTATGAGGTTTAAAAAGTACATAAATAAACACCTTTCTCAATCGACTAAAGGCCACGAAAAGTACAATTTACACATGCACAAACATCGTTTCATGTACGGTTTTTATCTCAAAAAGTAGATAAAATGGAGATAAACCTTTTGTCTTTTCTTTCAATAATAAAACAGAGAACGGATTTTTCTTTTTTGAGGCTTAATTATTGCAAGTTTTTTTTTTCACGCTCGTTACTATATCAAACAGTTTTCAGTATTAAAATACCGTCTCTAAATAACTTGAAACAAATAATAATCTTGAACTTACTTTATCGGTGATTATTTTCCTGAGGTTTTCTTCTCTTCAATGACATTGATCATATTTTGACGAATAAATGTATGTACTTGAATTTTGATGGATTAAACATTGTTCATAGTTCAACTGCCAACCTTGAAAATCCTTCAATAAACTGTGCCGAGGAAGCGATTTGAAGACAGTTTTCATAACAAACAAAGTCGCTTCCTTATCAATTTTTTTAAATTGCTGTATTCTTTTAATATTCTTCCACGAAGGTATCTAGAAACAAGTTTTCTTGATCTTTTGGAATCAGTCTTTTGCTTTCTTTAGTATAATTTCTTCGTTTTTGTGTCCTTCAAGTTTATGTTATTCTTCGGTCAAAACTCTGTTTATGTTCTTCGAAGTTTATCGTTCTCCGTTGATATTTTGTATTAATGAAAGCTCTGCTATTTGCAAGTAGTATTTTGTTGTTGTTTGTTTGACTTTTTTTTCGATAAAAAAACAACTTTGCTTTGTTGATCTAGTGCTATTTGGCGCGCGCGTCACTTTCGTTCCCGCCGAAATGTAACCGCCCATCAGCATCGCGATGGGCAGGGACGTCGGACGTGCGCTTGGGATTCCTGTGTGAAAACCATCGAAAATCGACTCGATGCATTACCATTTTTTCTTAAGTATGGTGCTCCGCTCGCGCGGGCCCTTGTCCCGCGCGGGAGCTCCGCTATTATATGAACTTTTTTTGTAGGTTGAAGGGCAGGATGACGGTCATAAAGATGGTTCAGTAAGTACTTTACACATATCAATTCTAATTTTGTACTTTTTAGCCAAATGGTGATAAAAAAAATACGACCAATGTAAACCACCCATTATGTTCCAACATGGCTAGCCAGTCAAGAAAAATAGTTAGTCGTTGTATTTATATACGTTTTATACCAAATTTGGATCAATTTATTTCTAAAAGGGAAAGTGTCCGAACAAACTTTCCCTCAAAAGGAAACCTCTATTTGAATAGGGGATTTTCATAAAAAAATGGTAAAACATTAAGTTTAGATTTGTAGCCGAATTTGTAAACCCACCGATTTAGTGTTAGCGATAGCATAGGGCCCAGGCCCGCTCTGAAAATCAAGCTAATTTAGTGTAGGTATATTATGGTATCCTACATGGAAACCTAGCTTTAGAAGCGGCATACCCTGCGTAGCTAGCTAGGCTGTCAATCCCTCACCTCCCCATCCTCCATTCATTTCGATTTCAATTCATGAAAGCGTTTATATATTTTTTACAGTTCTTCGACCTCTTGGTGTATGACCTTCAGGCCGAATATTTCTCAGCTCATGGCCATGCATTCCCAATGGCAGGTTAGAACCGACTTATGGTATCTTTTGTCCTTTGTTTTCCTTTGAAGGCGATATAATATCATAACAGGTCATACAGATAATATTTATAATAATGTTTCTGTTAAAACGAATAATGGAGATTTTGATGTTGATAAAAGAATAATGACAATGAGAATTTCTGATGATTTACACTTATAGCGATTCTCATAATAGATACTCACAATGTTTTAGGTCGTGGTATAAATAAATTTGATTTAATATAATATAGATTACAATTAGATTGGTTTTTGGACACTAGCATTTAAATTAAAACGATAAGTTCTCAGATGTTTCGATCAGGTCTATGATCATCTTCAGTGTGAAACATTGTTTGCACTTATCGTTTTAATTTAAATGCTAGTGTCAAAAAACCAATCTAATTGTAACAATATGAACCTTCCTAGCAGCAACTGTAGAATAATATAGATTATTTGCGTATTTTTTTAGAATCCGACAAAATGGACTTGTTATTGAAGGAAACTGAGGGCAGCCATCAATTGATAGGGCACATTGCTAATCAAGTCTATAAATACAACAAAAGAGATGCTAGTCAGCTGTCATCATTTGTAAGCAAGTCTTTGTCTTCTCTTCTCTTCTCTTCTCTTCTCTTCTTTTTACTATTTCTCATCTCTTTCAAGATTTTTAACAATTGATTTTGGTTTAGATTTGGGCCACTGCAGGTGTAGAGGTAAATGGTCATCAGCTTAATTACGTACCTTGTACGTGCTTTGAATGTGCCAGGAAATCACCAGAAGAGCGGCCAACTCAACATGGAGCACAATACAACGCCCCCCTTTCCAAGGATTGGCCAGGCTTTGAAGTAAGAAACGACAGCACAACTAATGTAAACAGTAGTAGCTGTTCCGAATCCACCAACTTCTCAGCATCTGTACATCTCGCCCATCCCTTTAGAGATAAAACGTAGGAGAGGGGGAGAATTGGGAAGGCTGTATGTAGATAGGTTCTATAAACTAACCCTTCAATACACAAATTCTATTAATAATAATAATAATAATAATAATAATAATAATAATAATAATAATAATAATAATAATAATAATAATAATAATAATAATAATAATAATAATAAACGTCAAACGTCAACAGTCGAGCCTTCAAACGTCAACAGTCGAGCCAAACCACACTCAAATCGAACCAAATACTTCAATTGAAGGTGAAATAATGAGTGATGAAGGAAACCATCTTAGAGGCCGACTCAAATGGACCGAGAAGATGTGTGTTGACCTAATGGTATGTAAAGAGAAAGCAGAAGAATTATACTCGGTGAAGATGACTACTATAAGTTCCTAGGAAAGTATGAAAATATCACCCAGCTCGAAAAGGAAGTTCAAAAGGTAGCAGGTAAAGAATACACTAGAAGACTATCTGTTATATGGTCATCACCGCTGTCAATTCCGCGAAAGATAGCTGCAACAAACACCTTTGCAATTCCTGTACTCTCATATCACATGTGGACAACTGATTGGAACATTCAACACCTACAACAACTTGATAGGAAAACACGCCAAATAATGAATGAGAACACTTGTAAACACAGACATGAGTCGAACGCTATACTCTATCTCCCATTCCACAAAGGAGGTAAAGGTCTTCAGCAATTAGAGATGCTGTATAAAACCACTAAGATCAAGACAGCACACTACTTAACAACGAGTGCTGACCCACATGTCCAACTTGTCTCATCTTTCCAATTGTACAAGGAAAAGAAGTCTCTAAAGTCCATAATAAAGGATGCAAAAACGTATGCACACCAACTAAACCTGGACATAAGATATGACTCCAAAGAAAAAACAACCACCATCACTTCAAGTAGCGCTAGTGCAGAAGTATCTAAATGCCAGCCAAGATACATTAAATCAATACTTAGGAAAGAAACAGAGAAGAAACTGGAGGAGGAGGTAAAGCAACAACCGTGGGTTGGACAGTACCTTACTACGCAATGGAAAGACCAAGATCTAGAGAAAGAAAGCTACAATATAAACAAGATATGGAAAAACATCCCTGATGTTGTCTACAGTGTATATACCAGTATCTTTCAACAACTAATAACAACAAAGACTTACCAACGAAAGAAACTAAACAATAGAGAAGGCGATTTAATCTGCAGACTATGCCATCAAAAAGAAGAAACAATTCCACACCTATTCTCAAACTGCTCAGGTATCGCTCAATCTTTATACACGGCAAGGCATGACCGTATGCTTCGCCCTGTGTACCATCAAATCCTATCACATTTTGGGTTTACAGAACAAGACGACAATACACCGTGGCACAAACAATCACTCCCAAAAAGCTGCATAGAAAATGACGAAGCCAAAATACTGTGGAACATCCCAATACATCTAGACATTGCCCCAAAAAATGGCGCAAACAAACCAGACATTACAATAATGGACAAGAAGACCAAGACGTGGCTGATCATCGAAGGAACCGTATGCAACATCGGTCGCATAACTGAAAGAGATCTTCAGAAAACAGAAAAGTATATAGACTTAAGAACAGGATTAAAGAGACTCTATCCTAACTATAACGTAGTGCAAGTAAACGTCGTCCTAGACTTCCTAGCAGGCTACCAAAAACAACTGGTAACTGAGCTAAGTAAAATAGGACTCGAAAAAGTAAACCAACTAGCCAAAAAGTGCCAGAAATGGATAATTTCGCAAAATTGTGAAATCGTGAAGGCCTTATATACCCGTTCATAAGTTAACACTGTTGTAATCGGCACCAAAACTGAATATTGCCTAGAAAATTTCCGCAATACTCATTACATGTAAACCAAGAAAAGTTTAAATAAACGATACAATAATAATAATAATAATAATAATAATAATAATAATAATAATAATAATAATAACAATAATAATAATAATGATAATAATAATAATGAGTGAGTGGAGCGTAACGGAGTAAGACGTCCGTTTTTAGCTCTCCAACTTTTCGATTCTTAACGCTCATATAATGCGTTCTCGCTCATTCCTGACATTAATCCTGCTAACTAACATCATGAGCAATGTTCAAACGTCAACAGTCGAGCCAAACCACACTCAAAACGAACCAAATACTTCAATTGAAGGTGAAATAATGAGTGATGAAGGAAACCATCTTAGAGGCCGACTCAAATGGACCGAGAAGATGTGTGTTGACCTAATGGTATGTAAAGAGAAAGCAGAAGAATTATACCTATCTGAAAATTGCCCTAGAAAAGAAAATAGACGAAAAGAAGGAAAGATGAATCTTACACTAAACTACTGGAATTGTATGGGATATAGACATTTGAAGAGAACTGCTCAAAACCTACGAGATAAAATATCACATATTGAGAAAACAACAAAAGTTACATCAACTCAGATATCAGAAGAAATTGAGCAACAACGATCACAAATGAATAAAACTCCACAAGAAATAAGAACAGAACAGAATTCAAATATAGATCCCGAAGACCAAACTCAGTATGCAAATTACGTACAACAAAATCAAGAACATGTAAACATTGAAGCCACCGACGAAATCCAAAGCCAGGACTATGCTGAGCTACTACAAACTGCAGAGGAAACTTACCGAAAAATCGTCAACCAACCAGGAACCTGGAACAGCAGAGAGGAGAACACTTTCACAAGGAAAACACCAAATAAAAAACAGCTAAACCAACTACGAACTATTGCAAACAGTTTAATCAAAACAAGCCCAACCGAAAACCCAACGCTATTCCTATGGGAATGTAACTGCTCAATTTACGCTACGGCGATTTCCTTTAAAAAGAGCACAATGAACAGCAAAACAAACAAAGCAAGACAAAGAAAAGATCAAAAACCAAAACCAAGATGGCTAATTACTTTAGAACAAGAGATTACGAAACTAAGAAGGCAAACGTCTCAAGTGACGGAGGAAATCAACCGAGTGAAAAACAACAAGAAAATGACAAAAAAGCTTAGGAGAAACAGACATTGGATAAGTAAAGAAATTAAAGGTAAAATAAACATGAAGGAACTGGTGACACTTAAAGAGAAGAAAATAAACATGCTTAGAAAGTTGAAGAACGAGAGAAAGAATAAAATAGAAACAGCAAAAAGAAGAAAAATTAACAATTTATACGATCAAGACCAGGGAAAGTTCTACGGACACTTGAGAACAATACTAAACCGTGATACTACTACAGAATGCCCAAAATTCACTGATTACGAGATGACTGAAAAAAGAAACGAAAACACCTTGAAGAAAGAAGACTTTGAAGAATTTTGGATACCAATATGGCAAAATGCACATGATGAAAACCTAGATAATCGTAAATGGCTGACAGAAGTGCGTAAGGCATTAACAGCAACTGGACCAGAACAACATGAAGCCCCAATAATAGTCACAAAAGAAACAATCTACAACTGCCTACGAAAGAAAAAGAACTGGTCTTCTCCGGGCCTTGATAAAATTACTAACTTCTGGTTAAAACAACTCTCATCATTACATCTACCAATAGCTATTGCAATCACTAGCTTAATCAACAGCAAGCCTAACAGAATTCCCGATTGGATATCAGAAGGACGCACAGTAATGATACCAAAGAATGAAAACCCTAAAGTACAAGAATTTAGACCTATCACGTGCCTTAACACAATGTATAAACTCGTCACTTCAGTCGTCAACGTCGAGTTGGAGAATCACCTGTCCAAATACCACCTCATGCAGCTAGACCAAAGAGGCGGCGTTAAAGGATCTATGGGATGTGTTGACAACCTGTTAATAGATAAAGCAATCATGGAAGACGCTACTAAAAACAAGAAGAACATCTCATGCCTTTGGGTCGATGTGAAAAAAGCATTTGACAGCGTGTCCCACACATGGCTATCAACGGTGCTAAGAGATCATGGAATAAACAAGACATTGTCTTCGTTTATTGATAACATCGTCAAAACCTGGAAAACAACAATGTATGTGCAAACAGCCGAAGGCCAAACATCAATAGGCCCAATAAAGATCAACCGTGGAATACTACAAGGAGACTCATTTTGCGTTACACTATTCACACTCTGCCTAAATCCAATAGCGTGGTACTTACGTACTACAGAAGGCTACAAACTCTCTCATGATAAGACCATCAAGATAACACACAGTCTCTTTGTAGACGACCTGAAATCATACCATAAGAATAGCACCAAAGCCGCCACAGTCGGAAGCACACTCGAAGGTATGTTCAAGGACATCGGCCTTCACTGGGGTATCAACAAATGCGCAGCTGTCCACATCAACAGAGGCATCTATCAACCGAGCGAGGGACTCCCCCTGGGTAGTGGACAGCAAATACCCATACTCGGTGAAGATGACTACTATAAGTTCCTAGGAAAGTATGAAAATATCACCCAGCTCGAAAAGGAAGTTCAAAAGGTAGCAGGTAAAGAATACACTAGAAGACTATCTGTTATATGGTCATCACCGCTGTCAATTCCGCGAAAGATAGCTGCAACAAACACCTTTGCAATTCCTGTACTCTCATATCACATGTGGACAACTGATTGGAACATTCAACACCTACAACAACTTGATAGGAAAACACGCCAAATAATGAATGAGAACACTTGTAAACACAGACATGAGTCGAACGCTATACTCTATCTCCCATTCCACAAAGGAGGTAAAGGTCTTCAGCAATTAGAGATGCTGTATAAAACCACTAAGATCAAGACAGCACACTACTTAACAACGAGTGCTGACCCACATGTCCAACTTGTCTCATCTTTCCAATTGTACAAGGAAAAGAAGTCTCTAAAGTCCATAATAAAGGATGCAAAAACGTATGCACACCAACTAAACCTAGACATAAGATATGACTCCAAAGAAAAAACAACCACCATCACTTCAAGTAGCGCTAGTGCAGAAGTATCTAAATGCCAGCCAAGATACATTAAATCAATACTTAGGAAAGAAACAGAGAAGAAACTGGAGGAGGAGGTAAAGCAACAACCGTGGGTTGGACAGTACCTTACTACGCAATGGAAAGACCAAGATCTAGAGAAAGAAAGCTACAATATAAACAAGATATGGAAAAACATCCCTGATGTTGTCTACAGTGTATATACCAGTATCTTTCAACAACTAATAACAACAAAGACTTACCAACGAAAGAAACTAAACAATAGAGAAGGCGATTTAATCTGCAGACTATGCCATCAAAAAGAAGAAACAATTCCACACCTATTCTCAAACTGCTCAGGTATCGCTCAATCTTTATACACGGCAAGGCATGACCGTATGCTTCGCCCTGTGTACCATCAAATCCTATCACATTTTGGGTTTACAGAACAAGACGACAATACACCGTGGCACAAACAATCACTCCCAAAAAGCTGCATAGAAAATGACGAAGCCAAAATACTGTGGAACATCCCAATACATCTAGACATTGCCCCAAAAAATGGCGCAAACAAACCAGACATTACAATAATGGACAAGAAGACCAAGACGTGGCTGATCATCGAAGGAACCGTATGCAACATCGGTCGCATAACTGAAAGAGATCTTCAGAAAACAGAAAAGTATATAGACTTAAGAACAGGATTAAAGAGACTCTATCCTAACTATAACGTAGTGCAAGTAAACGTCGTCCTAGACTTCCTAGCAGGCTACCAAAAACAACTGGTAACTGAGCTAAGTAAAATAGGACTCGAAAAAGTAAACCAACTAGCCAAAAAGTGCCAGAAATGGATAATTTCGCAAAATTGTGAAATCGTGAAGGCCTTATATACCCGTTCATAAGTTAACACTGTTGTAATCGGCACCAAAACTGAATATTGCCTAGAAAATTTCCGCAATACTCATTACATGTAAACCAAGAAAAGTTTAAATAAACGATACAATAATAATAATAATAATAATAATAATAATAATAATAATAATAATAATAATAATAATAATAATAATAATAATAATAATAATAATAATAATAATAATAATAATAATAATAATAATAATAATAATAATAATAATAATAATAATAATAATAATAATAATAATATGCATTTTTATAGCGCCACTTCCATCGCTGTCCAGTGGTAGGGATAAAACTAACCTATCAACCGCCCGAACAAAAACCTACCTACCTGCCTATAGAGTGATTTGATGGCAGCACATTGTTTTGGTCAAAACAATGAAGCTTTTTTCGCAAGGGAACTGAAATATTTTGTCATTCAAAAATTTTGTTTTGTACTTACCCACAAACATGGTTGACCAGGAGCCCATTACCCGAAGCGTACGACTACTACCCCTATCTTGAGTGAACGTTTTTACAGATCCTCTATTTTTAGATTCAAGGTTACTCAAGAAAAAGAAAGAAATATTAATCTGAGATATTAAATTTTCGACTATAATATTTTTCAAGCTTTTTGCTAAAGATTATGAAAAAGATACCTTTTGTGCATAACGAATTGTTGACTAAATAGAGATGTTCCGTGTAAGCGCACTAGAAATTATAATGACAAATTTTATTTTATTGACAAACAAAACTTAATATCTAAGAAAAACCAATTAATGCCCATCTTACGCCTCCCAACACTAAACTGTTTTTTTAGTTTTAACAATATAGATCTCGTTCTTGGGAATAGAAATAAATAACTATAACATTTCGTCGCCATATCAATGAAGTGTTTAAACTGTGTGAAATAATTGTATGCGACGCTGTGCTAGAAAAGTGCACAGCTCAACAATAACAGGCTGAAACCAACGCAGATGACGCCAGAGAGATCCTATAGCTTTATAGGTCTTAATATGTTTTATTGTATGTTCGACTGAAACACGGTAGTGGCTTAGGCGTCGGTTGAACCTACGGGCATGGCGTTTTGTGTTAGCTCTCATCTGTCTAATTTGTTGCTGTCGAAATGGTGTCACAAGTGGTGCTGTATCAGGCTATCCTTGATCAGCCAAAAGGACAAGTCCTTGAGGCAAATCCAGTGGCCGTCCGGGACCCACAGGAGTCATCAATCTGTATGTCATTGAATCAACCATACTACCAAGAAATCCAGTTTGTAGAAATCTGATGTTGTTTTCATTGTCGGTGATAATTTGTGTGCTCAGAGGTGAAAGTGGCGATGTCCGCTATAAAAAAAAAGGCGCTGTGGTTCTACTTGCGGCCTGTAAATTCTGTGAGGTGTTCCATCGATACAGCCGAGGGCGTTCGGGAACGAATGCCAAGATCCTCGCATAGCATTTCACTGAGCTATGGTGGGCCAAGTAACATGGCTTACAAAATATCGCCAAATAACGGAAACAGTGTGATAGATGATGGCACATACTGTTTGCCTGTTAATGTCGAATAACAACGCCAAGGTATCAAGACAAGGGTACTTTCTAAGCCATATCAATACCAACAAAACCTGATTTGTCGTATTTAGCTTCCCCCTTCTATGTCTCTGCCTAATGTTACCATTTCTATTGCTGCGGCGCAATTCTGGTGTAATATCAGTAACTATCTGTTCAAATTAATGTTTCGGGTAATTTGCCAGTCTTCAGCCAAAACAAATATCGATGTTGAAGATACATATTGTATACGTCACGCCCATAAAATGGCATGTATGGTCCAAAGGGAAGACGGTTGACCAACGGAACACCAGACTCTGACAAAGAAAGACCCAGTGACACAAGCACAAGTAGCAGGGAAACGATAAGACGCTGTATAAATATTTGAAACTGATCCTTGTAATTTGAAACGATGGATATACTTGTATAAGAGGCAGTGCAGCACAAAGCACAAATTTCTAGTAGTCGCCTTCTTCTTTTTCTCCTAACGTCTCTTCTACTGTTTGATCTAGCCATAGCCCAATCAAGCTGAGGTAGTTTAGAATAGAACGAAGACCAATTCAGCAGCTGAGCTATAAACACATAAACACATAAACTACAAAACAAGCAACTAACGAATGCTACGGTGTGTTGGTGACACAGCTTTGATTATTTTCATACCTAAAAACAATGCGGTTTGTAATTAGATGTGAAAATTATCAAAACTGTGTTAGGTCTAACATCTCATGCACGAGCACACTTGCATTTGTCAGCTTTATGGCCTTATATAAGAACGTAGCTAGCTATAGTCAGACGCTAGTGTTCAACAATTTGAAGCCTCTCCTGTTGACTGTAGTCTACGAAAAGCATGAAAAAGTCAGAGTCAGGTACAGTAAAAGTTTTTTGTGTGTGTGGTGCACATTCACAAGAATTCTTCGCTAACGTGATGCACAAAAACAAATACTCAGTCGGATTCCACTGATTTATTTCCAGGTCCATCTCGTAAGAAACGTGTTAGAATTACAGTTCCCGAAAGAGAATTAGTCTTACGATGTTATCAAGAAAAAACTGGACAAAGCTGGGAAACAGTTTTAAAACATGTAAGAGATAGCCTTAATTCGCTTCCCGTTTCTAACCCCGCTTGTGGAATACTATTTGTTTCAAGATGACCAACAAGCCATAAATTGCATACGACGCATCATAATTGATGAAATGAAAACAGGCACAACTATGGAATCAAAGACTCCAGTCAGTGGGCCAATGTCTGATATACTATCATCGAAAATGAAGTACGCAGATAAGAAAAGCCCACAAGAGCGTTATGAAATGAAGTTTGCTCAAGCAAATCATTTGACTAGCAGTTCAAATGATTCCAGCTCATCGGAACAACCAGACCTGAATGTTGACTGCACTAAAAAAGAAACAAAGGGGAAAAAACGCCAAGTGAAAAGTAGTAAACGTAGACGATCCAAAGGCAAAGGAAAAGCTGAGAAAGCACACGAGGCTATATGCAAGAAGGCCATGAAGACGCTTGATAAGGTGAACGCTCTTTTGGACACTTATGCTGATAGTTCCAGCTCAACAGACAGTTGAACAAATTAATAAATATACCCTTGGATGTTAAAAGTTACTGTTATGTCTGCACATAGTTGCATAAAGCAATAGTTGATAGTTGATACATGATAATAAATTTGAGCTTAGTCGTCGAAAGCTTGTCAAGTATTTAATTCTGATAATTTACTAGTTTAAACTATTAAATGTCTTGTTAAAGTTGATATTTTGTAACCTGTTTTATATCAATTTGTTTGCCAATGAAAATATTGTGCTGAAAGACCCTACATTAATCTCCGCGTACATGCTTATTTGCATATATAGTGACTCATTATCATTGTTAGTGCGCTTACACGGAACATCTCTAATACCAAACCCAAACAATTTTTATGTTTAAAAAGTAAACTTTAAAAAAAATTCGATATCACTATAGCGTTTCTAGCGAAAAAAAAAAGTATCCATGCGTTTTTGAAATATTTATTTTTAGATTTCATTTTTGATGTCAATTCGCACGAAAAAAAACCCGTGACTTTGTGTCACGACAAGCTAACGTGACAAGTTCTATTTTTGGCGCCAATGCCAAGGCATCTTTTTGCTTCAAATTTGCTTCAAAACACAAGACAAAACGCTGAGAAAAATCAAGATTTTGGGCTTCAAATTGACAAAAACATTATTTGAACTAGACCTTAATAGGATGGTAACTATGTATTTAGAGCAAAAAAGTAAATTTTAAAACATTTCTTTGTAAAAAAAAAAATTATCGTATTGGATTTACTAAAAAGTAATCGTGGCAAATCTTCAAAACAAAACACAAAGTTCTTTTGAAGTGGAATTAAAAATCTCAAGAATAAGTTCTACCAACACAAGATCGGACAAGGATTTTAAAACAAGGTATTTTATTATGAAAAACTTTGTGTAAAACATCATTTTGTGCTGTAAAAAAAACTTTAACGACTTTGAAGTAAAAACTACTAAAAACAGCTCGTTTAGTAAGCATAAAATAGTCAATATTGCTAAATAAACAGAAGTTATTCAACCAATTTTAAATTATGTTTGTATTTCAATTCATCTTTGATGTTTTCCTTTTATGAGGTTTAAAAAGTACATAAATAAACACCTTTCTCAATCGACTAAAGGCCACGAAAAGTACAATTTACACATGCACAAACATCGTTTCATGTACGGTTTTTATCTCAAAAAGTAGATAAAATGGAGATAAACCTTTTGTCTTTTCTTTCAATAATAAAACAGAGAACGGATTTTTCTTTTTTGAGGCTTAATTATTGCAAGTTTTTTTTTTCACGCTCGTTACTATATCAAACAGTTTTCAGTATTAAAATACCGTCTCTAAATAACTTGAAACAAATAATAATCTTGAACTTACTTTATCGGTGATTATTTTCCTGAGGTTTTCTTCTCTTCAATGACATTGATCATATTTTGACGAATAAATGTATGTACTTGAATTTTGATGGATTAAACATTGTTCATAGTTCAACTGCCAACCTTGAAAATCCTTCAATAAACTGTGCCGAGGAAGCGATTTGAAGACAGTTTTCATAACAAACAAAGTCGCTTCCTTATCAATTTTTTTAAATTGCTGTATTCTTTTAATATTCTTCCACGAAGGTATCTAGAAACAAGTTTTCTTGATCTTTTGGAATCAGTCTTTTGCTTTCTTTAGTATAATTTCTTCGTTTTTGTGTCCTTCAAGTTTATGTTATTCTTCGGTCAAAACTCTGTTTATGTTCTTCGAAGTTTATCGTTCTCCGTTGATATTTTGTATTAATGAAAGCTCTGCTATTTGCAAGTAGTATTTTGTTGTTGTTTGTTTGACTTTTTTTTCGATAAAAAAACAACTTTGCTTTGTTGATCTAGTGCTATTTGGCGCGCGCGTCACTTTCGTTCCCGCCGAAATGTAACCGCCCATCAGCATCGCGATGGGCAGGGACGTCGGACGTGCGCTTGGGATTCCTGTGTGAAAACCATCGAAAATCGACTCGATGCATTACCATTTTTTCTTAAGTATGGTGCTCCGCTCGCGCGGGCCCTTGTCCCGCGCGGGAGCTCCGCTATTATATGAACTTTTTTTGTAGGTTGAAGGGCAGGATGACGGTCATAAAGATGGTTCAGTAAGTACTTTACACATATCAATTCTAATTTTGTACTTTTTAGCCAAATGGTGATAAAAAAAATACGACCAATGTAAACCACCCATTATGTTCCAACATGGCTAGCCAGTCAAGAAAAATAGTTAGTCGTTGTATTTATATACGTTTTATACCAAATTTGGATCAATTTATTTCTAAAAGGGAAAGTGTCCGAACAAACTTTCCCTCAAAAGGAAACCTCTATTTGAATAGGGGATTTTCATAAAAAAATGGTAAAACATTAAGTTTAGATTTGTAGCCGAATTTGTAAACCCACCGATTTAGTGTTAGCGATAGCATAGGGCCCAGGCCCGCTCTGAAAATCAAGCTAATTTAGTGTAGGTATATTATGGTATCCTACATGGAAACCTAGCTTTAGAAGCGGCATACCCTGCGTAGCTAGCTAGGCTGTCAATCCCTCACCTCCCCATCCTCCATTCATTTCGATTTCAATTCATGAAAGCGTTTATATATTTTTTACAGTTCTTCGACCTCTTGGTGTATGACCTTCAGGCCGAATATTTCTCAGCTCATGGCCATGCATTCCCAATGGCAGGTTAGAACCGACTTATGGTATCTTTTGTCCTTTGTTTTCCTTTGAAGGCGATATAATATCATAACAGGTCATACAGATAATATTTATAATAATGTTTCTGTTAAAACGAATAATGGAGATTTTGATGTTGATAAAAGAATAATGACAATGAGAATTTCTGATGATTTACACTTATAGCGATTCTCATAATAGATACTCACAATGTTTTAGGTCGTGGTATAAATATATCTGATTTAATATAATATAGATTACAATTAGATTGGTTTTTGGACACTAGCATTTAAATTAAAACGATAAGTTCTCAGATGTTTCGATCAGGTCTATGATCATCTTCAGTGTGAAACATTGTTTGCACTTATCGTTTTAATTTAAATGCTAGTGTCAAAAAACCAATCTAATTGTAACAATATGAACCTTCCTAGCAGCAACTGTAGAATAATATAGATTATTTGCGTATTTTTTTAGAATCCGACAAAATGGACTTGTTATTGAAGGAAACTGAGGGCAGCCATCAATTGATAGGGCACATTGCTAATCAAGTCTATAAATACAACAAAAGAGATGCTAGTCAGCTGTCATCATTTGTAAGCAAGTCTTTGTCTTCTCTTCTCTTCTCTTCTCTTCTCTTCTTTTTACTATTTCTCATCTCTTTCAAGATTTTTAACAATTGATTTTGGTTTAGATTTGGGCCACTGCAGGTGTAGAGGTAAATGGTCATCAGCTTAATTACGTACCTTGTACGTGCTTTGAATGTGCCAGGAAATCACCAGAAGAGCGGCCAACTCAACATGGAGCACAATACAACGCCCCCCTTTCCAAGGATTGGCCAGGCTTTGAAGTAAGAAACGACAGCACAACTAATGTAAACAGTAGTAGCTGTTCCGAATCCACCAACTTCTCAGCATCTGTACATCTCGCCCATCCCTTTAGAGATAAAACGTAGGAGAGGGGGAGAATTGGGAAGGCTGTATGTAGATAGGTTCTATAAACTAACCCTTCAATACACAAATTATATTAATATTAATAATAATAATAATAATAATAATAATAATAATAATAATAATAATAATAATAATAATAATAATAATAATAATAATAATAATAATAATAATAATAATAATAATAATAATAATAATAATAATAATAATAATAATAATAATAATAATAATAATAATAATAATAATATGCATTTTTATAGCGCCACTTCCATCGCTGTCCAGTGGTAGGGATAAAACTAACCTATCAACCGCCCGAACAAAAACCTACCTACCTGCCTATAGAGTGATTTGATGGCAGCACATTGTTTTGGTCAAAACAATGAAGCTTTTTTCGCAAGGGAACTGAAATATTTTGTCATTCAAAAATTTTGTTTTGTACTTACCCACAAACATGGTTGACCAGGAGCCCATTACCCGAAGCGTACGACTACTACCCCTATCTTGAGTGAACGTTTTTACAGATCGTCTATTTTTAGATTCATATTTCCCGCGAAAAAATAATGTTCTCGACGAGGTCCGCAATTAAAATCCAATATGGCGGCTACGCGGCCGAAGGCGGCTGAAGACACGATCGTTGTAACTCATTTTTACTCGCATATCTCTCTCGATTCCCCTTTTCAGTGTCCTGTTTGTTCCTGTCCGGCCATTATATAGCCTTATTTCCCATGGAACATTGCAGTCCTACTGCAGGAAAGTATTTACAAAGCATGCAGGTCAAACTGATCAACTGTGAAGTTACGGAAGTGTAATTTTAATTGAGGGATCAAACAAAAATTCAAATGCAAAAATAATGAAGAGGAATATATATACCGTCTGAAATAAGGAAGTAAATGAAGCGTAGTGCTTTGGATCAGAGTGCTGAGGATCAGGATTGTTTCTCTGAGAAATCGCTTTGCTTTCGAGCCTTTCGAGCGGCCGGGTGCTGAAAATTCAACGAGCGCTAGGCTATTGTAGCTTTACGACAGAAACTTTCCCAGAGACAAAATGCATGAGAGGCAGAAAGATCGATAGAAGAGAATAACATATAGGCGGAAAGTATATATGGCTATCGAGGTTTTGCGTGTACAAGAGAGGTTGGAAAAGCTATAGCTAAGCTGCACAACTTCGTAACGAAGGAAGTTTATCGAAGCAAAATTCTAGCAGTCTATAGTGATGCTTCGTCCCCGTTTCCCTCGTGTAAAGACAAGGACGTTCCTCCTTTTGCATAAATTATGTGTCAATTTTCGATGTTGTGTGTATATGTTTGATAATTCCACATATTGACAATAAAACTTAGATATATTTGATTTTGCTCAATTTGTTTGATAAAAATGTAGCAGAATTCGATAAAATCACCTTGATGTTCATTCGATTTCTCCCCACATCTATGAGTCCTCGCTTCTGTCCGCCATGTGTTTTGTATATTTAAAAATAATTTATGCATATATGAAATGCGGTCGCGAGTTTGAATAGGTAAAACAAACTTATACTTTAGATGTACTTCTCACCAAAATCTCCACAGAACTGAACTTGGAAAGTTTGGTTATCACTTACTGTTAGGGAGATATTTTGTAAAACAGGTCACGTGACCATATTTTTTTGCATACAATCCCTATATCTCCCTACCAGTAAGTGATAACCAAACTCTCCAAGTTCAGTTCTGTGGAGACTTTGACGAGAAGTACATTTAATGTATAAGTTTATTTTATCTCTTAAGGTGGCCCAGGGGTATTTATTTACGTAAAAACAATTTTTTTTGAACTTCAAATTTTGGTGCAAAGCCTTCTTCGATTGCTTTAAAAATCGGGATTATAACTTATCATTGTCTCTAGTTTATAGATATTCAAACGTTATTTTAAAAATAATGATGTCTTAAGAGCAAAACGCTTGCAAACGCGAACTCGACTTTGAGATTTTATCGCTATTTCTAAAAATCTGAAAGACGAAACCACTCGATTTTGCGTCTATGGACTCATGTACTTCACTACTTTTACGTGATAAATGGCCAAATTAATCGAGACCATGCAAGCTTAGGAAATACGAGTACTCAAAATCGAACACACAAATGCATAGCTTATAAAGAATCGAACAGAGACGCACAATAAAATCATTGCTTTCGAAATCGTTACTCACCACTATGTTGTTCAATGCTTTCCCAGTCTGAAGGCCAAATTTTAGTTAGATTGACGTACTGTGTGCAGCAATATCACGACTGATAAAAAACAAATTTATCGATGCATTATTCAAAATAAATAGATAATCTAATTTTTGCTCAGTATTAACTTAAATGGTAATTCTAGCAATTCTCAAAAACACAGGATGTAAACAAATCATTGTAAAAGTACCTTACAAAGTTTGAGCGTGTTCCATTCATACAGTTTGGAGAAATGGAGAAGTAAAGTTGACCGTATATAAATCTTGGCGACAACGCCGAGTTGCAGTTGCAGTGAAAAGCCATCATATGCTTTTGTTGATGCATGAAAAATTTGCAATATTTTTTTTAAAGTCCCGCGAGGGATATCCCGTTGGGACCAATTACTGAACTAATATAAGTTGAGAATATAATATTGCAAGAGCAAATAACTAATACTTGCTAAAAAAAAAACTATTAAACGCATTGGCAATTGTTTTAGTCTCAATTAATTCTGTATCGCCCTCGAGTATCTTAGAGGGAAGTCCGCTAACCAATAATACACCCACCCATTCACTGAACAAACAAACTAAACAAAGAAAACTATTTATCAGCCATACAAGTTGTCCATCCCCAATCAAACTACATATATTAACCAACCTAAAAAATGGTGGAAATATAAAAAACATACTGTGTACTATGTTTAATCCAGGTTGGTTTGTTTACTGCGGTTTTTGCTTTGTATCTGACAGGTTCTTCTTCAAGAAATTGGAGATCGTCACTTCATCGCAATAGGGGTTGTCCCATATGATTACAAGAAGCACAATTTTCCAGGATGGGAAGGCGACACTGCCGGATTTCATGTTGATGACGGCAGAATCTTCGATAAACAATATCAGAAACTTGGAAAAGAATGTCAAGGTGCGCCTCCTTGTACATTTTTAGGGCCTGCAATGCTTCATAATTACAACTGTTTGTTCTGGTAGCTGCGTCCTCAGATATATTTGTTGTAATAGTTATGCCTGCTTCCTCGGGGGGATTGTAACGTCCACAATAAGAATGCTATGGAAATTTAAAGCCGAAGGGGTTTTCTTTGAGCGGTTGTTAGTTTGGTTATTATTTTTTTGTGCTACAATATTTCAAAAGAAGCTCATCAGTAATTTCTCTTTTGATGTGCCACAATTTCGAATTGGACATGTGTTATATCGAATGACGTGAACGCAAAATGTTGCATGGCAATCAGGTGATCGTGGGTTTATTAATAATCCAAGACTTAAACTCTTATTTCTAAGGAGGGGACTTCAGACTTCAGACTTGGATCTTGAGAGATCGCGGGCACAACATACAAGTCGGCGGAGACGAATGGGGTATAAATTTTTACATAAAGGTTCAAACGCTAGGGCGAGGGTTTGCATTGAAATTCAAGACCTAGGCCGAGGGCGCAGCCCGAGGCCGTGGTCTTGAATTTCAATGCAAACCCGAGCCCGTGCGTTTGAAGTTGTTTAAAATATCAACAAGCCCTAATTCCATTGTTTCGATGCAAAACCCCTGGAAGTAACAATGAATTACTTAATGAACTTGTTATCAACCAAGCCCTAATTCATTATATATACGCTTATTTGTTTTGCTTTTAATAGTTCTTTTGAAATACATTTGTATATGTTGTTTTGTTGCATACTTCGCGTGCTCACGACGAAGCGCGCAGAACGTTTAAGAGAGGCCGTCCGATAATATCGACCAGAGCGTGCAATAGGCGAAAAATCCAAAATGCTCATACTTTGCCAGTTGATAGCATTTGGGGAGCTAGTCACTCAAAAAAATTTAGAGATCCCAAAAATAATTATTTTTGGAGAAATTCGACTTTTTTGGATTTTCGGCTTTTGGTCGGGTTTTTACGAGTTTTTACAACACTTCTTAACCGGGCTCTTTTAAAGTTAAAAATCAATCACACATTTCTCAAATTACCTACGATAAAACACCAATAAATATCCTAGGTTTTAGTGTATATAACTTTCCAATCGACCGAGTCTTTACTATTTTATGGATTTTTCAATATTGGGTATTTTCTCATTTTTTTTTCGAAGCCAAAAATATGCCAAATTAAGGCACGAAAAAACCAAATTGCCACGATGAATCAACGCATTCAGCTATAACCAAGGTGAAGCACTGTATTTCGACTTTTCAAAAATGTAATAAAATTTTTGGGCTACTAAAATCCAAACGTTTTACAGTCTTTAATGTTCATGACTTCAGAGCGAAAATTTGACAATGTCACGGTGTTGCGTGACACCATGTCTGAAATACCATTGCAAAAATTATTTCGAAATCACCTTCCCTGGCCTAATTTCTACTTGTTTTCAAAAAAAGATGTTACAAATTTTGTTTTACCTTGTTTTAATGTTGTTTTTGACAGTTTTGGAAGAATTTAGTAGCATATTTGCAGTTAATATAACGACAGGCCGTCAGACCACTAATGCGTGTTGACGATATTTACATATCGCTGCTGCTCGCATGAGAATTCCAATCACTCACATCAATTTAGCCAACTCAAAACTATTTTTGGAATCTATATGTTATGTTGATCGATAGAGCCCTTTTAGTAAATTGTCTGCTTTGAATATGACTACGTACGTTAGAGCACAAACTTTGCCTTTTTTGTTGACAGTATAAGCTGGTAAGCAGGGTTTTCCCCACTATTGCTGGCCGTCTAATCAAGTATGTTGAAATACAAACTGCGAAATACCAAGATAAAATATTGCCACAAATTGATTCACCAAGCTACTATAAGCGTTCTATGTGAGAATATACGGCGATTTTAAAAATATGCATAATTCGTATGTTTGTTTTACTTTGACTCTCTGTGAAGTTTCCATTATTTATTTGTTTATTTCGAGGAATATGAACAATAATTGTTTCAAGTATAGCAATCAAATAAGAAAGAAAGAAAAAAAAGAGAGCATGTAAGGAAGGACGACGAAAGAAGGTATGACTGTAACAAGCCAAAATAATGAATGTAACATGAACAAAAGGGATAAATATAAAAAGAATGAAAAGAGGGGGAAAAACAAAGTAAGATTGAATTTGAAAGCGTGTAACAAAGCATAGAACCACCTATGGCTTTGTAGTAAACTCCCCCGGGGAGACTAATGGTTTTCAGACTCGTCAGTTCTCCAGTACAAAAACCGAGAGCCAGCCACTCTCTACCGATTTCAATTATTAAATGTCAATAAATTAGATCACGGAATTCAAACTGCGGCACACTACTTGTTGCGTTCAAGGGTTAGAATTGGTGTTTTATCGTAGGTAATTTAAGAAATGTGTGATTGATCTTTAACTTTAAAAGAGCCCGGTTAAGAAGTGTTGTAAAAACTCGTAAAAACCCGACCAAAAGCCGAAAATCCAAAAAAGTCGAATTTCTCCAAAAATAATTATTTTTGGAATCTCTAAATTTTTTTGAGTGACTAGCTCCCCAAATGCTATCAACTGGCAAAGTATGAGCATTTTGGATTTTTCGCCTATTGCACGCTCTGGTCGATATTCTCGGACGGCCTCTCTTAAATATTCGGTGATTTCGCAATTTCTTTAAAGAAGTTTTAAGATGTGGTTGGGCGAAGATGAAGTCGCACACATTTGTGAAATTCTGCAAACTTATGAAGATACAGCGCCTATCGTCAATAGCGGTATTGATGATGTTAGTATTGCGAATGGGTACAGGTTTGCTGACTCTTTGGAAGAGAAAGATATTGATAAAAAGATAAGAGAAAGCGTACCAAAAGCAACCGTGTACAAAGATTCTTGGGCTGTAAACATGTTCGAGCAGTGGAGGCAGGAGAGAAACCTTAGAGTAGCGAGTGGAGGAAATTACAAACTGGTTTCGAGCGAAAGTCTAGACAAAATGAGTTCTTGAGAATTGAATGCAACTTCGGCCCTGTTTATAAGCGAGACAAGAAAAGCAAATGGTGAGAAATATCCGCCAAAGACTCTGCACGGAATCATAGCCGCTATTCAACACTACCTTAAGTTAAGAGGAAGAGAATTGAAATTCTTTAATGACCCCATATTCTCTAAATTAATGGGCAGTTTGGATGCTGCAATGAAGGAAGCATCGGCAGAAGGGCTTGGAGGTGCTAAAAGACAAGCCGAAGTGATATCGTTGGAGGAAGAGATACTACTCTGGAGCAAAGCTATACTGGGTGAACAAAGTCCACAACAATTACTTGATACCGTTCTTTACTTACTTGGTCTTTATTTTGCATTACGAGGTGGAAAGGAACATAGAAGATTGAGACGAATGGTGTCGCAAATTACAACGCGGATAGACAGCAAGACTGGATGGAAATATCTAGAATATCGAGAGGATGTGTCGAAAACCAAAGGGGGAGGCTTGAGAGATCGAAAGACGGCACCAAAAGTTACGCGGGCCTACGAGAACAGGAACAATTCTGAAAGATGTTTGGTTCGTTTGTACGAAAAGTATTTGAGCTTGTGGTGAGTTTAATGTTTATGTTGAACAAATTGTAAGGTAGTTGTACCCATTATCGTACACATCCTATTATCGTACTTTTCGTAAAAATAATGTAACTTAAGTTAGTGTTAATTAAAAAAATCAAAATCGCACACAAAGATAAACACAACAATGTTAATTATCAACTTTATTTAAAATAAATTTACACCCGAATAATAATATTAGGTAGTTTTTACTAACTGTACGATAATAGGAAGTGTAAGATAATAGCTATGACTACCTTTTATTTATTACTACTTTTGGAATGGTTTGCATACTGAACTCTTGAAATAGTTATCAAACTATTACACATTAGTAGATCCTAGCTAATTGCATTGCTTTCTTTCGTTTTCATCTGACTATCACACATTAACTTTTAGTATTTGTTTCAGGGGTTTATGAAAACCTTTTTAAAGTTAATACTGTTTCACGCTATTGTTCTTTGAACTATATTAGTTGCACTCTGTACTAATAACACAATTTTATCTTCCAAAGCCCCGAGTGGAAGACTGGTGATGTCGATGCCTTATATCTGACGCCGCTTAAATGTCCCAAGCAAAATTGCTGGTATAGTTCGGTCCCAGTTGGACATAATAAATTGACCTCCACCGTAAAGAAGCTGTGTGAAGCTGCTGGATTGTCTGGATATAGAACCAACCATTCATTACGTGCAACAGCTGCTACTAGAATGTTCGACAAGGGCCTTGATGAACAACTTATATGCGAGAAAACTGGTCAGTAACAGTAATACTTTTGTTGTTAAATGTAAAGTAAAATTAACTTTATAATTTTGATCCTTAGGTCACAGAAGCAATGCAGTAAGATCCTACAAGCGCACATCTAGTGAGCAAGAAATTGGTGTGTTCAACATTCTATATGGTGAACCTGTAGGGTGCAAAAAATTGAAGAAAGAAGATAATAAAGAAGATTTACTTAATATCGAGAAAGAGAAGACAACATTTGAAATTGAATCAAATAAGGAGCAAACGGAAATAGAAGATCCAAAAGGAAAACTTTCAATAAATTTAAATTTTTATGTCAAATAATTTACAATTGAAAGAATGAGTAAATAAAGGAATAAAGCATAACAATTAAAAACCAGGGAAAAGTGATGTAAAACCTATCCCGGGTTTTGAATTCAGCCCCGCTCTTCCCTGATGATATCAATGCCGCCCCTTACTTTAAATATCCTGGTTTTCAGCTGAATTTCAAACCCTACATCAAACAATGGAATTAGGGCGTCGTTGATTTTTAAGTACATGTAAAGTTCTTCTTGTAACTTGACATTTATTTATTTTTGAATACACAGATTTGTGTAGTAGGAGTAGATGGATAAACTCGAGGGTATAGTTTGATCTTATTTTGGCCTTCCTTTTTGTCAGAAATAACTAAAATTTGGATTTTTTGTTCGAGTACTGTCGAGGAAAAAGCTATCTTGATAGTGATGCTACCTTAAAACTACATTATATTATAAACACTTCTAGTGGCCTATATAGAGATCTCTAATCTAGTTCTCTCGTCTTTTATCTTTATTTTATTTCTCATTATTCATTATTACTCTGTAATTGTTGTTGTTGTATATATTTATTATCTTTGTACCGTTGGGAGTTCAATGCAAATGTACAAGCTTATATGATTGTTTTTGTAAATAGAATCTCTTTCAAAATTGCAAGTCATTTCGGCATTTTGATATCCTTGAGAAAAGTAGCCTCGTATCGCTTCGCTAATTTGGAGGTCTTCTTTATATTGGCAAAACACAGTTTGACAACGATAATATATGGATAATCTACAAATAATAGAAAGAATCAAATAATAGAAAGCCATAAGTCTAATGCAAATAATATCACGAACGAAACGAACTGTGAGAAAAAAAAGAATTCTGAAAACATGTAAGTTAATTCGCCTCCGCCATCTTGAATGCTGCGCCAGCAATCTCACAGGCCCAAAATCGAAAGTCTGAAGTCATACATTGTTGTTTGTATATTTGTCAGATTTGTGAAAAGGCTTTACTTAAGGTAGTACCGGATACTTGGATTTCTTCAATGAATTTTTTTATAAATCCTGTCATTTATAGATCATTGCTAGGCAAGTCAAAAAACGTGAAAAAAAATTGGGGTCACCGTATTGGTTATAGAGTTATAAGATATAGTAAAAGTAGGTTTTTGCAATAATTTGCGGTGATTTGCTCAAAAGTACCTATTCAAAGCAGTCAGAGAATGCGAACGTATTCTGCTAGGAAAAGCATAATATTATATCAAACGATAGTACTAAGGGTTATCTAACATTTCCTGTCATAAAAATCATTGAATCATTTCCAAATATGGGTATAAGTGAGCCATAGAAGCACAATTATACGCCAATTACGCACACTACATGTGTATAGAGTTGTACCATTTGTAAAATTTCAGAAAATCCAATCAATGAATATTTTATTTTTTATTCTAAATCGTAAGAGTAGTAAATGCAGTCTTGAATAAAAAGATGGGGGTCCCCGTACTAATAGGCGAGTTATAAGCGACCGAATCCATTTTTTTGTTAAAAAAAACACGGCAACGGTCCGCGCGGGACTGGGTTCTAGTACTTTAAACATCTGCTTGAAACTTGTGAAATTATCCTTGTCATCTCCAGAAACCCTAAAACCTATTTTGTATTAGTTTTACGACTAAAGACGTCAAAATCATATTTTATCTATTCATTTTACAAAGTTGTAAATTTGTTGTTTTGAGACAAAACAGCGACCTTGTCAGGTAGTGAAAATCTGAGCATGTTTCGAAAAATGTCCCATTTTACCTCCAAAGTTGCATGAAATGACATAATACTTTCTTAAGTTATAGATAAGGATTCAAATTAAAATATTATTTAGATAAATTTTCAAAAAAACGCAAATAAATGATGGAAAATGAGATGCGCGAAATGGATGCGCAGTAGCAAGTATCCGGTACTACCTTAACTCTGTGATCAGTGAATTTATGAAAAACGGACCGTGATTTGTGATTGGAACCCCCTCTTCCCGTCTCTGTTCAGTCTTTTAAAAGTCTGAAGTCTGAAGTCTGAAGTCTGAAGTCTGAAGTCTGAAGTCCCCGCAGCGCTTCCGTATATTTCTGAGTATATTCGATTACCAACGTATTTATATGTAAAATCGTTGCATCGCAACCTGTAACTTCGCTAACGTTTTGCTCTTTTCTGGATTGCCCATCATTCTTGTGGGGAAAGTAAACTCACTCAGTAATTTTTTGGTTTTCTCAAGCTCTGCCTTCAAACTATAGCTACATTATAAACATTATAAAAACCCAAACCCATTATAAAAACCTGATAATTCATTATTTGCTTGTCGCGATTGCAACGATTTCGGCTAACAATGTCAAGTTTTTTAAATATATTTATTTTAATTGTTTCAGGTGCCATGGCCAAGCGAGGTGATCTTATTGGCTGCAAGATAGAGTTTGATCAGCCACGTGATGGTACCATTCCTGTCTTTTTCACTCTCAATGGTAAAGTAATCGGCGAGGCTATAGTAAAAAGAGGAAAGGAGTTTTATCCATTTATTGGGATTGGCAGGGAAGGAATTACTTTGCTGTTCAAGGTAAGTTAAACAATCAAACCTTTATGGAGAGCTGATCTTTATAACTCATCTTTTTATTGCATTTCGGAAACGTATCTAAACTTTGAATAGTGAGGTTTCAACCAGATATAGGGTAAAGCCTAGTGTCGATCCCGCGATCTTCCGCGCACAAGTTTGAATCTTTATGGATAATAATGTATAAATATACCTTTCGCTTGGACCAATGTTTTCCCAATATCAGCATCATGCGGAATGTTTCGTTCGAGTTGTATTTTTTTAATTAAAATATTTGATTTGTCAAGATGGTTGTACTGGGGAAACATTTAGGCAATTGAAGGTCTTTATCAAGTCTCCGTCTTGAATGGATTTTTATGCTCAATATTTGTTTTGCAATTTCATTTTTAGCTTTGCTCTTATAAACCACAGCAGTCTTTAAGGACGAATCAATCGGAGGAACGCTGGAAGATTCTACAAAATAAAGTAGATAGGTTGTGCAATGACATGGCCGAATTGAAGGAGATCATTGCTAGAAATTTGGGTCAAGATGGCGACGCGCATGCGTTGTAGCACGCGAAAATAAACAAAATGGCTGCCACTTTTTATAAGAAAATGTATGGCAAATAATATATTTTGAGTATTTGTGGACGAAGTAAGCATATTGCACTCGGTGCGCGAATGAAAACTATGAAAGTACATATAAATCTTTGTACTCACTTCAAAAATGATTCACAATAAACAGCAGCATTCATTCCAGAGCTGCATTATGGTAGTTTTCATATGTAAGCCCTCAATTTGCCATACATCTCCTTTGAAATCGTCCAACCTCCATGTACTTTTCGGTCAATTTGAAGTAGAAGATTATCATTTACGATGAGTGCGCGAATCGATCTCAGTATTACACTGTTTAAACAGTCCAAATAGCCAAAAACATGCGTAGAATAACTGTCCAATTTTCTTC
Source organism: Metridium senile (assembly GCA_949775045.1). Taxonomy (NCBI): domain Eukaryota; kingdom Metazoa; phylum Cnidaria; class Anthozoa; order Actiniaria; family Metridiidae; genus Metridium; species Metridium senile. Next base: position 10,748,009 of record OX459099.1, on the reverse strand, counting down.
CTGAAGGCTGTGAACATTTGCAAAAAACATCTTTGTAACGGCGCCATGTTAACGTTTTTATCCTGCTTCAAGTTGTAAATAAAATAAAACAAAGAAACAAACTCTTGGAAGCTTTCTTGGTCCGCCATTTTATTTATTTTATCTCCAAATGCATTGTGGGATTGAAAACAGGGTTCCCAATCATCATATTGTTAAAAGTTTGGAGTTTTAGCCGTATAAAATTCGGAGTATTCGTCAAAATCTGAGCCCAAGAAAACCGCTGTACAATGACCCAAATTTCTAGCAATGTCATGGGCGATATTCAATTGCGCATGGTTGCCAACTATTGAACATCATAATAACTACACGCCAAAAATAATAACTAAAATCACTAATAATTATAACGAATTACACTGTATTTCCTTAATTTAGCTAGAAGCACCACTTTACAATACATTTTGATTATCATAATAACCATACATCTCTGATTTGTTAATCTAATTATTTCTTGAGTGTTAAATACTTCAACTTGATTGCAATAATTTACAATTGCAATTCAAAGAAACTCAAATTGTAAGTCAATCACGAGAAATAATATTCTATTCGAGGTTTCTATTAGTAGTAGTAGCAGCAGCAGCAGCAACAGCAGCAGCAGCAGCAGCAGCAGCAGCAGCAGCAGCAGCAGCAGCAGCAGCAGCAGCAGCAGCAGCAGCAGCAGCAGCAGCAGCAGCAGTAGTAGTAGTAGTAGTAGTAGTAGTAGTAGTAGTAGTAGTACACTCTTAATAGTAGTAGTAGTACACTCTTAAGAGGCTGTCTCCGTAATAACCTCCAGGTCGATATGCAACTTCAATTAGATTTCTTTCATACTCTACTATTTTGAAGTTCTGTCCTTGGGAACAACTAATATCGAAGTGATTTGGCTCAAATTTATTTTAATATTTTTTGGGGGACCGTTTAATGTTCGACTAGTCGAAGGCCAATTTGAACTCCGAAATAGTATGGAATAACGACATATTCTCATCTCATTTTATACACCAAAAACATACTCAAATGATATAATTTTTGCACAAATGTATAGACATTTCCTTCTAGTTTCAACGGCCATATGACTTAAATAATAATTCTTTTTTATTTTAACGTCAGCAGCTTAGAAAGTGACCCTCCTGCACTCGCATCGGACATCGGCTCAAAACAAGTCAACTTTAAGAGGCCTACTCTGGGGTCCAAAACCGCCGCGACTAATGGCGGCATTAGGCGATATTGGGCGGTATTGGCCAAAAAAGGCAAAATATTGCAGCGGCTAATGGCGGCATTAGGCGGTATTGGGCGGTATTGGCCAAAAAGAGCAAAATGTTGCAGTGGCTAATGGCAGCATTAGGCGGTATTGGGCGGTATTGGCCAAAAAGAGCAAAATATTGCAGCAAATGATGTTGATATCAGGCATATTAGGCGATGTTGGCAAAAAAGGAGCAAAATATTGCAACATTAGGTAATTTAAACATTCATACATATATATATAGATAGTATTTTTCAAAAGTGTGACATATATATATACATGTGTGTGTGTGTGTATGGATATGTCTATTCTATAGGTAATATGACATATATAATGACATAAATATATAAAAAAATTAAAAGAATTTTGTAAGGTAATATATACAAATAGATATAACAACACATGACATCAATTATTTTTGTTTGTGCACACCAAGCAATTTTTTATTCACAAACATTTTTATTAACTGATGTTATGCTTTTCATGACATATTGAATCATTTTATAAAACGTATTACTTTAGTAGTCAAATAAACACAATAGAAATATAAGATTAATTTAAGAGTATAGTAGTGCATCATAAGCTTAAGTGTATTTCACATACATGAATAATGAAACACCACTATGATTTGGCTTTAATCACCATATATCTGAATTATAATGCTTATCTTTGTGAAGTTTAAAGAAAGTTCCTTTGAACAGATGGAGCTTATAAAACATCTGACATTCTCTGCATTTATCATTTGTTCGTCTTATAATATGGTGACTGAAAAGAAGATAATATATTTCAGTTAAAGTTCAAACACAATAGAAAACAGAAGAATTAATTAGATAATAATCTTAAATAATCTGAAGTGTATTTTACGGGTTTATTTGTGTACACTGTTAGAGTAAGCTTGCTTACCTTTTGCATGGTGATTTCCCAATTCATTAGAGTAGAAAAGACTTAAGTTATGAAGCATTGCAGATGAAAAATTGACAGTAACCTCAGACAAATGGTTCAGTGGATAATCTTAATTTGTTTTTAAAAGAAAATCTCATTTGCTTATCTACAAAAATGTATACAAAATACTAAACACAGTGAAATATTACACCGCTGATCAAAAGTAACGTGGAATTTAGGTTGGTACTTCATGTACCATAACTAGTGTTTCATTTACACATACATATTTACTTGAGACCACATAATATACCATACATGAAGTACCTACCTAAAATCCACACTACATTTGAACAGCGGTGTTACTTTTCACAATGGTAGTTGACACAAGTGACAAATTCTGTAGTTATGGGGAAAAATAGGTTATTTTCAAAATGTGCGGCCAGATATTGCCTCTTTGATGTCTTGATTTGATTTTGGAAATGTACAGGATCCTGGCTGATGATAAGTATACCTTTTTACTTCTTTGTGAAACAAGATTATATAATTTCAACTCGATCACACGATGAGTGACTGCAAAATAATTACGCAGTGGTGAAATAGATGAACATTGTGTAATGCAACATACACGTTGATTTTACACCATTTAATAGTCCAATGTTCTCTTTCCAATGAATCATTTTGCTCACTTTCATCAACAATATTGTGATACAAGCAACACTGCATCAGCATTAAAAAGAGTGATTTTTGACTTGAATTATTATTTCATTTTGTTTCATTTCACTATACAATCGTGAGGAATGCGTAATAGAGTACAAACACTAAAAGTGTGCAGCACTTTGCACTATTTAGCAGTAAATAGTGTTGATTAGACAATAGAGAACAATAGAATTATACTAATTTAGCAGTATTTAGTGGTATTTATGCTGCACACTTTTAGTGCTTGTACTCTAGTATTGTTTAGCTAATTCTAAGTATGAATTAAAACGTTTAATTAGAGTGCTTACACTATGTCCATGAAATAAAATGTAAATAGTAATACTAAACAATAGTTTTGACAGCTTTAGTAACAATACACAAGGGAAACCAAATACTCAAGACCATAGAAAGTTAATAATTTATTCAATAGAAGCAAACTTTATTGTTTCAACATTGCATTTCATCAGAGTTGTTTTCACAAACCCATGAAAAATGTAGTACTATTACAGTCTAATTCTTTTGTTTTCTATTGTTTGAATCGGAATATTACACACACTCTAATAAGTAAACTTTGCCAGTTTCACAGGTTATTAAATAAAGCATTAACTTTCTAAACTCTTGACTTATTTGCATTGCTTTCCCTTTTGTATTGTTACTAAAGTTGTTCCAGTTGAGTGATAGTGACTCCAGGTAGTGACTATAGCTACATGTAATAGTCACTAAATAAAAACTATTAGTTAGTAACTATTTAGTTTTTATTTCATAGGCATAGTGTAAGCACTTTAACTAGTAAAATAGAGTAAACAGAAGGTATTTTATGTATGTGGGTCTGATCCGCGGTTATATGATGTGTGTATGATTATGATCGTCACAGATAAATAAACAATTTATGTAATTGCAATTATAGAAGCCCGAAAAAAATTTGGGACTTCAACGGGATTGGAACCCATAGCTCAGTTGGTAGAGCATTGCACCAGCACTGCAAAGGTCATGGGTTCAAATCCCGTTGAAGTCCCAAATTTTTTTCAGGCTTCTATAATTGCAATTACATAAATTGCTTATTTCTCCGCGACAATCATAATCATACACACAGAAGGTATTTTCTAACCTGACCTTTTAATTCCCATATTTTTGGTACATTTCAAGTACATGCATGTAAGAGTGAAGGAATATACAAATAGTATATTTGTAAGTCTCACTATAGCTAAAGTACTTGAAGTGACTATCAGAAATGTCCAGTCTTCCTTTTTTCTACAGTATATTTTAAATGCATTTATGCATGTGCATCCATGGTCAGGATCGATGGTCCAGTTGTTCCATATAGCTATAGGAGGAATTATTAATTCCCTTCTATAGCGGATATTTTTGAATTGATTTACCCAAAAGGAAAATAATGATGTTATAATATTAGATGATTTTAGAATTATTACCGATAGGCGGCATTAAGTGGAATCAGGCGGTAATAGGCGGTAATAGGCGGTATTAGGCGGTAATACACTGTAAATTGAAAAGAGCTGATTCAGCTCAAAAAACCAAAACAGCCCCAAATGCAAAAAACTAATTCAGCCCTTCATGGGGCTGTTTTGGTTGGATGGGGCCAAATTAGCCCCACCAAATACTATTTTAGCCCTATGTAATTCTGAATCGACCCTATATGTGCCCTAAATCGACCTTGTATAGAGTGCTATTTTGATATCAAGGTGGCTGATTTGAAAACGAGAACTGTTTTACGTGTTATACCTCTTGATAGAAATTGTGGGATTTACATAATTGATTCTTCAGATTGTACTATCTAGGTCTGATTTGGCCCTACGGGGCCCTAAATCGACCCTATACATAAAGCTGTTTTGACACCGAATATGGCTGTTTTGAAAACAAGAGCTTTTTCATATTCCAGAAACTCTCAGGAGAATCTCAGGTAATAAATTTATTTATTATTTCACAATAGATTTTTGATATTCACTTATTTGGTATTCATTGCATGGAATTTTCATTTTCAGTGCCAACTGAGTCGATTCCCTTTAAACATTTCTGAGCCGATGATGTGATTTTAAAGTGATCAAGACGAAGAGGAAATTAACTTATTTTTCTTATTTATGGACATCGAAGACGTTTTAGAAAAGAGATTTGTCAAGGTAAGAGTTTTATATTGCAGACAATATTATTAAACCTGGAATCCTTTCTTGAGCCGTTATTTCAATGCGTCAATGGATGTTGACCAGCGGTCGCTACTAGTACCTAAAGGCATGCGTTAACTTTGGGCGCCATTTCAACCGACGAACGTTGCAGTTGGGTTAACTTCAAGCAGCAATTATAACGAATTCCTTCTTTTATACCTTGTCCAGTGCTTTTGTACACATAAATTGTGATAGTTAAATGTTTTGCTTTTATATCTTGCAGAGTTTTATGTCCATAAGTGATGAATCTTCGCTTCATCGATGGAACAAGCTGAGCTATAAATCATGATGGATGTAAATTTCGTATCAGAACAAGTTGTGTTTCTTGGGAAATCTACTACTAATCATAGTTAACTATGTACTAATACATTGTTAAAGCCTAGTGAAAATGTAAGCAAATTTATAACTAATATCAGCTATCAATTCTAATGCCTAATTTGTATGAGTTGTTGCTTAAGTATTATGCATTATAATCATTCAGTAATTTCGTTTAATAACACCATTTCGTAGGACTAAAAAGCTTAAATTTTATAAAATAACTTATTGTTTTTTTATAGAATGGATAGAAGAAGTACTAGAAGTTTAAAAGATGAAATTGAGGAACAAAAGGTAAGCTTGAAGTAGTGATTATTTTACGGTCGGACGATTTCCTGACCTTGATGATCCTCATGTATTGATTGACTAGATGTATTAACCATTGATTTTTTATTACCAAACCTAATTAAAGATAATTTATAAACTTATATTTTGTTCTTAAGACAAACTTATATTCTTTATTTTTCTGAATGTATGATATACACAACAATTTAATTTCTGAAGTAATGATATATAAAAATGAACAACGAAAAAACCCACAATTTTCTTGAATTTGTTGTTTGATTTGTCAATTAGAAGTGGTTTTAATTTTTTACATTTATATAATGGCCGGCTAGGTGCTTAATATTGCTCAAATGATTCTGTTCTACATGATTTTACGGCGTAGTTGAGTAGCACTAGTTAACACATTGGATTAAAAAAAGTCTAAACGATTTTATTATTTAACATATAGGTTGACAAAGAAGACAACTGCAGTGTAAGTCAAGAACACCATGTAAACAGTGGTCTGTCCAAGCCAAAAGTAAGCTTAAAGCCAGCTAGATATTTAGAAGTTTTCTTATAATAATATATTTTTATTCGGAATAAACCAAGAGAAATAAGGTGTATAAATATATACATATTCAATGATATAACAAACTGTGTCCAATTCCTTTTTTTTTTTATTGATATTATTTGTATCGAATTTTACCAATAACTGATTGCATATTGGCCAGGCTTGGTAATATATACTTGTACATTGCTCACAATTATGTAGTACTTTACAAAACTGAGAAACGTTGCATGTAAAAATGTTCTTTTAACCAGAGGCTTTTGCTCTTTTCATTTTAATGAAAACATTTCTTCGGTATATGCATTGCTCAGTCATAATTAAGATTAACTGTTGATTGTTTTTTTTTTCTTATTTGTGATCAATTTTCATTTTCTCAAAAGCATTTCTTCGGTAAATCTTAAGTCGTGATTGAGGTATGTGCATGATGAGTGCGAGATCTTGAGTCTTGGTATCACATCGTTAACATATGCATTGCTCGGTCATGAGTAAGATTAACTGTTGATTGTTTTTTTTCTTATTTGTGATCAATGTTTATTTCATCAAGAGCATTTCTTCAATATAATCTTAAGTTGTGATTGAGGTATGTGCATGATGAGTGCAAGACCTTGAGTCTTGGTATCACATCGTTAACATATGCATTGCTCAGTCATAAGTAAGATTAACTGTTGATTGTTTTTTTTTCTTATTTGTGATCAATTTTTCATTTTATCAAAAGCATTTCTTCAGTATTATCTTAAGTTGTGATTGAGGTATGTGCATGATGAGTGCGAGACCTTGAGTCTTGGTATCACATCGTTAACATATGCATTGCTCAGTCATAATTAAGATTAACTGTTGATCTGTTTGTTGGTCACGTTTTATACAATATGCAGACATCATCAAAAAGAAATATCTTCAAAATAAATAATTTTCAAATTCTTTGTCATTAAAATTTAAATAATTTTTGTGTTAGACAGCAATTAGTCATAATGTTTCACTTCCTCAAAACGTTTGTATCAGTCAAGCCATAAAAAGAAAAGAATTCCTTGATGCAAATTTTAACAAAAAATATTCAATAATGAAATAAAAAAGTACATTATCCTTTAGGCTAAAAATATCTCAAAAATTTAATTTAAAAAAGCATTGATTAATTCTGAGGTTCTAATTTTTTTGAATCAAACAAAATGATATATTGTAGTTAGCTATGAATTATTTTAGATATAATATTCTGTAGGTTTCTAATCCATGCATATATTAAATAGTTATATTTATTTATCTGCATGAGATAGCTATCCTTATTTATTGGTAAATAAGTTATATGAAAGACACAGGGCAGCTAGACATTTTATTGTCTAGAAGTCAGTTTCTGCTTTCAATCTTTTTGAGTTATTTTTTTTTACAGTGAGGACACTCCAACCATAAAAAATTGGCTTTTTTAGGGTTATCCTTTTCTGAACATATAAATTGTGAAGTTTAATAGCACTGAGTGTTAATAATAAATCTTATTTCTTGTCTATTCACTCAAGGGATGTAAAGTAAAAAAAAAATCAAAGTGTTCATGGTTCTAGTTTCCTCACTGTAAAATTAGGAACACTGGCTGCCCAACTAGTTATAATTTATGCTTCATTATTGTGTATTTGTATTTGTGACTCTAACTTGAGAGCTTTGATCTACTAGGTAGGTTACTACTAAAGAAACTTCATGTACAAGTAAGAAACAAGATTGTGTTGTTACAAATTGATAGATAAAGTTCTTATTAAAAACAATTGATGCAACTTAGTTGTGATATGTCATATAAGTAAAATAGAAGAGAAATAAAGTATTACTTATGTTGTTATGTTGTAAGATTGTTAGCTCATTTCGACCCTAACACTTCCATTTCAGCTATCTTGGAATGGTCATTTTGACTCACAGATTGGGGTTGAAATAGATCCTAAAATTAGGTTCAAATCAGCTTTTACAACCTGTTTTGGCCCTGAAAACGGGGTCATATCGGCCAAAACAAATTTCAAATCAGCCCTCCTGTTTTCCAAATCAGCCCTCCTGTTTTTCAAATCAGCCCTCCTGTTTTCCAAATCAGCCCAACTTTGGGGTTGTTTTAGCCAAACTGATGGTACCAAATCAGCCCCTAAAAGTGTAGCTGAAACAGCCCTTGCTTAAAGTCCAATTTGGCCCCAAAAAAATGGTACTGTTTTAAACCCACCGAAATGGCCCCATTTTTAGGGCTGAATCAGCTCTTTTCAATTTACAGTGTAGGCGGTAATAGGCGAACATGGACCCCAGAGTAGGCCTTTTAAGAGATTATTTCAAAATCGTGGCACCTGATTGAAACTTCTCCTTTACTTCACTATAAACTACTAACATTAATCAATACAAAACGCCAATAAAATCTTTCTGATCTACAATTTCGAAAGAATGACAAGGACTTAAACTTTGTTAAATGTTCAAATGTGTCAAAATCGAGCATTCTTTATCGGTAAAATACTCATTGGTATTAACAGCTAAAATTACCTTAAACTGCATTCAATAATGCTTGGCTGTGCAATTAAATTGTTAACCATCCTCTTTAGCGATCTAAATAACGTAATAACTTGACCTTCAAGGTGAGGGATTCAAGTGTCTTCTGCAGGCGTGAGTTCCATGCGTTCAAGCCCAGAATCTAGCAGTTGATTTTCGCTGTTTCGATTGCTTTAAATGTCCATTTGACCTTCGTTTAAGGTTTCGTTTCCATCAATATAAATGTCTCGGGGTTTACTAACAGTTATCAATGAAATTAAAACTCAAAATAAGTCATAACTTGGAGTTTAAGATGTCTTCTATCTGTTATAACTGTTTGTTTATATTCGGCACTCGTTCCCAGTCTATCACCACTATTGTACCTAGGGAGGGAGGGAGGGGAGCCGTAGCAAATTTAAAGTAAAAGAAAAAATAAACCAAACTGATGCCCTTTATAAACATTCAAAAAGAAAAGCACTAGGGAGAGATCTAGACAAAATTGTAACAAAATTGTAACAAAATTGAAAGAGTCATTATTTATGAAGGGGGGAGGGAGAAATCATGGGGGGGGGGGGGGGGAGGGGGGTGGTAAGGTGTATTTTTCTTGATGACTGGGGGTGAGTCATGGTTTAATAAAATAAATGTTTATTTCCCCCTAATTAGGAAATAAAATCTTTGTGTGCGATATATACTTTTTCAACGCTTAGATTATTTCTTACGTGAAGTTTTCAAAAGCCAATGGCAAAAATGATGATAACAAACAGGCGAAAAGTAATTCGATTAAAAAAAACTAATGCAGGCGTTTCTGTATCAAACTTGACTATAATATTTAGCAGAGCGCATTATTTAATAGATAATCACTGAGGCACGCAGCATTCGTGGGTATATTGGAGTATAATATACCCACGAATGCTGCGTGCCGAAGTGATTATCTAGTATAATTACTATTCAATACCCTGCCCCATTATTCTATCTCTTGCTCAGTAATCGGCGGTTTCTTGTGTTTTTGAATATAATAACAATAGGCTTACCAAACTTTAATTAGTTATCAGCCAATGAAAATGTATTTACCATTCAGTAGCCTGCCCCATTATTGTTCTCTTTGTTGCATAATAATCGGCGGTTTCTTGTCTCTTTGAATATAATAACAATAGGCTTACCAAACTCTAATTAGTAATAATTTCATTCAATTGATGACATTAAGACTTGTTTTTGTTGCAAGTTTTCCAACGGTTGCCTCAGTAGTATAATGGCTTAAGGCGCGGATACAGCAAAGCAGAAGATCTCGGTTCGAATCCTGGCGTTAGTACTCAAAGACTTTTTTCGCAAAAAATCGCTTTCTAGTAAATTAATTCTAAGTCTGATCTTTACTAGAATGAACATTATTTGTTATACACACTAAATAGAACATACTGCAATATTTCTAATAATGCAGAGTGCGGACTGCAATATTTCTAATAATGCAGAGTGCGGACTGCAATATTTCTAATAATGCTGAGTGGGGACTGCAACATAACTAGATGTCTTTGCTTTCAGATGCGGGTACCCTGCAATCGGTGATTTAGTGCAGAGAGAGAACAATGGGGTAGGGTGGTGAATAGTAATTATATTGGCCTTCCACCCTTGAGTTGCGCTAACAACTTTGTCGAAATTGTAGACTAGATCATCGTTCTGCTCATTACTGTAGAAGCTGATACTTTGGCTGTTTAGAGTCTCCTCTATTTCACGAATTCGCGAAGACAAGTCTTCATATCTTCACACTGGTGACATGCGAAATAATAAAATAATGCGCTCTGCTAACCAAGAACGCGCCATTCCGATTAAAATCCGTAAATATCATTGTCAAGTTTGATACAGAAACGCCTGCATTAGTTTTTTTTAATCGAAATACTTTTCGCCTATTTGTTATTATTAACATTCTTGCCATTGTCTTTTGAAAACTTCACGTAAGAAATAATCTGATCGTTTAAAAAGTATATATCACATACAAATATTTTATTTCCTAATTAGGGAAAAACAATTGGCAAAACAAATAATGATCCACCCCTTGAAGTGCTAAATTTAACGTCTTGGGTATTATAACTATTATATTAAACCATGACTCACCCCCAGTCATCAAGAAAAATACACCTTACCACCCACCATTTCTCCCTCCCCCCCCTTCATAAATAATGACTCTTTCAATTTTGTTACAATTTTGTTACAACAGTCCGGGAAAGTAGTCAAATTTGCGCACCTTGCTACGTCACAGCTTGGCGGCGCGAGTCTCCTGTGGTGCAAATTTACATTCGTAGCTATTCATAAAGTTTCCTAGCCGAAAACTCTATTCTTTTTTAGAGTTTTTACCTAGAAAACCCTGTAAACTTGTAGCCAGAAAGTTTATTTATTCATATGCAACGTGTGATATCACAAGACCTGCGCGAAGATCACGAAAATGGAAAGTTTATTATCGACTGTGCTTCAAGACGAACCTGCGAAAACTCCAAAAGGTAATGTATTTGTGTTGTTTTCATATTGTTCGGAAATTTCTTAGGCCTCCAGGAAAATCTGGTAGAAACTAGAGATATCATAGTTTAAATTGTATGTAGTCGCTTTTGTGGGCATGTCGAAGTTTTTGTGGGCAAGATGTTTGTTTCAAGCAAACCGGTATTTAAAGACATGAAACTCTATCTCCCTGCATGGCATGTTAGACTACATATCGAAACTGTACTCTCAATCGTCTACGATTTACCCTTTGATGATATAGTAGAGTGATTTTCCGTCGTGAAACAAAGTTGGGTATCTGTTTTGATAGGAAGAACTTTAATATTAATACAGTAGATATATAATTTAGATGAAAATTAAACAATGGATTCGAATAGCAATTGAGTGATTACAAAAACCCTAGGAATTACATAACTGAATGTCAGTGAGGAAGAGTTGAGTGATCACAAAAAAATAAATGGAAATATGGCCCTTCTGCCTGGTGTATATAAGCTAGCTCAACTATTTATTTTTGCAATCACTGATACTAATATATGAATACATATCATGACACTAAAATTATTATCACAAACATTAAAGTTTTTTTTGACAAAAATACTGGTGTAATTTAGTGGACTTGATTGGTTGTAGACAATAATATGTGTAACAATTTCAGACATTGTACCCGGCGGGCCACTGAAATGTATTGATAAATATTATTAATTATTATTGCTATTATTATTTTATTGTTATTATATTATTCATTGCAATAATTATAAAACCAGATGCATGGATACTGGCTAATGAATGCCATATACTTAATATACCAGCTAACACCTATAACTCTAATAGAAACAACTGAGTTATAGTGCATATTAACTAGTTATGTACTTCTGGTTATACTAGTATGCTTGGTTCATGTCTAATGCTAGCCCAAATGGATATGCATGGCTATACATAGCTATATACATACATGTATATGATTAAGGCTGAATACTACTACAGGCATACAAATACCTTATACTTTCCTCTTTTCAATATGCTTAATTTTCAATTGCCAGCCCCCCACTTTTCAATATGCTCTGTGGTCCCTACTATTACTAAGTTACTGTGCTAGCTCCCACAATTACTAGAGTGGTCTAACAGGTAAAATCACTCGACCATTAATGATGTCAGCAGTACAGTATCAGTAGGCATTGTCTCAATTCCTCAGAATTAATTCAACATGAACAATCAAGTTTGCTAGAACAAACATTTACACCAGTATTAATGTTTCAAAACTATTACTATAATGTTTGTGATTGGAGTATTATTGAAACTGAACTTGAAATTGATTTGGGAATAAGAGTTAATAACTGTGTGACATTAGAGTACATATTTTCTATAGTGTACTACCAAATATTTTTTCTAAATACTTCTAAAAGGGGGGACTAAATCAAATTATCATATTTTACTAATATAATGATTGTAATAGGTATTAACTTTGAGAAGAACTTGTATGAGAAATAGATGTAATAGTAAGATATAAACCCAACATAATTGTAAAATATATTTGTATTTACTGATTTAACTATATGATTCAAATAAAGTGTTTTTGTTTTTAGATTTGAAAAGAAAGACAACAGAGAAAAGAGGATCATGCTTCAATAAATAGATGTTATTACTTCAGTATTTAACAGAGTGGTTTTCATAAACACATACTGTGAAACAACATTTTAGGCATGAAAAAATTGAAAACAAAACAATTAGAAAGTGATATGAACAAAAAGTGTTTCACAAACTTTATGAAAACCTCTTATTAATTCTACGTTTCCAAGTTTCTATTTTATTATGACAAATACATTATACATGTAACAAGCACATGATGAATACAAATGTTCAAATATATTTTTAATTTATCTTCAGTGATTAAATTTAGTTGTTTCAATTACAACCCAGCAAAGGTCCAGTCATCACTGATTTCTAATGACTTGGAGTTTATTAAAGATTATTGGACACATGAACTACATGTAATTTCAAAGGTTCTTAACAAATGACATGAATAACAGATCGAATTGCCGGTACAGCCACAACATTCTGTAGTGTTTAAAGTTCATTGATTTGAACACTTTTGAACCAACTGTCAAAATTACTCGAAATTTTTGATAAAAGATTAGCTTAGTCAGATACATTCCGAAGGAATCTTTGCGAAATACATTATTCCCTTTCTTTGATAAAGGTATTTTTCAATAGAATCACTTCACAAACTTACATTGAAGGATTTTTGTCGAATTCCTCGACGTATATGTATAGTAAAAGGGCAGTTCGGCAAGAGAAATGACATAAAAGTAGCCTTTAGTCTGGATAATTTCCACCAATGCACATTGTTAACATCTCCGAGGATTCCTTGATGTCAATTCATGACTACAGTTGTGTTTTAGCTAATTTTTCACAGAGAAATATGACTCAAAACTCTTCGAATCGCCACTGCCTCGAACGACTCTCGTGTTAGCCATTTTGTTCTAGAACCATAGTTACTATGGAGACAAGGAACTTGCGATCTTATTGGTCGAGCAGTTGTTTACATCGTGACGTTGCAAGGTGCGCAAATTTGACTACTTTCCCGGACTGTTACAATTTTGTCTAGATCTCTCCCTAGTGCTTTTCTTTTTGTTTATAAAGGGCATCAGTTTGGTTTATTTTTTCTTTTACTTTTAATTTTGCTACGGCTCCCCTCCCTCCCTCCCTAGGTACAATAGTGGTGATAGACTGGGAACGAGTGCCGAATATAAACAAACATTTATAACAGATAGAAGACATCTGAAACTCCAAGTTATGACTTATTTTGAGTTTTAATTTCATTGATGACTGTTAGTAAACCCCGAGACATTTATATTGATGGAAACGGTACCTTAAACGAAGGTCACATGGACATTTAAAGCAATCGAAACAGCGAAAATCAACTGCTAGATTCTGGGCTTGAACGCATGGAACTCACGCCTGCAGAAGACACTTGAATCCCTAACCTTGAAGGTCAAGTTATTACGTTATTTAGATCGCTAAAGAGGATGGTTAACAACTTAATTGCACAGCCAAGCATTATTGAATGCAGTTTAAGGTAATTTTAGCTGTTAATACCAATGAGTATTTTACCGATAAAGAATGCTCGATTTTGACACATTTGGAAATTTAACAAAGTTTAAGTCCTTGTCATTCTTTCGAAATTGTAGATCAGACAGATTTTATTGGCGTTTTGTATTGATTAATGTTAGTAGTTTATAGTGAAGTAAAGGAGAAGTTTCAATCAGGTGCCACGATTTTGAAATAAGCTCTTAAAGTTGACTTGTTTTGAGCCGATGTCCGATGCGAGTGCAGGAGGGTCACTTTCTAAGCTGCTGACGTTAAAATAAAAAAGAATTATTATTTAAGTCATATGGCCGTTGAAACTAGAAGGAAATATCTATACATTTGTGCAAGAATTATATCATTTGAGTATGTTTTTGGTGTATAAAATGAGATGAGAATATGTCGTTATTCCATACTATTTCGGAGTTCAAATTGGCCTTCGACTAGTCGAACATTAAACGGTCCCCCCAAAAATATTAAAATAAATTTAAGCCAAAGCACTTCGATATTAGTTGTTCCCAAGGACAGAACTTCAAAATAGTAGAGTATGAAAGAAATCTATTTTGAAGCTGCATATCGACCTGGAGGTTATTACGGAGACAGCCTCTTAAGAGTAGTAGTAGTACACTCTTGATAATGACACAGCTTTTGGCGAAACGTCGATCGAATAAATACAAAGATTATTATCATAATCTCACCGTTTTACCAACGTTAGTTATGACTAAGTAAGCATATTTATGACATCTACAACAATGCTGCTATTTCTGTATGAGTTGACTGCCACTGAATTTTATTTAAAAATATCAAATGACATATGGATTGTGCATGTGGTACTTGGATCTTCATTAGTTGGAATGATCAAGGGTAAATGATGCTAGTATTTTAAGACAAATAAAAAACAAGTACCACGATCAAAACTAAAAATAAGTGACAACAAACTGAAACAATAACATATAACTTACTACAAAATCTACTGCAAAAGTATCATCACTTCCAATAGATTTACTAAGGAAATGTTGTGGCGTGCTGTTATGGACATGTCATCTACATTATATACTCTAGGGATATGTAGTTTTATGTATAACGCAAATAAATATTAAAAAACATTCTCACAGGTATATCTCAACACACTTTTGCTTTGATTGCAAGGTTTTTTTTACTTGATATTTAGTACGAAATCTTGATGCATTTGATCTATTAATACTTCCAACAATATATATGTAGGAAGTAATGTGGATCATTTGTATATAGTACTTATGTAACACTATAGTGTACTATTGTATAACACTATTCATTTTCTACCATCAAAGTAACAATACTCCAGTTTCATGTTATCTAGGACTGCTGTACAATTTGACAAAAGTTGCGTTTGCACAGCTGGGATAATCTCCATTTGGAGTAAATAAAAATTTGTCTTTTCGATTGTTTAGCGGCAGTATTTTTCCGTGCTTGTCTGCTTGCAAATGCGCCTTTTGTCAAATAGTACAGCGGTACTAGATAACGTGAGACTGGAGTATTATTGGACGGAGGGAAACAGTATGCCGTTTTGTGGTTCTAAGACCGCTGATGTCGGTAGTCGAAGTTAACGACTGCAATTTACATCGGTTTCCCGAAGTTCCAGTCAATAAGTGTTTTGTTATATCGACTGTCAAAGAACAGCAACAACGTAGCAAAAAAAAAACATATTTTTATTCCAAACCTGAACTCATCCCAAATTACGGACTCATGCATCCCTAATTTAGTACAGTTACAAACATTTTCCATTCTTTTTTAACACTTACAAAGTTTACAGTATCAATTGTGTTTTACACCGCTGATGTGGGGTTGATAATCCCTTGCTGAAGGGCGGGAATGCTCGTCGGAAATTTCCAAAATGACCCCTAAAGGTACTAGCATCTTGTCAAGGTATGTCAACAAATGATTTTTACCCCTAAACAAACGGTAGTTTAGTGGTAGAGCATCCGTCTAGATAATCGGAAGGTCGTGGGTTCGTTTCTCACCTGGGGCTCAAATTTTCCGAGGTTGTAGTTGTGTCTATTTATCGTGGACTAATTTCACTTATTAAGGTGGATCAAAACTTTCGAAAAGCAGATTTCTTGATTTTTTTAACTCGCTCGCTTCGCAAAAGTATCGCGCCAATTTAACTGAAATTTTGATATAATATAATTTGGTTATTCTACCTTTTAGCGATGTACTTAATTTGTAAATTTTCTTAGTGGTTTCTTGGAAACAGTGGATTTTCAAACGACGGTATTTTTAGTTTTTACCGATTATTTCCAAATCCAACAGTCCGATCATTATCAAAACTTCAGAATTTTATAATCACTTATAAAGCTATAGTTCCATCGCATATCGCTTCTAATAATTTATTCTATTACGAGCAACAACACTGAACTCGGCCGTTCCACATCCTCGCGTTCGGAGGAATATTTGCATATTCACTATTGACTAATCTGTGTCGTTATGAAATATTTCTCCGAACGCGAGGATGTGGAACGGCCGAGTTCAGTGTTGTTGCTCGTAATAGAATAAATTATCAGAAGCGATATGCGATGCTTAGATACATCTAGATTCAAAAAAATGTTTTCTCCAAAGTTAGGATAGGACAAGCCGTACAAATTTCACTGATATTTAGATAAAGCCTCGGACTACTGGTATGTGGAATCTAAAAGAAACCTCTGGAGCCGTTTTGAAGTAAACAGGAAAATTGTGATTTATAGAGAAAGTTCACATTTTGCCGTCTCTACCTACCTTCAGCTAAAAAAATATTTCTCCTTTAATTTCAAAGTTATGAAACTGAAATTTTGATATGTTTATTAAAAATAATTGAGCATTACTATATGGAAAGTTCAAGGCAGTCCTATGTATACTATTTATTCTAAGGCTCAATACTTTATATGCTTCAGATTTCGGCCTCAATTTTGAACCATGTTCATATCTTTTTTTCTAGCCCAGATTTTCCAACTAAATTCACAGGAACTATAGCTATATAAGTGATTATAAGATTCGAAAATTTTGATAACGATCAGACTGTTGGATTTGGAAATAATCGGTAAAAACTAAAAATACCGTCGTTTGAAAATCCACTGTTTTCAAGAAACCACTAAGAAAATTTACAAATAATGTACATCGCTAAAAGGTAGAATAACCAAATTATATTATATCAAAATTTCAGTTAAATTGGCGAGATACTTTTGCGAAGCGAGCGAGTTAAAAAAATCAAGAAATCTGCTTTGCGAAAGTTTTGATCCACCTTAATACACCCTAAACAGAACCGTTTATTTGTTATTTTGGTTGCCATGATCTCATCTTGATTGCAAAATAACCATTGAACACCCTTAAGGCCCGAGCAAACGCACGCAACATTGTTGGCCAACATTGTTGCGATACGGTTTGTTGAACACGAGAACAAAAGAAATGTTGGATGAGTTTCATCAAATATCATCCAACCATGAGCGATAGGATACATGAAGTTCGTGAACGAAGACATTATTTGCTTTAAAACTAATATAGAACATATAAAAAGTATAAATAAATGAACTACTTACCTGTTGTTTGACTCTATTCCTTCGAAGTCCTTCGAGTTGTATTTTTTAAATATGGCGGCTACAATACTGATTTAATTTTATACAGGCCTAGTCTCTCACGGACTATAAGCTTATTACGTCATACATTCGCCCCTCGAAGCTATAACTACACTGGGTAGAAAGTCTTAACTCGGCTTTCGTGCTATGCTGTAAGAACTTTGCTATGCAATCTTCCATATAAGGCAATGTGCCATGCAATGTTCTAGGGTGGGGTAAATTTAAAAATTTGTTCTGAGTTAATGTACGTTCTAGGGTAGGGTAAGGCACAAGTTTTCAATGACCGCGGAATCATAATATTTGCAAAATTCAGTCTATTGTAGCAAGAACCACCGCCGAGAGCTATGCATCAAAATAGTTTATGGTTTTTACATTTATATTTTCTATATTATTTTACGACCAGACGACGCAATTATAAAAAGTCGAGGAGCTGTTGTTACTTTGAGAACTGCACATTTAATAGTGTCTTTTTTTAACAATTCTATAAAAAAAAGAAAAATACATAAGATGAAAAATATGTTTTTCCAGATAACGTAGTACAGAATGCAAGTTCGTGTTACGAAATAATTCAATAGAGCCGAGAAATTCTTGTTTCTAATTATAAGACCTATCAGAAAAGAATGATATCTGAGGCATTAGAGTAGTTTCACATAAGCAGCTTCTTGTATGCTTATGTGTTTGTTCTATGCTAATGAGCTCGTTGACAACAAATATAACGTATGCACGTGCATACGTTGTTACAATGTAAACACAATTAACGTCTTTCTTTCTAAAGTTGACGGTTTTTTTATAATGTAACAACGTATGCACGTGAATTCGTTATATTTCTTGTCAACGACCTCATTAGAATATAAGAAACACATTAGCATTCAAGAAGCAGTTTATGTGAAACTACTGTCAGTATTTTTCACAGAAAACACTAACAAAGCCTTTATGAACAATCAGTGCCTCTGAGTCTCACTCTTGATTAGTTTGTACAAAATTTGCATTCTGTACATTCGTAGCTAGATGATGACTATAGTTCATAACACATTTCTGAACAAATTTTGTAACTAACAGCAAAAAAAATAATTAAAAAGATAATTAAACTAGCTTCACCCGAATGAATTAGATAGCGCTAAATTTAAGCATTCTTTGAGAGCATTTTACCTATTCTTTTAGCATATTTGTTGTTAACAGAGCCGGGAACATCAGCGGAAGTATCACACAAAAACTTTAGTCCTCCCCTGTAAAAATTACATCCCTCCCCCTCAAGAAAGTAGTTTGCTGTCAATTTATGACCATTCGGGGATAAGAGAGTCGTAATTTTTGTCTTACAAGCATGGTACGAAAGCCTTAACAATAGCCTTTTGTTATAAGAGCTGTGTGATTGGATGTATCATGGCAACCTTGATGGACTTCCTACCCAGTGTAGATATAGTTTCGGGGGGCGAATGTATGCATTGCCAGAAATATCGGACTTTTAGCGCCTGCGATTTAGTCACGTGAGTGAAAACAGAGAATTGAGTAGCGTTCACTATACACCCATGTCATAAATAGCGGAAAATGATGTTTTCAAGTAAACAGATATTCTAATATTTTAGCACTGTCATATGAAAGAACCACCTGAAATAGGCATGTTTGGAAGGTTTTGATGCTTTGGGTAAAATACCAATGAAGTTATGCTCAATGAAAAATGTAGAGATTTGTATGTAATTTTATGCTGAGGCCTAAAATGCCTTTTTTTGGTGTTTTTCTGATTTTTCAAACTCTTATAGCTGCTTGCAAATTTAATTCTTAGTTTTTTAAATATTGTGATAATTAGTGGCGGCCATTTATGACATGTGTGTATAAGAGTACTCTTAACGATATCATCGATATCAACGATAAGTACACATTAATTTGAACATAAAGGTAGCGTTCTAGTGCCCTTGGTTCCCTAGTGCCCTAGTGCCCTTGGTTCCTGCTCGGCTTCCTGTGCCACTCCGAAAAGGGCTGGCTGGGTGGTCATTGTTAGTTTGAAATTGCCGATTTGGTACCGCTAAAGGCCCGTTTAAACAACCTGTTGGATCATGAGCGATAGGATACATGAAGTTCGTGAACGAAGACATAATTTGCTTTAAAACTAATATAGAACATAAAGTATGAGTAAATGAACTATTTACCTGTAGTTTGACTTTATTCCTTTCATCGTCCTCGAGTTTTATTTTAAAAATGGCGCCTTCTATAAATTTAATTTTATACAGGCCTAGTCTCTCACGGACTATATTATATTACGTCAGACATATTACGTCATACATTCGCCCCCCGAAACTATATCTACACTGGGTAGGAAGTCCATCAAGGTTGCCATGATACATCCAATCACACAGCTCTTATAACAAAAGGCTATTGTTAAGGCTTTCGTACCATGCTTGTAAGACAAAAATTACGACTCTCTTATCCCCGAATGGTCATAAATTGACAGCAAACTACTTTCTTGAGGGGGAGGGATGTAATTTTTACAGGGGAGGACTAAAGTTTTTGTGTGATACTTCCGCTGATGTTCCCGGCTCTGTTAACAACAAATATGCTAAAAGAATAGGTAAAATGCTCTCAAAGAATGCTTAAATTTAGCGCTATCTAATTCATTCGGGTGAAGCTAGTTTAATTATCTTTTTAATTATTTTTTTTGCTGTTAGTTACAAAATTTGTTCAGAAATGTGTTATGAACTATAGTCATCATCTAGCTACGAATGTACAGAATGCAAATTTTGTACAAACTAATCAAGAGTGAGACTCAGAGGCACTGATTGTTCATAAAGGCTTTGTTAGTGTTTTCTGTGAAAAATACTGACAGTAGTTTCACATAAACTGCTTCTTGAATGCTAATGTGTTTCTTATATTCTAATGAGGTCGTTGACAAGAAATATAACGAATTCACGTGCATACGTTGTTACATTATAAAAAAACCGTCAACTTTAGAAAGAAAGACGTTAATTGTGTTTACATTGTAACAACGTATGCACGTGCATACGTTATATTTGTTGTCAACGAGCTCATTAGCATAGAACAAACACATAAGCATACAAGAAGCTGCTTATGTGAAACTACTCTAATGCCTCAGATATCATTCTTTTCTGATAGGTCTTATAATTAGAAACAAGAATTTCTCGGCTCTATTGAATTATTTCGTAACACGAACTTGCATTCTGTACTACGTTATCTGGAAAAACATATTTTTCATCTTATGTATTTTTCTTTTTTTTTTATAGAATTGTTAAAAAAAGACACTATTAAATGTGCAGTTCTCAAAGTAACAACAGCTCCTCGACTTTTTATAATTGCGTCGTCTGGTCGTAAAATAATATAGAAAATATAAATGTAAAAACCATAAACTATTTTGATGCATAGCTCTCGGCGGTGGTTCTTGCTACAATAGACTGAATTTTGCAAATATTATGATTCCGCGGTCATTGAAAACTTGTGCCTTACCCTACCCTAGAACGTACATTAACTCAGAACAAATTTTTAAATTTACCCCACCCTAGAACATTGCATGGCACATTGCCTTATATGGAAGATTGCATAGCAAAGTTCTTACAGCATAGCACGAAAGCCGAGTTAAGACTTTCTACCCAGTGTGGTTATAGCTTCGAGGGGCGAATGTATGACGTAATAAGCTTATAGTCCGTGAGAGACTAGGCCTGTATAAAATTAAATCAGTATTGTAGCCGCCATATTTAAAAAATACAACTCGAAGGACTTCGAAGGAATAGAGTCAAACAACAGGTAAGTAGTTCATTTATTTATACTTTTTATATGTTCTATATTAGTTTTAAAGCAAATAATGTCTTCGAAATAAACTTCATGTATCCTATCGCTCATGGAACAACATACTTTCTGGCGGTGACTTTCCCTTGTACGCTGGTAATAAAACCAGAAACTATCTGGTTGTGCGCCTTTAAGCTTTTGAAGGCCTTGAACTGTTGTGTGGTATAATAGCTCGTACATCTAAAGCCAAATACGATAGTAGATCTTTAGCTTTAGGTAAACATTCTGGATCTAACTTCGCGTGATATAAAGTCGATCGTTTCGAGCTAGCGTACAATCAGTTCGAGCTTTATAAATATACATACGATTTATGTATGCAATATACATAAGGATATAATATAATTCAGATATAAACACATGAAGACATTAAAGTATATTTATTGATATCTCAGAAAAAGAATTATAATTTTCTTTAAAAAAAAATCGTCTAAATGGTAACGCAGTCAACGAGTGTCACTTATGGTCACTTATACACACAAATATACGAAATAAACTTATTTATTACCGTAATTCGGTGCTTACCTAAATCATACACACTCCAATAATGATAATAAGCCATTAACTAATGTATAAGTGTTATAATAAGTTTGACAAATGTAAGTTTTCACCGAGTTTATTGCCGACAAGCGATCAGTTTTGAAATAATAAGAACACCGAAACACAAACCCAACACTTCGATTCAAATCACGTAAAACACATGTTTTACTGTGTATGATTTAACCTAAACACTCCAATAATGATAATAAACCATTAACTAATGTATTAGTTTTATAATAAGTTTGACAAATGTAATTTTTCGCCGAGTTTATTGCCGAGTTACGAACACAACGTAGCCGTAGTCTCCCCCGCAGCCGTGTTTAGCGTTGCGTTGCGTGACCGAAACTAAACATGGCTGTAGGTCAATCCCAATCACGGATATGTTTTCAGTGTAGCGACGTCTAACATGGCTTTCTAACTTCTTCGAGTACTCCGATAACAGAGGAACAAGTGTGCAGTCTTCTTCGTCTGTGTTTTCTAGTTTTTTTTTTGTATCAGAATCGTGCACACTATCATCAGTCATCGTTGTAAAACAACATCACGCGATACATCCGGTCTCGGACTGCGCCGGGTCAAAAACACTTTTATTTTTTCAATTTAACGAAGATCTTTACAACTTTCTGGATGTTTCGAGTACACTAATCATAGAAGAATGATGTAGCAATCGTTTCCGCTAGTTTCACAAAGTTTCGCTTAACAGATCCATGAAATTCGCAGATTTTAGTTTGACACATAGGTGAAAACCCATACATTGCTTTGTATTTTGGCATATGCAAATGAGCAAGCTGTACACCAACATGGCCGCCATGGTAATACGATACGCTATGACGTCAGATGAAAACAGAGAATATGTTTATCTAGGCGCAACGGCGTTGAATGCCGGGTACAGCGGTACTTGCATATTTGCAGAGTATGATATCGACCGTTGGAGTGATCGCTAAACCGAGTAAATAAGAGGTCAAACCGACTATTAAGAAGAGTTTTATGATAATTAGGACCTTTATTTACTATCAACGATAAGTACACATTAATTTAAAAATAAAGGTAGCGTTCTAGTGCCCTTGCATGAGCTTGCATGAACAACTGATGACGTCCTTACCAAAGGAAGCCCAATGCGATCCTCAGTTCTCTTGTCACACAGTCGGTCACACTTGTGCTTCAAGTCACACGAGGTCATATTTTCTGTAAACAGCTGAGAAGCCAGCTGCTATCGAATGCTTAACGTTAAAGGTAGGTGAACTACTTAATTACGAATCTTGTGTACGTTTTGTATTTTTTGTATTGAGTTATAACTGCAGTTTCAATGTGTAAATCGATTACTCACTCGATTATCAACCATTTACTGTAATATCAATGGACGTATTATAAAGCTTTAGATATCACTATCTTTTAATAACTATCTTTAGTTAAATATACTTAAATAGAAATGTTATGTCCTTGTTTAGTTTTAATCTGGTTTTTGCTAGAGTAGACTTCATTTGGGACTTATTCTATTTGCGTGTGTAAATTGACCCTCGATAAATAATCAGTAAACACTCAATTATGCACATATATTCATTAAAACCTTGATGGGAGTTCGTGTAGTATCTCGCATAATGTCATGGTTAATTGAGCGATAAGTTTATGGCCGCGTCCTGTGGTAATTATTAAACATTATAACATGATGTTATCATGGGAAAATTTAATATACATTCAGTTTTTACATATTAATAACAAATTATAGAACAAAAACGATTTTTTTAAAGACTGGGTGAACTGTTTTAATTTGAAAATAAACACTGACGTTCTTTAGATCATCGAGTTGGCAGTTACTACAAACTAATTTGTCTTTTTACTAGCTTTTTAATATTAGAGAAAACAGTAAACGAAGAACTTATCAAGTAAAGCTGTATTTAATAATTGGAATGACACATACATGGCATTTCACGTATTGTGCGATATCTCAATTAAAAATATATTAAATTTGAATATTGAAGCTTGTTAAGTTTTGCAAAGATTTTCATTGTTTCGTCAATGAAAACTTGTGCAACAATAGGCGTCCGGAAACCATCAAGGCTGAAAAATAGCAAAGCCGGTCTCAAATTAATGTCTCCAATATTTATTAACATTAAACTAAAACAATTTTTTTGTATCTCTGATCTACAATTGAAATATAATGTGTCAAAACTTGCCCGGCCTAAAGTGAAAGTGCTGTTTAATAGCCGATGATGAAAGCGGAAAAAAAACTTCAAGGATGTTGTTGCACGGGTCACTGACCCAAGCTTGTTTTTTGAGGTTTTTGAATACAATATGTTTTTAAAGAAATACTTTTAATTAATAAAGCTTCCATTTCTATAGTGTATTTGTGTGTCGTTTGTGAGGTTTGTGTGTATGTTATGAAAAACTCATTACAAACATCACAAACGACACACAAATACACTCTATGTAAGAAATGGAAGTATTTCTTTGAAAACATATTGTATTAAAAACCTCAAAAACCAAGCTTAAGCTAGCTGTGGTTGTTGTTGTTTTTACTTTTCGACTTTTGCCAGATATAGATCAGAATCAGCTTCTGACTCTGGATCAAACTGCTCCTCCACCACTGTTTATCCACTGTTTTTGGATATGAATGTGTCCCACTATATAGGTCTAACAATTTGACTCTATTGAACAACTTATATACATACGATATGCTAACTATTCAGCACAAATCGAAAGAAGTTAAGTGGATGCTGTTTCAATTGTATACAATCGTCCACTTAGCTTCTTTCGATTTGTGTTGAATAGCTAGGATATATAGGCTATATAAAGATGTATGAGTTGTTCAATAGCAGTTAAATATTTATTCATGCATAATGGGGCGATTTATAGCAAGAGTTTCCATAAACTGAAGACAATGCCATATTTAAAAAAAAAAACACGGCGGGCCCAAACTGCCCCAAAAACAGCACTTTAAAGTGTGACAATTTTCCATTAATTACGAATATTTTGATTAATTAATATCTTGGTGTTCTGAAATTTTCAGTGGTTGTAATATGGAGGTAGCAAAAAGTTTTGAACATTTTTTTGAAATATTTTCACGTCATTGTGACGTCATTATAAAATGCTACAGAAGTCGAAAAAATCAATTTTAGAGCTAGATACGATTTAAGGATGTATTTTATGAACCTGTGAGATGCAAAACACGTTATCGAAATTTTCATCAATTTTTGGTAACTGGAAATGGAGATATGAGGGATTTTATGATTTTGATGACGTCATCTAATATGACGTCACAGAAAAATAAAAAAATATTATTATTTATTATCAATTACTAAAATTCTAACATCATCTCATTCAATAGTTGATTTTTAGTAAGTATAGCTTATAAAATCATCGATATCCCAGATAGGGGCTTAATAACATATCTTTAAAGATATTTGTGACGTCATAATGACGTAGCTGTGATTTACTCACTTTTTCATCCTCAATTTATAGCCCTCTAGGTGCAAAAATCAAAATTCTAAAACGATACGATTTTCCGGCGTTCTTATATCATTTCATTCGCATTAAAGTTAGAAAGAAATGTTTTAAAATGAAAAAAATTTACCAAGCGAAATGTTTTTCCAAAGGTTTTAATTAAAGATTTTGGAGGTTAAAATCGCCATAACTCAAGTTTTCATCACCCAAATTAAAAACTGGTTTCAGTTGTAGACTTCTTAGCAAAAGGGGAATGATATTTGATGCAAAACAGAAATTTCATCATGAGCGTTTTTTAGGTCGTTTGGGCCCGCCGTGAAAAATGAAACCAACGATTTTTTGTCATTTTTCTGGATCCTGTTTAACTCTTTCCCTACTGCGCCTTTAAAAACCAGTCCCTCAGGACTGGTGACTTCAAAAATTGTAGCTTTCTCGCTTTGAAAGTCATGGCTCTAATATATAGTTAACTGTGTTGCCTGGTAAGTTCCACAACATCTGACACTTAATTGATCGACTGAGATCCGTATTTATAAACTACAGAGTCCTTTGTGTTAAGGAGAACGTTAAAATGTGCGTTTTTGCGCCATAGAACAACCTCGATAAACGTCAGTTTTCACCTCTGATTTTTATACCAATAATATCATTTAAAAAGCAAAATTCGGCATTCACAGAACACATTAGCCCCAGCTCTTTTGATTTCTTAATTTTTTATGATCTAACATCTTCCACGAGCCGCACAACTAACGCCAAAACGCGGTTTCTCCATTTAATAACGAAAAGCATTGTGGGTAATTATGCAAATGTTCGACAGCACATGGCCCAGACCACAATTCTTTATAGATTTTTTATAAGTGCCCAGTCACCCGCTCCAACCGGACAAAAATTGCACCGATTGCCATCTTTATAAGGCGAAAATCACCAAAATTGCCTTGGTTGGTTCTGGTATCTACTACAAGACGACCAGGAAAGCGATTTTACTCCAACGACGCCATTGTCAATAGACATACGTCTCCACCACCTAGAAAAACTTAATGATGCATGACTAGGGGCTCTTGTAGTAGCAAATGTCTGAAAAAAGCACTTAGAAACTGGATTTTAGCTCAATTCAGGGTCGAAGTGTTGACTCGGAATCTGACGAGCTAAAATCCGCAAGGCGTTCCTAGAACCCTTGAGCCATCGGTAATTCGAAACAGCAACAGTTTCTCTGACAACGCCTTATTTGGAATTGAAATCGATTTTTTTTTACTTTTCGCATTAAAAACAGTCAAAAATCCAATAATAGTCACCGTAGGCAAAGAGTTAAAGGAAAAAAATCAAGGGTTTTTTGATCCAGGTTTTTTGCCCCCTGTCGTGATGACTAGGGTTAGAGTTAATGTTTGAATAGGGTTGGGGTTAAGTTTTTGTGAATTGGGTTAAGATTTCGGGCTGCAGTTAGTTCTCATGCCTTGGGTTAGCCTATCCCCTAGGTCTAAGTTTGGGGCTACGTTAGTCACGTGACTCGCTTCACATCCCCAACTCGAGACCGAAACATACAAGTATTTGGTCCTGTCAACACGTTCCACTAACTAAAGTTCTGTGGTTTTGCTTAAATCTTAAAATGACCACCCCCCATACTTGCTGTTTTGCCCCGTTTTTGAAGAATCCCTCAAGTTTGACTTGTGCAAAGTTCCCCACCTCTAACTTTGCAGAAAATGCTTGGTTTCAAGCAAAACGATGTAGATTATTTAAGATCGAATAACAAATCAGACTATTCTGTAGTGTTAATAAGTGAAAAAGCTGACACTGTTGGGAAAACGATTTTTTTGCTTAAGACAATTTGGGGTAAAAACCTGTTTGTCGGCTCCCTCAAACGTCTTTTTTCTTCTTGAACTAGACCCTGTTAGCAGGGTGGACTCGTGCCCCAGCTGAAAAACGTCTGTGATTGTTAATTTGCTGCGGGATTTGTAGGGCCAGGGTTTTTTTTTCTATATCTCTACATAGGCAGTAATTGCAATAATTAATCTTGTGGTTAATACCCTTGTACACACATTTGGTGGATCCATTATCAAAAGTTTTGGGCAATTTAATTCCAATATTACATTTTGTTTTATTATTTCCCACCCTGCATGCTAGTAATTTTAATCCTGTATATATACTGGTTATATACTCAGTCTTGTTCTACAATGGGACCTATCATCTTCATCAATGTACATAGTTTTTAACCCAGATGAAATGCACAAATATTATGTATGTTTGATGACTTTGGTGCATTTATTTTAATATATTTCCTTATAGTCCTTCTTATAGCTCTTTTCTTAAAGAAAGCACGGGTAAGCTTTTTCACAGGTAGTCTGCTTGGCTCATGGTCTCGTTGAATTGCATGGGAGTGTACGTTTTGATGTTTATTGTACGTAGTATATGCTGACAAACTTGATCTACAGATCAATAATGTATTTTTTTTTTCATTTACTTTTACAGACAATTGAAATGCTTCTGAGAAACAAACATCAAAGTAGTATTGCGCAGTATTGTAAAGCGCAGTATTGCGACAGCATTAGCATGTCATTTTCATTCTCTGTTCTCTCATATAGACATGGCCATCAACCAATCAGTGCGCGCGTTCGATACCAAAATTTTTATAAAGATTGATAGTCTAATTGAAATAGCAGAGGATACAATATAAACTACAATTTTTGTAACAAAAACTTGATATTTATAACAATATGAACTTTATTCGACCTTGCTAATGTTTTGTGTCGAGTTTTTGACATCACAATCAAGTTTCAATAGTTAAGAGCGCATCAAGTTAACATAATAGTCAATACAATATATAATAATAGTAAATTGAAAAGTCACCTTTCCATTGCTGCAATTGTAACTGTTTTTATTATCATCATGAGTAAGCATTAATGAATCCAAGATTTTTTCTTTACCACATTTAACAACCTTTAGCAGATCGAGCACACTTTTCTTCTCTTTGTTAAAGGCGGATATATGAACAGCCACTGCTGGGAAAGTTCCCTTATGAATGGAACAGGTGGCGACCATATTAATTTTGCTGGACTCTTCGTTTTTTGCCGCTAGGACAGCTCCCCCTGTACAGCTCCCTCACAAATGGAAGGTTTAGCGACCATATTAATGCTGGTCTGTTCGTATTTAGCACCTGGAAGAGCTCCCTTATGAATGAAGGGGTATTCTTGAGCTTTAAGTTACTTTGGACGATAAACGTGTGCAATAACGCCAGAAAACAACCACAAACTACTCGATAGGAAAACCTCGTCGTCGATTTATCTCACGCTTGTTACCGCTGGACTAAATGCCTGTCGTCACTGATTGACCAATGTCTTCTCGGCAGAGCAAGGAATGCCTGACTATAAATGCTTGCTAGCTCGACATGACTAAAACCAGCAGCATTTTAAGACTCGTGCCGGCCAAAGGCCTGGGCACGAGTAATTATTTCGATTCGGGTCGGTTCGGCTCGTTACATCGCTGCTATAATAGAGGGGGGCTCATTTTCGCAACCATTAGATGTTTGATGGAGGTAGGGATGAGATGGTAGGGTGATGTTAAATTTTTTTTGTAGGATATATTTTCCCTCAATTAAGGCTGTGCAATATTTCCCCCCGTCCCTTTAACGCTTTACTAGTGTAAATTAATTTATGCATACCACGTGTCAACGTTCATAATCTTCACGTGGGTTAATTTTTCTTCTCTTTCAGATGGCGGACAAGGATAATGTAAGTCTGCCCATATGTGTCCAATCGTCTCTCTGTCTTTGTGTCTGTCTATCCGTACGTGTCAATTTCTCTATCTGTCTGTCTTTTAATCTGCACGTATGTGTTTGTTTCTTTGTCTGTCTGTATGCCCATGCTGCAGCGTACGTGCCCGTGTTTCTGTTTTTGTGTCTGTCTGTACGTGTCAATTTCAGTGTCTGTCTGTCTGTCTTTGTGTCTGCCCGCGGTATGTGTCAATTTATCTGTCTGTCTGTATGCCCATGCTGCAGCGTACGTGCCCGTGTTTCTGTCTTTGTGTCTGTCTGTACGTGTCAATTTCAGTGTCTGTCTGTCTGTCTTTGTGTCTGCCCGCGGTATGTGTCAATTTATCTGTCTGTCTGTATGCCTAGGCTGCAGCGTACGTGCCCGTGTTTCTGTCTTTGTGTCTGTCTGTCCATGCGTATCAATTTTTTGTCTGTCTATATGTCGTATCAGAAATACCGTATACAATACTGAAAACAAGACTTATTATGATGATTAGCGCGTGAGATTTTTTTAAACAGATTTCATATCTTTGTTACGGTGTTTGTTTTTCTGTCTATTTGTGTTCCCAGTCTGCAACAGACGTGCCTGCCTGCCTGCAACAGACGTGCCTGCCTGCCTGCCTGCCTGCCTGCCTGCCTGCCTGCCTGCCTGCCTGCCTGCCTGCCTGCCTGCCTGCCTGCCTGCCTGCCTGTTTTTCAGTCGATTTTTAAAAGTCTTTCATTCTAACTTTGATACAAATATGAAATCTTAGGACGCAAAGCTTTCAGAAATTCCAGAGGTAACTACGGTTCCGCGACAAGCCCTAGACCTGGTGAGTTTTGTTTGTAGATGATACGTACAGTCACTGGCATAAAGGTTGTCCAATTAAACAGAAAGGTTGACTATAACACATGTCACGTGCCTCATTCAATATTCATGGTTTCTTTTGTTTACAATTGTTTACAAAACGCTTCTTTTAGGCCCTCTCCAAACGTATGTGGACCTATATCCAGTCTGGAGAGCGTATTTAAAAACTTCCGTTTTCACTGTTACCGAAAATGGCGTTTATGTGTGGACGGGAGGCGAAAACGGAGAAAAAAAAAACATTTTGAAAAAGTATCCGGATACTTTAAAGGGACCCTCAGATACTTTTCGACTTGAACTTATTTTATGTAAAAAATGATGCTTATTTCAAAAACATGATCAAAATTTCCATAAAATATTTTTTTCCCACCAAAAATGCGATTTTAATTTCGATGAAAACACGTTTTGGGCTTCCTGTGGTTTTGTCACGTGGTCTGATGACGTTAGGTCGTGGTCGTCGAGCTCGTTGCGTTCTTATCCCAGCTATCAAAACAACAAATTAGACACAGAAAGAATGGTTTTACCATTTAAATTTGAGCCTGACACTACAGAAAATGAAACGACAAATCGACCAAGTGAGTCAGAATTGGATGAATCAGAAGATAAAGAGAATAACAGCAAATCAACGGAAGAAGTTTCATCTTGGTGCGTATGTGGACGCTGTGTAAACGAGATCGACTAATCACCGAGTTATGAGGTTGAGTTAGTTTGCATTGAGTTTGAACTAAGCTTGGGTTATGAAAACTACGAAAACCTCGTGAATAAAAACAATCTCAGGTTGTTTATAGAAGTTGTTTATTACACTTGGGTTGATATTTCTTCTTTCTTCATAGACTATCACACGCGTACGGTCGATGAATAAATCTGCTTCTCGAACGAATTATGACATGATAATATGACTAGTTACTGACAATAGCTCTTATCGTAGATGTACACGCCGCTCCGACAATCCAGCGGTATCGCCATGAGCGTAACATGAAAACGAGGCTCTCGGGCCAAGATTTGCTTCGCTAGCAAAGAGTTTACTGCAAATCAACACATCGTCGCATCATTTCGATAGATATATTCGATATAGAAAGTTATCTCTGCCTCCACAACTATGGTCAACTATTACAGAGTCTGTAAAGAAGTTCTAAAATATAATATAGTGGTTTGTCATGGCATTTACTACAACTATCGAACAAGAAGCCACTCGCTGAACGACTCATCAAAATACGTCGACATTCTTACTTCTTACTCCAAGCCAACATACGCAGTCTGAATGCTTTATTAAACCAATTGGAAGCCAGATAATTTGTCAGAAACGAGGATGTACTTCTGTTGCTTCTTATTTCTTGAGTAGATCATCAATCTTCCTTTAACTATAGTTATCGCTGGTTCTAGTTATTCATCGTAAGTCTCAACAGCTTCGTGACTTTTAGTTTCGAAAAAATATTGATTTACAACTAAATTTAATCCTTTTTAGAGTTTTGTCAGGACTAGATTGTTTTTTTTTTAGATAAGAATGAGAGGTATGAAGAGTTCTTGTTGAAGTCGTCTTGAACTGTAATACGTTTATGTTGTAATACGCATTGCCCGGTAACAATGCTTTTTTCGACTTTTTCTACTGTTGACACGGACTTTGTTTGTGCAT
Source organism: Metridium senile (assembly GCA_949775045.1). Taxonomy (NCBI): domain Eukaryota; kingdom Metazoa; phylum Cnidaria; class Anthozoa; order Actiniaria; family Metridiidae; genus Metridium; species Metridium senile. Next base: position 10,716,245 of record OX459099.1, on the reverse strand, counting down.
AGTTTGCGGTTTTCCAGGATTCTGTTCTTCAATTAGTTTAATAAAGCATTCAGATTTGAAATTTTTGCTTTAAATCTACGGGAATGTCTGGTAGCCGGATTGTACTCTCGACTATATATTGACGAGTCATTCAGCGAGTGACTTCTTGTTCGATAATTCGATAATTGTAGTAAATGCCATGATAAACCACTGTATTCTACTTTAGAACTTCTGTTCATGCATCCAAAGACTCGGTAGTGGTTGACCATAGTTGGGAATGCAGAAATAACGTTCTATATCAAATATATTTATCAAAATGATGCGATGATGTGTTGATTTGCAGTAAACTCTTTGCTAGCGAAGCAAATCTTGGCCCGAGAGCCTCGTTTTCATGTTACGCTCATGGCGATACCGCTGGATTGTCGGAGCGGCGTGTACATCTACGATAAGAGCTATTACTGAACACACACATCAACTCTTACTATATATAACGAATATTAAAAACACGAATAAGCACATGAACAAATAAATACGCTAAACAATGCTCCTGCGGCGTCGTGCTTCCCAATGTTTTTTCGTGTACCCGATCATGCCGATGAAACACTCACTTTCCAGTTTCAAATGCTACCCATGATAATAGAGAGCCTTCACGGAGGCTACATCGCGTATTGTCTGTATTTTGAATCAAGGTAAAGTCCGTAAGACGATTAAAACAAAGCTTTGGAAAATGGGAAACATTAATAGTTAGCCTCAAAATAAGTAAAATACTGAAAATATACGACTTGTTGGATGCCTGCCATCTACCGATTACTGTGTTATTGAAATCGTATAATGTATCGATAAAATATTTTAGCTTACATTTATCATTCATCAGTTTCTCTTGAAAAGTGTATTTATGCAGGTCTACATCGGCCTTTCAGTTGCTGACTTTAACAAAAACCCGCTTTGTCAAATAAAGAATATTATTGAATCTGTTACATGTAGTGCATTTTGTCAAAAGTTTTTGTTTTTTGTTCTCCAGTTTAAGCGAGGTAAAAAATTACAAGATTAATCTGGGTCTTTTATCTGAGCATCTCTTGAAATTGATATGCCACACAATGTGGTATTTTTTAAAAAAAAAAGCGAGATTTAAGCGAGATTTATAACTTGTTTTCAGTGTACTATGTAGTCTTGAACCAGCAATATACAGAACTCGACCACGACCTGACGTCATCAGACCACGTGACAAAATCACAGGAAGCCCATAACATGTTTTCATCGAAATTAAAATTGCATTTTCGTTGGGGAAAAAAAATTTTATGAAAATTTTGATAATGTTTTTGAAATCAGCATTATTTTTTACATGAAATAAGTTCAAGTCGAAAAGTATCTGAGGGTCCCTTTAATATTTCAAACTATGTTTTTGAGAAATCTTATGCAATAGCCTTATTAATTCAAGTCATGAGGGAACTGGGAATGAGTATACCTAAATAGGCCTTTTGCAACAATAAGTTGTTGCAACAATAAGTCACATGACCCTACCCCTACCATGACCCTACCCCTGTTAAATCGGACAGCTGTGTCAAAATGATCGTCGTCAATGAAATGAGCATCTCAATATTAGTAAGAAGCCAAAGTTTTAGCTCATAATGTTGAGCTTAGGAGAAATGGCATAAAATTCAATATTTTATAAGGATTTGTATGGGAAATATATTGAATTGTTAATGTAATGCCATTTCCCTCGTGTTACATTTTATAAGCTAATATTTCGCCTTCTTACTAATTATGTTGAGGTGCTCTTTTCATTTCTGATGCTCATTTTGTCACAGCTGTTCGATTTAAAAGGGGTAGGGTCATGGGACTTGTGGTTTCAAAAGGCCTTTTGCGACTGAAAACTATTTCATTGTAGATTTGAATGACTGTTATTTGTTCAATACTAAGTTGACGAACACAAAAATGAGGATTTTGTAGAGATCAATGTGCTCTTTCTTGCTATGTGGGTCTTGTAGTCAGTTCCCTGCCGACTTAATATCAGGCCATGCCAGTCAGTGAAATATCGATGTTATGATGTCCCATATTCTAGAAACTCAGTCCTACTGAATGAGAGCACGTTGGATATAGTCCTCATCCACATGCGGTCCTACTTGGAAGCTTCTAAGGATCCATGTTTGACTTGGGTTTTTATTTGTTTTGCAGGCAATAGATCTATATGATGAGGTACGTATTTTACCTTGAACATTTTTGATCGTCGTTATTCTATTCTATTCTATTCTATTTTATTCTATTCTATTCTATTCTATTCTATTCTATTCTATTCTATTCTATTCTATTCTATTCTATTCTATTCTATTCTATTCTATTCTATTCTATTCTATTCTATTCTATTCTATTCTATTCTATTCTATTCTATTCTATTCTATTCTATTCTACTCTACTCTATTCTATATTCTATTCTATTCTATTCTATTCTATTCTATTCTATTCTATTCTATTCTATTCTATATTCTATTCTATTCTATTCTATTCTATTCTATTCTATTCTATTCTATATTCTATTCTATTCTATTCTATTCTATTCTATTCTATTCTATTCTATTCTATTCTATTCTATTCTATTCTATTCTATTCTATTCTATTCTATTCTATTCTATTCTATTCTATTCTATTCTATTCTATTCTATTCTATTCTATTCTATTCTATTCTATTCTATTCTATTCTATTCTATTCTATTCTATTCTATTCTATTCTATTCTATTCTATTCTATTCTATTCTATTCTATTCTATTCTATTCTATTCTATTCTATTCTATTCTATTCTATTCTATTCTATTCTATTCTATTCTATTCTATTCTATTCTATTCTATTCTATTCTATTCTATTCTATTCTATTCTATTCTATTCTATTCTATTCTATTCTATTCTATTCTATTCTATTCTATTCTATTCTATTCTATTCTATTCTATTCTATTCTATTCTATTCTATTCTATTCTATTCTATTCTATTCTATTCTATTCTATTCTATTCTATTCTATTCTATTCTATTCTATTCTATTCTATTCTATTCTATTCTATTCTATTCTATGTTTTCAACTTTCTTCATATGAAGGAGTCAATTTATACGGGCCCTGTAGTGTGCCAGGATAGGTTAGCTTCGTACGTGACATACTTTTAGTCCAATCTATTTCTCTCCTGTATAATGTGTGAAGCGTGGAAAAACGGGAACCTGATCAGTTTAATGTCCTTATTTGAGACTATGTGAATTGCCGACTACAAAATCTCCCGGTAGCCTGGGCACTAGTATAGACGCGCGGGCCTGGGCAAGTCATTTGGGTAGACAGAGAAATTCATAAACATGGCGTCAAACAATTCTATTCAAACTTCTGTTGTTGTTCTTGATGAAAATGATGTGCCTGGTGCAATATTACCTCGAAAAACACCGGAAGAATGTAATATGCAACAGTTAAAGCGCTGGTTGGTTTGTAGAGGAGCTTCATCAACAGGGAAAAAGGCTCAACTCGTTGCGAGGTTAGTTGTTATGGTTTCGTTGTTATACACAAACATTCGTTCGCACTTTCTTCGACTTTTACTTAAATAAAATAGTTATATGTTGCCGATATATAATAGCTGTTGCCTGAAAAATATATCGTTTTTTTAGGGTTAACGACTATATAACATCGGGGCTGGCAAAGAAAAATCTTCGAGATCCTGATGGCGGTATACACTTGGCGCGTAAGAAAGCACAACTTGGTCTACTAGAGGTTGTTGAACCTCCTCTGCAAGAAAGTTTCCCTTCTGATGGATTTTCTGAAACATTAGATGGCCTTCCCGTGATTAATTTCAGAACTGTGTGGACTTACATGATAGCTTGTATTGATGCAAAGAAACAGTTATCTACTGCTAAACCGATGGTCAAGGGATTTAATTTTTATAAGTCAGGCCATGTCCTTAGTATAACATCCCATCATAGAAATGCAAGGAGCTATGTAAAATCACAAGTACTCCCGTCAATGAAAAAAACATCTGCATACTCTTGCTATATAGTGATTAGAGACAATGGTTTGATTTGCAGAGCATTTTGTGGCTGCCCTGCTGGGATTGATGGCCGTTGCAACCATGTTGCAGCCACATTATTTGCTTTGGAGGAGTACTGTAAGGCTAGAGCAAAACAAACACAGGATGAGGCATGTACTTCACAAGCTTGCAAGTGGAACGTACCAAGAAAAAGAAAAGGAGATGTAATATCCATCTCTAACATGAAATTTCAAAAGCACGAGTATGGGAAAGTAAAAGTTGAAAAGAGTCCTGTACTCCCTGCTACTAAAGATGTTCGAGCACCTCACCAGAGAGTGACTTCCGCTACTAAGCTCTATAATATATTTTCCAAAGTAAAGAGCTTTGAAAACAAAACAGGCAAAGTACTTGGCATAACCCATGTCTTACAAAGTAAAACACCAGAGGAGCTTAAGCTAATTGTTCAAAGTGATCACTGTTATTGTAAACCTCCAGAAGTGAACGACGAGAAGATAAATGATCAGGAAGATAATGCTCTGATATCCCCAATTAAATCTCACCCTGTATCTGCTAATGAAGTTCTTGAGCGCTGTCAAAGAATCAAGATGAAGTTGTCATTATCAGACTCTGCAATTGAAGAGGTTGAGGCATCTACAAGGAACCAGTCTTCCAATACACAGTGGCATTTGTTAAGGCAATACAGAATTACAGCTTCAAAGAGCTATCGTTGTGCTGTTTTGAAAGAAAGTACATCCCCGACAAAAGCATTAGAGGAAGTTCTCTCATATAAGAAATTTGATCCAACACAGGCAATGAAAGAGGGACTAGCTCAGGAGGAGCAAATAGTGAAAGATTATGTAACAGAAAAAACCCATAATGGAAACACACAAGTGACAGTTGCAAGATGTGGGTTCTTTGTTAGCAAAACTCATGGATATCTAGGAGCAAGCCCAGATGGCCTTGTGTCTGATCCTTCATTTGTACCACCCTCAGGACTCCTAGAGATGAAATATATTCAAGTATTAGAGGAGGAAACATTGCAGGATGCTTTACTAAGAAAGAGAATCTGCACCGTAGAGAATGATAAACTGCAAATTAACAAAACTCACAAATACAATTATCAAATACAGCACCAAATGTATGTTACGAGCAAGACTTGGACTGATTTTGTTGTTAAGTCATCAACTGGGGGCCCTTTGTACATTGAAAGAGTGTTTTTCAACAAAGAGTTTTGGGGTAAAGTTTTCCCAAGACTGGAGCTGTTTTTTTAATAACTTCATGCTTCCTGAGTTGGCTTACCCCAGGTTAAGAGATGGTCTCACAAGTTTGAAGTTGAATGATTTCCCTCAGGATTAATGTGCAACATATTTTATAAGTAGCCGTTTATAGTTATCGCAGTAATATCTTCTATTCTGTCAACCACAATGAAATAGTATTACAAAACAAATGAAAGAGTGACTGCAATACACTTGTGAAATAGACATTAAATTAACATTTGTACACTAATTATTCAATTCATATTTTGTTTATTTGACTATTAGACATTAATATAGTAGACACTATTAAACATTTTGAGTCCTATTTATTGCAATCATTCCCATAACAATGAAATGTATATATGTTGCTATTTATGTCTTTACAATAATGAATACCAAAATACAATGAACAGTGATTTCATGGATTGATATACAATATGTTTGTTAATAAATTAATTAGTCATTACAGTAGTAGCTTGTATTGTTTGTTTCTATTCATGATATACTAGTAATAATAAATAAGTGAATAAATACAAACCACAATGAAATGTTATTACAAACTAATAAAGCATGACACATTTATACTAGCGAGTGAATGAGTATAGACAGCATCAGTGTTTAATTATAAACAATAAGCAATACAATGAAATTGGTAACACCATGATACTTCAGTAAAAGGCTAAATGTTGAAACATCAGTCAATTTTAGTATCATTTTTCTTTAAGTATTACAAATTGCATTTTATTGCTTATAGTTTATAATTGAAAATAAGAGTAAATGAAATAAACTTATGAAATGAAATGTACATATGTTGCTAGTTATACACAATATAATGAACAATAATTTCATGGATTGAAATGCAATATATTTATTAATAATATTTGATAAAACATGTCTATTGACATAACCAACTTTTAAGTAAACTATGTACAAATCAGAATGAAATGTTATTTCAAACTAATTAAAATTGAAAACTAGCAAATATAACATTTAATAAAACGTTCCTATTAACTTAACTAATTGAATTGTATAAAAGTCCAATTTAAGAGATCAAAGGAGGCAAAAAATTTGTAAAAGCTGATAATGTGATAATAATGTCAGAAGCTAATGGAGCTAGAGTGATTGGAATTCTTCTGTCCAAAATGTGCCAGTTCTTGATTCTCTCCATACACCTTTCGACGTGTACTCTTAGGCAAGCAACCTTCTTGTTATTTTCTGCCTCCTCTTTAGAAAATTGTTTACGTGCTTGCAGAAAGACAGGCAATGTAAGAGTTGCACCTACAGTGGCAAGTTCATCCTGTATGAGAAATCCCTTATCTGCCATGATCTCATCTCCATGTTGTAAGAGTTCTAGTAGACCACTTTGTTTTACAATCTCTTTATCTGAGATGCTCCCTGGATAAAGTTCACTGACAAATGCAGTTGCTCCACTAGGAGTGATTCCAATGAGGCTCTTCATTGTTGTTCTTGACTTGTATGAGGAATAGCAGGCAGACTGCTTGTCAAGTGATGATGGCCTCTCCATCTCAAACTCTGTACAATCAATGATTAACACAGTTTTTGGATAAAACTCTTTGAACAGTTTTGGCATGTGGAGTTTCAAAACCTCCCTTGTTGGTAATCTAATCAAACATTCTAATTCTTTGCTAAGAAATCTAATCCATGTTCGAAAAATCAGGGACACTGTGTTTTCACAAACCTTAAAGCGGTGAGCTAAATCTACATTAAAAAGTCCCAGTCGTAGTTTCATCAAGATCATTGTAAATTCTTCGAAAGTTGACAATTTTGTAGGCCTACCAGGCTGACTTCTCTGAGGCATGTCTGTATAAGTCCTTGCGTGATTCCCATAGCTGATATTCCTAGCAGATTCTTCTATGAGTTCAAAACATAGCATCAGCGTTTCAAAGTCTGTAAATCCAGTGTAAAAAGCAATGTTGGAGGGGCTGTCTTTGTAATCTTCGATGTTAAACTTGGTATTAGCGTGTTTGAATTTCAAGCTTGAGATTTCTTGCTGAAGTGTCTTTATTTTTAGTTCAAGTTCTTGAATGCGATTCTCGTAGATCTCCCTTTCTTTATCTTCAGTTTGGGTTGACATGTCCCTTGTCTCTATATGAGTTTGGGATGATACTTCTTTGGAGAAAACAACAGATTGATCTGCAACGGGATCGATATCAGAAATCTCTCATTGATGACTTGTTGACGAACTCGTCGAAACGCTCTTTGTAACTCTCTTCTTTTCTTTGTTTGGCAGCACTGCTTTTATAATCTCTCTTCTTATAACTTGTTGTTTTGTCCAAGGAAAGATCGATGGTAGATGCGTTCTATTACGTTTCTTTCCATCTTCAAAGTGTTGAGAACAGATCCTTGTGTTGTCGCTATTAAGCTTGAGAGAATCGTTGCGAATCAGCTTTTCATATTGCCTTCTTTATACGACTATATTTTTTGGAATACGATAAAATTGTAGTCTAGTACTGTTTCTAAAGTTATTGAAGCATCCAGGGACGCAACAGTTCACAGGCTTAGGCATTTTTTACGAAGGAAAACACAGCTTACCAATTCACTTTCTATCAACAACTTGTATGTTTCGTTTGTTTATCGGTTGTCTTGTCTACCCAAATGACTTGCCCAGGCCCGCGCGTCTATACTAGTGCCCAGGCTACCGGGAGATTTTGTAGTCGGCAATGTCTTACCGTTTGCAAATGTAATTACAAAGGCAGCACCTTCTCAAATATTTTAAGACCCTGAGTATATTGGTCCAGATGGACCCAAACCCCACACTTCCCGACCTGTAGACCAACGCTTAATCAACTGTAATCCAACCGGTTGATGGTTAGTAAAACTAGAATTGAATTAAGTTTAAAATTTCTTTGTTGGTTGGTTTTTCATTCATAGTATAACATTTCTTCAACCAAAATGTTTTATTTTCCAAGCTTTCGGGTCTAACAGCCCATCATCAGGGTTACAGAGTAAGTGTAAAAACGGTTGAAAAACACGAATTGAATTGTTCTATGTTATATAGAATTGATTTATTGATAAATGTCAGCCACACTTAAATTATGAATACTTAGGATCCAGACAACTTGCCAATGCCAGAAAGTTCGCCGGATGGAAATGCTGCAAGCCCGGTAAGTTTTATGAAGGTATGCATGGTACAATTGTTACTCTGAAATTCGTGAAAAATTATGATGGCAGTTTAAGCCTGGTTCACACGAGCGTCATAATCATAATCATAAGCAAGAAAACAAAAGCTTTATTATCCCCTGGGAATTTAGGATACACAGACCAAAGTGTTTCCTTTTGTGATTTATTTTGTTTTCATGCTTATGCTTATGATTACGATTATGACGCAGTGTGAACTAGGCTTTATCGAGTATGTCGGAACTAAAACTGTTATTTGTTTTGCAGACAATAGACGTATATGATGAGGTAAGTTTTTGTTACCTTGCAATTGAAAATAACGATTCTCTCGTTTTGTGTATTACTTTAGTTGTCTTTGCTTTCAATTGTCTTTATATATACACCTAATTCAAAAAAGGTTGTCGGGGCGAACAGCGATTGGTGATTGCACGACCGAAAGGAACTATGGGTAATACGAATTCCTTCTTATTCATTTCTAAATTACCCTAACAATGCCTCCACCGTTCAGCGAAACCTTCGAGACACCCATCTCAGGTCATCGCTGAACGGTGTTTGGGTAATTTAGAATGGAATAAGAAGAAATTCGTATTACCCATATTCCGTTTCGGTCGTGCAATCGCCAATCACCAATTTTTTTGAAATAAGTGTATATGAAGGAATTAAAAGGAACCCCACAGTAGGCTGGATCAATTAATGTGGGCCCTTAAGTGTGCCGGGATAGGTTAGCTTCGTACTTTTAGTCCAATAGTGGCTATGGCGCTTTACCAACTGATCCAACCGGTCGGCGGTTATTAAATAAACGTGGACTGAATCTTTTTTTATGCTGTATGTCAGTTAACTTAAAATATGAATATTTAGGAAAAAGTGATACTTATTCCGGAAGGAAGAGCTGAATGCCCGGTAAGTTTTTTTAAGTTATTCGTGTGACATAAGTCGTTTCGAGTAGTTTTTAATGAACTGACAAACACACATAACTTAGTAATCAGCAAGATGAGATTGTATGTCAACAACATGTTTAAGGTGACTGGCTACTTTTGAACGCCTTTGAACGTTCGATTCGAGCCCACGATGTGCGCGCGCACAAAAACCGCTGAGACACAATTTTATTTATGAACCATACACGTTTTGAGCTTCAACGGGACTCAATACTTTCTTTATGCTTAGTTGAAAGAACCTAATAAAATCTACGTTATATCAAACATTTTCAAAAAGTTAATTTTTCTAACGTACAAAAAAATCGATTTTCGTAGGATTTTTTGTCCGACTTCATGCGAGTTTTGAAAGCACTGAAAGGTCAAAATATGACAGATCAAGTTTTTTTTTGTCTTTTCTTCAATACCATCCATGTTTTATTTAAGAAAGATTCATTACCCGGCATTTGTGCTTGATATAGTATGAAAAAAAAACTATTTTCTTACGAGTTGTGATTTTTTTCATATCGCTTCCGTTTTCGCAAGTTTTTCTTCAAAATCTCGCGCGTAGGCATCCATTCAATGCTGATTATCTCGAAAACAAGCTCGGGACACCCCATTTTTCTTTTCATATTTGGAATCAGCATTAAATTTCACAATTAATAAAGGGCAGTTTAAAGAAAAGTTTAACATTATTTCCAAAAGTAGCCAGTCACCTTAAATCAATCGATAAATAACTCAACCAGACGTTGGCTCGCTGTCGATCTCGATAAATGATTAAAAAGTGATTGAAAAGGCTTTAAAAGTATTACAAATAACGAAGTTGGATCAACATGTCGATTTCCTATCCCATGTGGGCTGACTAGGTGCCAGTCCCCACAAGACTTCACAGGGAGCCTAAGGATCACCTCTCACACATGGTAGAATTGTTTCTCTGAAATTTGTTAACAATTATGATGGCAGTTTATCGAGTATACACCTATTTCAAAAAACGTTGTCAGAAGGAGATCTGAATCTGCAATCTGAGACCAAAATGAATTGGCCCTGTTTTTTGTTTTTTGCGATTAGCAACTTAAATTTACTTTACCATCGCCATATCCGAAGCCAGAAAGTGCACGTAAACGAATTTTGGATGAGAAAAACCTACCGTTCCTCAGAATTCATTTTGGTCTCAGATTGCAGATTCAGATCTCCTTCTGACAACGTTTTTTGAAATAGGTGTATATCAAGAAGGAGCTAAAAACTGTTATTTGTTTTGCAGGCAATAGAGATACATGAGGTATTTTATCATCATCATCACCATCGTCATCATCATCACCATCATCAACATTATGATAATTACCATAATTACCATCGTCATCATCATCATCATAGTATACCTCACCATCGTCATCATCATCATCATCGTCATCATCATCATCAGTACAATCTATTGACTTCCCAATAACTACCCAAAACCCAAACAATATATAGGATTAACAAATCAAACAATATTCTAAACTTTCTTTTTTGTTTCGGCCAAACACTAACTATCCAGACAACAACACGTATTAATAAACTGAAACATGAAACAACCATAAACAACCATTTTACGTATTTATCCGCTCATTAACAAAGTATTTGAAACTAGACGCCATCTGGGCGATCACTCGGGCTTCAAATGAGACATGATGTCATTGTTGATAGGACCACCTGTGACCTGACCCTCCCATTTGAGGACCAAGACGACGACGAAAAAGAACCGTTTGCACTTTTAGACTCGGGCTTTTACGTACACGGTAGCCCCAGTAATTATTCATATTTTCACAAGAGTAGATATTGTTAGGCAAGCTTTTACAAAGTTTCGGAGCACAACTGGAAAAGGATCTAGAACCATTAATCTAGATTATAGTTTACGGAATTGAGTCCGGCTCAGAATAATGATCCTTAACTATAAACACTATGAAGAATATCCGGCATTCAACATATTTTGTTCATTTACATTATATTGTTTTTGTTTTCAGAGACCGTCTGAACAAGTGTTTGAGCGATCAATGGAACCAGTTAGTATTTAAAGATTTCTTGAACCTAGTTTTTACAACAGTGTAGTTCTTTAATAATACCCTTTCTTTTTTTTCAGTGTATTGAAATGTATAAGGTATTTATATTTATCAAGTATTATATATTTCTCAGTGCCTTTGTCTTTCTGTTATCTTTCTGTTATCTATAATTTAACTTTCTGCTCTTTTTCAATTATTTCTCGTGAAATATATAGAGACATATTTAATTCTTCTATGAAACGTTTTAGATGCCAACGGCTGAACCAGTGCGTAAACCTGAACCAAATCAGATCAATCCAGCAGCAGGAGAGGTTGGTATTGGTTGACTATATTACAAATTTATAAAAAAACTTAATTTATGCTTGTTAATGTTACATCTTAAACATCTGAAAAAATATTGTATTTTTTTATATTTTTACTTTACAGTGAGGGCACTCGAACCGTGAACACTTTGAGTTTTTTTGTTCCTTTTTTAATCCACATTCCATGAGTGAATAGATTAGAAATAAGATTTATTATGAACATTTAGTGTATTTGAACTCACTGCTTCGTTTTTAGAGGTTTTGAAGCAGTAGAAGATTTAGAAAATAATAACATGAAAAAATTCAAGTGTTCACGGTTTGAGTATCCTCACTGTAAATCGTTGCATTGAACCTACTCATTGTTTGAATTGATATCTTTTCTAATCACATCATCGTCCGTGGGTGCAGAGCTTCCGTAAACTTGTTCAGTAACTGGTTAATCTTGATAGAATCCCAAACTGATTGACAAAAAAAAAAAAAAAAAAATCAAAATCACATTAAAAATGTGCCATAATCATTAACAATCATAATCTGTTTAGTTATTGTATATTTAATATACTTTATGTAACCATCTTTATCTGTCGGAGAAACTGGTAGATGTCTTAGCGATCACGTCCGCTTTTTGTTTTCCCAGAGCCTCGTATTGGTTCATTTGTGTTTGTATGGTTCATTTGTATAATAACCAAGACAAAGTTAATATTCATCGATGTTATTCATCGAATAATTGTTTTAGAATTAGAACACGTAGAACACGCATCCACAGCTGTAGTTGCATTTACATGTACAGTAATATGTTTTTTTACAGATAGTGATTGAACGACCTCAGATGGAATTAAGTCACAGGACACAGGAACCAGTTAGTACTTTAAAATGTCTAAATACTTAAAAGATCAACCAATCTACAACTCACTAACTCAAACAACCCATCATCTCTGCAACTCTCTATCTCATCAACCTATTAATTCTCAACTCATTATTATTACAACACTAACTCACTACCGCATCAACCCAATAACTTATCCGCCTATCCACTCACTACCATATTAACTCACTACACACCAACTCTCCCACTCACTCACTCACTCACTCACTCACTCATCCACTCACTCACTCACTCACTCACTCACTCACTCACTCACAATACTACCACATCAACCCACTACACTCCAACTCTCCCACTCACTAACTCACTACCGCATCAACCCACTTATCAACCAATCCACTCTGAAACACAACACAACTCACTACTACATCAACATAATACACACTGACTCTCCCACTTACTAACTCACTACCGCATCAATCCACTAACTTATCAACCCATCCACTCTGAAACTCAACAACTCCCTACTATACATCAATCCACTAACTTATCAACCCATCCACTCTAAAACTCAACACAACTCACTACTACATCAACATAATACACACTGACTCTCCCACTTACTAACTCACTACCGCATCAATCCACTAACTTATCAACCCATCCACTCTGAAACTCAACAACTCCCTACTATACATCAATCCACTAACTTATCAACCCATCCACTCTAAAACTCAACACAACTCACTACTACATCAACCTAATACACACTAACTCTCCCACTTACTAACTCACTACCGCATCAATCCACTAACTTATCAACCCATTCACTCTGAGACTCAAATTACAAACCAATCAACTTACGAACGTTTTGATTTGGGAACCCTACAACTAAACCACCCTACTACCTTACCAAATCATCTACCACCATAGCAAGCTTCCATCGCACCACAAACCAACCAACTCATCATTAGAATAGAATGGAATGGAATGGAATGACATAAACCACTATAGGAAGCTTCAATTATACCACCAACTCATCAACGAACCACCATAGCAATCGTCACAACTCAAAATCTCCCACCATCTTCGTTTGCTTTACAAGAATAACCAGTTTCTCTTTTACCTTGCAGCAAATAGAAATATACTAACTCATCAACCCATCATCTCTGTAACTATCTATCTCATGAACCTACCAATTCTTAACTCATTACTGCATCAACCCACTACACATCAGCTCTCCTACTCACTAACGCACTATCGATATCACATCGGCCCACTAACCTATTAACCCATCCACTCTGAAAATCAACAACTCACCACTACATCAACCCACTACACACTAGCTCTCCTACTCACTAACGCATTATCGCATCAACCCACTAACTTATCAACCCAACCACTCTGAAACTCATCAACTCACTACAACTTCAATCTACTAACTCTTGAATTCATTAACTCACCATGCCTCCAGCTCAAGTGAACGGAATGGATTGACATCTGCCACTATATATATACCAAGCTTCCATCATACCACTACCCCCCCCCCCCTCCCCCGACGAACCACCATTGTAATCTATACACAACATATTCGCTTGCTTAGCAAGAATTACCAGTTTCTCTTTTACCTCACAGCAATTAGAAAGATACCAAGAAGTAAGTGTGGCCATTAAAATATATTGTAATTTTACAGTTTTTCAAAGACGTTAAAGTGTTCATACCAGTGATTTTTGGAAGACATTTACAAGCCATTTCTATCATGTTTGTCTCCCTGTGCAATGGACCAAGAAAGCTATTTGTGTTTATTAAAAACAATAGTTGAAATATTTATTGTTTAATTTGTTGTTTTTCAGCCTCTTTTTGTTGCGACCAAGGTAATTATATTTTTAAAGGAACTCACTATCTAAAATAAATATCTTTATTATATTAGCTATTTACAATTATGATTTTATGATATTCAGTAGTCAGTTTTATTAAAACGATTTTGAGGAGAGAAGGGCTACTTTTACCACTTCTAGTTGAAAAAGAAAACAACAAAAAACACCCGTATTTGTTGAAATAACACCAATTGATTTTTTTGTCTTCAATAATGCTTGAAATGCTTTACTTTGTCTCAGGAACCCCCTTCATTGTATAATAAAATGTTTCAAGGAATGGATGCAATTCTTGGTCAAGGTTGCGAACCGGTGAGTTTAATCCTTTTACATGCAGATTTAGGATGGATACCCTCTTACAGTACTCGGTCGTAATACGTTGACCTGGCAAAATAAACATTTGAAATAGACAAGAATAATTTAGATACTTTAGATACGTTTGGAAATATATATATTTAATAATGCCCAGCTTTAATTTGTTTAAATCAGTTCAATTTATCATTATGTGTTTTTCCCTTTTTTCCTGTATATAGCAATTTAAAAAAACGTTAAATACTGAATAGTGCATTCCAAGACCAAAGGGCATTGTGGGTCTCATTTATTTCAAATAAAAAAAAACTTACTTTAAACTATATTACTTGACCAAAATGCATTTGGGTCTTGCAATGCACTATTCAGTATGCAGTATTCAGTATTCAACGTTTTTGAAATAGCTGTATACCAATTTTAAAGATCGATCGCCGCAATCAAAGCTACAGTCTACAACCTGAAACCCGCAAAGAATGTCGGCATTTTTTATATTGTTATCGATTTATTCATAGCATATTTTGTTTCTAAGTGTCTGTGCCATATGACGTTAACAAGTTGTTGCAGTGGTCAAATGATAAAACGTATTTCTTGAAAAAACGTCTAATCATTGAACAAATTGTTGGTATTATACCCACATCATTTGCGAGCTTCAGAGTGTGGACCGTAGCTTCGGCTACGACAAATATTTTTGAAATTGTTGTACCGACACGATATCGTTTCTCCATTTTGAGTTAATATATAAAACTGCTAGTTGTCTTTTCGATGTTATTTGACTCTCAACGTAACACACTAAAAATGACTTTTGTTTTTTTTAGAGAATTGCTTCATATGAGGTATGTTTATCAAAGTATAATCAATAGCCAACATTTTAGCTCTAAAATCAGATCTTAAAGAGCTGCATTTTTCTGAATCCTCACTTCCAAAAAGCTTGATATTCTTATCCTGTCAATCTTGGATCCCAGCATCAGAATCACGATCCTAGAGCTGAGTATTATAATCCCCGATCCAAAAAAGCTGGACTATGTCTGAACTCTGACCTAAAAAAACTGGACATTTTAAGTTTTGACCTATATAGCTATGAGGTGGAGCTTGATTCACAATCCTAAAGAACTGATATAGCTCTAGTCCTTGTTCCCCAAAAGGAAGCATTTGCACATAAGCCTGGATTCGTTTTTTTAATATTCAGAAATTACAAGCAAAGCATGGCAAAGTATTACCACTAAGCAATAGAGCACATATTTAAATTCACTCTGAATTGTTGCTATCCGGCCCTGTGCAAATGAGCCGTTTGCCAGAGGAGTATTAGTGATCCAAGTCTTAAAGCTTATAATTTGATCGCTAATAACGATGATCTCTGATCCATATTTTATGTATATCAATTTATTTATACATGTACCATTATATTAAATTACCTTTTTGTTTTATTCTAGGACTTTGATAAACCGGTGAGTATTTACAAATACGTTTTTGTTATTTTTTATGTATTTATCTAGCATTTGTTTGTTTTTCTTTATAGGAGAGAGTACGCGTACGCTGTGATGTAAGTGTATTTACATTATTTATAAAAAAAAAATATCCGCCTATGATTAAGGTCTCTTTTACACTTCCCTGCGCCATCTTGAAATGTAGCCGGGGCGTGTTCTACGAAGCTAGACGAACGGTGAACTTGTAATGAAACACGTGAACAATTGTCCCGCAGGGTGTTAAAGGTCTCATTTCAAGCTCACCGCTCGTCTCACCTCGATGTAAAGGCTCGTCTACATTTAAATATGGTGCATGAAACTGTGAAGGGGACCACTGTACTCAAGCGAAAACTGGCAATGATTTTTTGGAAAGACGGGGCGGAATCTTCACTTTTCAATGTATTTGATGATCGAAAACGTGCTTAGCGAGTACTCCAGCTACTAAGCTAGGTAGTATAGTTTTTGTTGCAGTAGCCATTCTAACCATTTTCGATCTTTTTCTTTTTTAGTTCCTTGAAGAACCTGTGAGTATTTTACTACTTTGTTTAGTTACTTTCAATTTTTAATCCGCTACTTTTCTTGCATTTATCTTAATAAATAAATATATTTATTTGTATTACTTTTCAGATGATTGAAACTGACGTAAGTATAACTAATTATGTATACATGTTTGCGTCAGTATACATCTGGCAATTTGTTGAGGTTGTGTCCCACTTTCCCCCTTTTACCTTGCACTTCTGTTCACCTGTACCTCTTTCCCCTTTTCTCCAGTCCTCTGTTATTCTCGATAAACTTGCCTTTGATAAACTTATTTTTTCTACCATTTTTCTGAATTTCAGAGGATTCAGTATGAACAGGTAATACAATGTAATGTTTATTTATTATTATAGTTAAGTCTTGTAGAATTTAAACGATAGGTAATATAATGATATAATTTGTAACAATTTGTAATTTGTAAAAAAATGTTGTCTTAACTCAGTTTACTGACGTTTCGAGCTTTATAGCCCTTCGTCAGAGTAAAAAAAACGACGAAGGGCTAAAGCTCGAAACGTCAATAAAGTTAAGCCAACATTTTTTACGGTGTTGCATATTTCATTATATTACCTATCGTTTATATCAAACACCAACGCAGCCTATACTAGTTTTCTCGCTAGTTTTCATTTATTCTTCAAAATTTGTTATTCTTGTTGGAGACTGGATTATTGGTTTGACCATCAATTCTTCAGATTCAAGTTCTTCATTGCTCTCGATAATATGATCTATTATACCTTCAATCACATCTCCGTATTTCAGTTACGTGGCGACCCATTTTTTTGTGATATTGGACAGCAATTTATTGGACTGCAACATCTTGATTGTTTACTCAAGATAATTTGAAAACATTATTCGTTCGATATAATAAAACACCTATAGGATTCGATCATCCTCACCATTATGGGAGATATTTAAGTCTGAAATACAATATATTAACCTCGACCTGCGATCTCGCAAAAATATTGAATTCACGATTTAAATATTAATGTACTCTTTGACCAATTTACCAACAAATCGAAAGTAAGGCTGTGTTTAAAAAAACTATTAATTCTCGCGTTTTTAAAGCTCTTGCAATTATTATTATTTTTAAATTTGCGAAACTGCTTTTTTTCCTTACCAAAGTGGCTAATTCTCTGATATTTATTATCTAATGCTTAGGTGGCTGATGACTTCATAGAAGTGGTAAGTTTAAGAGTCTTTATTATTGTGCATGAGACCTAGTGAGTAGTTTACCAATAAGCTAAGCAAAATTAGAGATAAAGATGTAAATGAAATATGACCAAGAAGAGGGGTCATGTAAAAATTATATCAAATAAGTGGGGGCTAGACACGTTTTTGAGCAATACTTTCAAAACCCATCAATTCCCAGTTTTTCGCGTAAAAGGAAGGCACCCTGGTTCTAAAAAAGGAATCTTCTTTATGAGAAATATGTGTCTCACAGTCTTTGTCAATCAAACTCAATGGAATACTATTTTTTTTTCAGAGAGAAGCCGATCAATTAAAGGATGCTGTTGATACGGGTGGTATGTGAAAACATTTTTAAAATTGAAAGTTTTATCGATTATATATAAAGTATCATGCAAGTCCTTTTTATAAGCAATGCGCAAGTTGACTGTCTAAGGAGTCTATTATGCCATGCTGGCCTTTTAAGTTGTGGAAAAAGTATTATTGTTGGAATCTATATCTTGTTCATTTTCAATTTCAGAAACAAAGGATAACAGAATGACAATGGAAGATAAAGCTGGTAAATTTTACAATATTTTCATCATTTATTTTCTTTATCCTTTTATAATCACCCTTGTTCTTTCATGGCTTGCTCATTGTTCTTCCTTATTACTTTGCTTTCCTTCAATTTACCGCATGTCTGGCTTTTTCTATTGTAATCCTGTACTGCCAGCTTTCCCTTTTCCCTTTTATTATTCTTTGCTTATAATATTCTATTTTTGCTCTCTTTATGTTACCTCACTGTGTTTTTCATCAACTGTTTTTGCCTTGAGTCTGTTTCTATTTCACTTCCTTACTCGATTGATTATGTCTTTCTCTGATTGTTCTGTTAAGACTTTGAGGCGAAGATGAAAGAAACTCTAGACAGTGAAGATCTGGATAAAATCACAGATATGATAACAGTTTATAACCTCACCAAGTGCAAAACGAACAGTTTGGAGAAATCCTTGGAGGTGTGTATATATCATGTCCTTATAGTGTCCCTATAATCCTTATAAAAGGGGGCGAGAACATTCTGAAAATGACCCCTACAAGGGACCTGTATTTGAGATGATGTGCGTGAAATTTCACCCCTAAGAAGGACCGGAAAGGGGTTAAAAATTACAATCAATCCTTGAAAAGAAGCATTGTTGGGCATGCTCGTCATTATCACCCTAAGCGGGACCAAAACACTGATTTCAAAGGGAAGACGACGACGAAGACCCCCGCCCACTTTTATAAGGGAGCCAGCCCCCACCCCCCCCCCCCCCCCCCCCCCCCGGCCCCTATACTGATGCGTACGCAATGGCATTTCGATGTTGAAGAAGTTTGTTTACTGTTTTATTCGCCGTCAAAGTGTTTTTATGGAGAGCAGGTGGCTTCTGTTTGTCTTTGTCCTCGCTTAAAGTTGCTGGAAATCATTCAAACATCTTCTTCGTGAAATAGCTCTTGATATTTTGCAAGTTTTTGTATAGCCTACTGGAGGTTTGCTCATTGGACGTCAGGATCGTTCGGACTATTAACATCCACAATTTGATGGAAAATTAGCCACATTTTCGTCCAAATGGACACCAAATAATGGGAAATCAGTTTCTATAGCAGTATTTCGACATCAAAAATACTTTTGGATTATTCAAGTACTGTAAGTTATTGAATTCATCCATGTTTTTGGACATAATTCATAAATTTTTGCTCCAAAACTGTTAAAAAAAAAACACCTAAAAACTGACCTTTTTTGCATTTTATTTACTGTCATCTGATTGGTTAGTTTGTTAATTTTCTTTTATCTCATTGGTTGTTCAAATTGGTGCGATTTAGATTCAAAATGGTGCGATCAAGCTGTAAGGAACCAATCAGATTGCAGGATTCACTAGTGATTTCAAAATGGATATAATTAACTATGTTATTGATTGCAGGTTAGTTGCAAACTCAAGTCTTTATCCCAGATAAATGGTCCTGACGCAGAAGACTTTAATTCTCTATCAAACTCCGTCGAAGACTTTGCAGTTCATCTAATAGAACCTCTGAAAAGTAACGATATGAAAAGAGCCATATTTGAGGGAGACGATTTCAATCGCATTGCAGAAAAGATCGTCTTGTTTCGTCAGAAAAAGGTGAGTTTTCTATAAGCCCCGAACTTGTGACTTTGTACGTACATTGCCCAAAGACAGGGTGAATAAAACTCCCACAATCAATGATATTTGAGCCTGACTTCAGAATTGAAAATAATGTATGTGGCATTACAAAAGGCGCGCGAAACGCTGTAGTGCATTGCCATTTTTTTGTATAATTAATAACCTCTTAGTCTTCTATCAAGACACAATTGTCCTACTAATAATTAGGGAGAGCCAGATATATTCACACATACTAGTAATATTTTATCACCCAAATGTTCTCACATGTTGATATTTGAGGAGGGAGGAAAACCAGATAACCTGGAGAAAAACCCTCGCAGCATTAATTGGAGAAAACGTCACATCATACAAATCCAACACAATTCTAATTAATGTATGCCCTACTACTTGGACTACAGTGGTTAGAGGCACGTGGTAAAATTAAACACTACACCACCCAGTATCTTCTAGTTATATTTTGTTTCTGTTTTAAGGTTGTGTCTCATCCAGTGGTTTATAATCTGCTAATGCGGCAATGGACAGGCGCCTTCTCTCATCTGAGGTACAGCAAATGGACAGACATCAACGCTTTCAAGTGGATTTTGCTAAACGTATGGGCTCTCTTTGACGTAGTGCTTTTCCCTTTTGTCTTCGCCTTTTTGTTTCTGGTTCGCAAAATTGCAGTGTTTGTCAAAAAAAGACAAGGTATGTTGTGTAAGGATATATCATTGAGACAATAAACGGACTATCTGCATTAAGACTGGTCAAAATATCCTGACAGTTTTTTCAACTATGTATTAATATGCTGTCTGTCATTGCCGTAGCCATTGCAATTACTGTTGCCAGTGATTACCATTTGTATTATACCATTGTCATTACTAGTACTTTTGACGTCATTGTTTTTGCAACTGACATTATTATGGTCAAATTCATTGCAGTTTTGATTGCCATTGATTCTAGACATTTATATTTCCATTGATTGTTGTCATTTTCATTGCCATTGATTGTTGTCATTTCCATTGCCATTATTATGGTCAATATCATTGCGGTTTTCACTTCATTGCTATTGATTGTTGCCATTGTCATTGATCGATTGTTATAATTAATGCTATTGATGGATTATTTTAATTTCCATTGCCATTGATTGTTGTCATTTCCATTGCCAATACTAGATTCATTGTTATTGCGGTTTTCATTGTTATTGATTGCTGCCATTGCCATTGCCATTGCCATTGCTATTCAAGCTACTATTAGTTTATTATGGCCATTATCTTTACCGTTCAATAGGTCTTTTGACGGTTCTCAACGAACAACCGTAGCCCCGATAGAGCGCAATGTATTATTTGATAATGTATACATTCCTAAATAGCTTGAGTTGTAGTCAAATTGTAAAGAATATGTTACACGTTTTCGATGCCGAGGTTGGGGACTTAAACCGTGGAAAGGGTTATAATGGCCATTTTCGATTCGTTCATAATGTAGTTCATCCTACTAATAGGAAGACTTTTTGTAATTTTCAGATCATGCTGTTGTGCTGATATTAAATGCAAGAAAGAAGAAAAATGCTCTCTTGGACAAAATGCATGAATTGGCAATCGATGTTATCGATGACTTTGATAATGACCGAACCCAATACGCTTCTCTCATACGTAAAACCGATGGAAAAGTAATCAATGGAATGATGGATAAAGATAAGGCAAAAAGTGTAATTAATGAAAGAACAGTCAGAATAAATACAGACCAAAACACATTGACGTCATGCCTTAAAAACGCGAGGGAGATGCTTACGAAATGTACGGGAGATCATCGAAATAAGGTAGTTAGAGGAGTAACACTAGAAATTATCTATTCGTAGTATTCGTATCATTTATTTCATAAATAGCTACAGTCATTGGCAAAATACCGTGGGATTGGGGAACAGCAGATATTGCGACCGTTTTTGTGAGTTACATCATAGTTGAAAGAAAGGATGTTGAGCTTTCAATTACAACATGTCTGTACGTAACCAGCATATTGGTTTCGGAGAGGCGGTTTGTTTAAATATATTATAACTTTTGAAATACAAAGAAAGAATTGACGTTTGGTCTTGTAAAACTACAAATACCCAACCAATTTTGAAAATGATTTTATTCAACTGCTGTTTCTGTCTATCCTATTAAAATGTATTAAACATGGTTAAAACAAAATTAAAATGAGAACATTCGTACATATGCATGTTAAATTACTGATTAAACTATGTCATTAAAAATCTATAAATTGTGTTCCTAACAGACGGTGGTTATAATGACGGATGACAAATCAGGGGATTTGATGCGGGGCTCTATAAAAGAAGCCCAAAAGATAAAGCACATGGGTTTCCGGGTAATTTGTGTTGGCTTTGGTGTACGTCCAGATATCAAGGAGTTAGAATCCATGGCATCGGATGATCACGTGGTACTTTATTTTGGTGATGTCAAAAAAGAGGATGTACGTCAAAAAGTTCTTAAAGGTATGTTTGTCCCATCCTCAGAAACCCAGTTGTCCCTGTGTACATGTTTTGACGAATATTATTTAAAATATGAATATTTCGTAACCAACGTAGCTCTTCCTGTTCACACACTCTACCACTATCTTTAATATTTACAAACATTTCCTGTATTTCTGTACACCTCCATCCCACAATGTATTTCTTTCGCCGAACCCAAATATGGCGTCGAAGTTGAATAAATATTATTCTTGGCCAACTTTTCAAGCTGCACGTACATTGTATTCCAACATATAAACAAGGCTAGCTAGTACAAAAAATAGCAGGTCCCAATGCCATCAATATCAATTTACAATTATTTTCAAATTTTGTTTTTTAGGCATGCATGGGTATGGTATCTATGGTAAGTAAGCACTCTTGGTTTAGTTAAACAGTCGATCATAATACATATTAATCATTACGGCTAACTTCTGAAACTTATACCACGTAATATATAAATATTGATCATCTAACTTCTTTCACACGAACTTACGTATACACAGTTATCCTCATTATCAACATAATAATTTAAACGTTAAATATGTTGTTTAGGTACCAGTCTATAATGATTCTCATTGGTTTTTTTTTACCGTTTTCAGTTGTTTAATAACCATTTTCGGTTTTATCAAATATTATAATATAGCTTAGATAGTACGTAAGCTCTGATTGGTTGATTCACTCAAAAAAGCTATGCTCTATTTCACCGGTAGAGACATGGTTTTTGATTGACAGCTCACAATTTTAATAAGAGTTGTTCTGTTATAAGCTACTACATCTACTAAAAACGGCTATTAAAATGTAAAAAGACTTTCCATCTTGTGAACTTTCTGGTAACCTAAACCCTGAAGCCTACGGTGCAATGAAATGCAATTCAAAGGCGACAAAAATCAGAGACATGGCTTTGAAAATACGCCGCCTTTAGACAAACTGTAAAGTTGGAAGTCAAAAGTTGAATTTGATCAAAACAAACAAAAACAAAAGGAAAACAGCGTTTCAAAGTGGCAATAATTTTTACTTCATTTTATCCTTGACATATGAAGATAATTTCATAGTGAATAAGTGAGATTTATTTGCAATTATTTTGCAATTGAACTCGATTAATCTTGAACAAATAACTTGCATGTTCGTTGAATTTATCGACGGCAAAATATTATATTTTGTTTTATAAAAACAAACAAACAAACAATCAATTACAAAATTATAAATGTGCTTTCAAGTTTTTTATTCTTATAAATAAACCATGTTTGAAAACAAGCAATGTGAACAAAAAGGCAGATTTACAATTATCTTTCAATTGTCTCGTCAAAATGAAAACAGAAACTTATAAACCTTAAACCTGCAAACGTTGATTAAAAGTAAATAAATACATACTTTCAGCAGCCTAAGTAATCTTGTAGATGTGGTCTTTGTTCTTTTTAACTTCAAAACGTTGTACACAGCAAGCTTGTCTTGTTCAAACTGTTTTTTTCTCAGTGTGATAAATTGCTGTCAGTCGGCACGGCTTTCACCACTCAAATTCGCTTGAATTGCTGTATATATGTCCGTCTCATGCAAGAGTTCAGCTAAAGGTTTTTGTTTTTAGCCACAGAAGTCAACCAAAGCTATGTTTTAACGGTTTTATAAATGAAATTCCTTCTTTTTAGCTAGCAAAAAGACCCGGGAAGAAAGTGAACAGCACCTTGGTCCTTTTTGGTCAAGATTGCTCAATAGTACACTGATTGTGATTGGTTCATTGGGCACTGGTGTTAGTTTTGAGAATTACAATTTTAATCAGCAAATAAAACTACGTTTTTACGGAAAACCAGCATTGCTATATTATAAAAGCAATAGAAGCCAGTTCCTATGACTCTACCAGTGAAATAGAGCACTTGGGATGTTGTTAGAAACACTCGAAAAAGTTATAAAATCACTCGCTTTCAGCTGGTGATTTTATAACTTTTCTCGTGTTTCTCCCAACATCCCGCGTGCTCTATTTCACCGGTAGAGTCATAGGAACTGGCTTCTATTGCTTAAATAATACATAAACAGCTATAACACTGAATTGCGTATTAAAATAATATAGCAAGTACAGTAAAAATAATGTTATATTTACAATTTAAAGATTATTAGCAATTCTGAAAGATGGCTTTGAGAAAGTCTTCTTATACTGGTCGGTTTTCCATTTGGGAATATCAAATTTCCTCTCATGTTTCAAGGAATATATTGCATTGTTTACATTATATTGTTTTTAAACAATTTCTTTAAAAAGAAAAAAGAAAAAGAAAAAGAAAAGCACAATTATTTAGCATCGGTAGTCCCTTAAGAAAGAAGCCGGTGTCCAAGGAAACCGACGATACGTTCCCCCACTTTCCATCAGTGCTCCTTTTCACGGATTTTAAAAGCTAGTTAAAGCTACACAGATTGGAAATCGATGTCGATACCCCCAATAGTCCCCCAAATGTCCCAACGAACAATAGTCCCAAGTTGATGTTCCAGTTGCTGCGCATAGAAAAACTATAATTAATCATGCGCAGCAACTGGAACCTCGACTTGGAGCTATCATTTGTGGTCACTGAATGGAACTGTGAAAAGGGTTATTCTAAGGCAACTGCATGGGTATTGAATTTGAAATCAACAAACCAACAAACCAATTTCTGAAATCAACAAACCAACCAACTTGGCTGCACTTGTCCCCTTCTTTAGTACCAATCTACACAGGCATGCACCAAGTTCATGAAGAACATTCATAATAACAATCCAATACGCCCTTTATTGTCAAGTCTACTTTTTAAGAAAGAGTGCCCATATGGCTTAACACTGTGTGAATATCAAAAATGATATCGATAGACTTAAAAACTTTGTAACAGTTGAATTTATTAGACTTGCGTAATATGTGCGACAGACTGACCACGTCCACTTGTAATTCAGTCGTAAGACTGCGACAAGTGCTAATAAACTTATTATCATTATAACTTATTATTATTATTATTATTAATATTATTATCTTGTTTTTAATTGTTTTGGTTTATTATTATTCGTTTTTTAGTGGTTTAGTAACGATCCTTATTGTTTATCTGTTGTTTCTGCCAATTTCTATTGATTTCTATTGTTTATTAACAGATCGATATGTTCAGTATTTCAACACACCTTACTTCATTTTCGTACGTGACACTTTAAGCTACCTTGCGTTACTTGGTCTTCATTTTGCCCTGTGTCTCCAGCCATCAACCCTTCATTTTACAGCCCTGGAATGGGTCATCATGCTCTTCTTTATTGGAAGACTTTTGATGGAGATAAACCAAGCTATAGTGGAAAAGCAGTTGGGTACCAAGCATAGGAAACCGGTAACTCATTCCCATAAAGGAAGACAAAGCACTAACCACTTGGAAAGAGAACTATCCGAGACAAACAAGGAACGATCAAAGCGCAGCGATAAAACAATATGTCAGGTGTTTCTCGGTATGATGTCTAGATATTTCAGGTAAAAATACTTACTGCTCATTAAACGGTATTTGCATATTTAGTGATACTAGTTAGCCTTGTCCTCTCCTTCTCGCAACCACAACCATCCATTTTTCTTTTAGCAATTTTCTATTGTACCGTCTTAACTGTTGTACTTTGCACTTTTCTAGTGACTGGTGGAACGCTCTTGATTTAATTACACTCCTCGTGTATATCATCATTCTCATCTTGCGTTCCATCACGTGGGCTGAGCACTTCTCCGTCTCAAACAATCGTCTATTGGCCGTGGCAGGGTATTTCTATGGGTTGAACACCATGTTCCTGACACTCAGAGTATTTGGGCATATCATGGAATCTACAAAGAAAACAGGGTCGATTCAAATCGCTTTATTTCAAATCATTGGTGCTGTTGTTGCTATCTTTGGTCAGTTTTTAGCTGCAACGTTGGCGTTTTCCCTTGCCCTTACCAAAGTATATGTGGCGGAAATGTCGTACACTGCTGGAAAGAACTCCACTTCACACGGGTACGTAAGAAGTGAGATTTTGGACTTATCTTATATATTATTTCGTTGTGGATGTTTTTGTTCGTACAAGACCAATGCAATCCTCATATATTATTCATGAAGTACTTAGCCTTTTGGTCACATTCAGATACTTGAAACAAGGGAAAGTAGTCCCAAACAACTGGATCATAATTCCTTGCAAATAGTTCCAGTCCTCATTGTTGGACATTAAACATTAAATTGCATTATGTAAACACGGCCGCTCATGTTGTAAACACTACAAACAACATTACATTTCATAACAACAAGGTTCCACGTACAAAAGTTTTATTGTTTTTATGTGCACTCTTTCATAGATTTTGTGAAAACAGAAATGGTGGTATAAAATGGTAAGTGAAAGTGATATTTGTATAACAGTTTTTCTTGTAAAGAAAAAACTTAGTAAATGAATTATTATACAAAAGAAATACCTCGAGTTACTTTATTCTGCATCCACATGAGCGTTTAGGCGAGTGTCTATAATAAGAAAATACATGTGACTTGTTGGATATTAATGCTAAGTAAGCCATGTATAGCTATTTCATCTCACACCATATAAAATATAACAATTTGTCAAAATGCCCGTAGGAATAGAATTTGTCAAAATATTGCCGGATATACAATACTAGAAGCTATGGTGAGGGATATATATATATGTAAATATTTTCATATTAGCTCGGTTTTCGCTTTAGGCCAATAGCCCTTACTTACACTCCTTGGTGGAAAGAAATATAACACCAATGTTTTTGAGTGAAATTGTATTTGGTTTATATTTTTGATATAACTTAAAACAGAGATTTTGAGTTCAACAGGTGAAAATTCAGGGAACAACGTGTTTCTGATTATCGCTCAGACGCTTAAAAGCCTACGGGTCGTTGGCAGGAATTAGAAGAACGTCGATTCACTAAAAACATTAAAGTGCACCTGAAGCCCTTCATGATATTTTGCAAATCTGTTGTACATGGGGTGTATAATAAGTGTACTTAATATTATTTGATGTTGACCCCTCCTTTCTGAGATATAAACATTTGAAATCTGAAAATGCAAATGAGGTGACGTCATCCCAGGAATTTGTTAAAGTTTTGTTTCAAAGCTGACAGCAAGCTTGTTTTTGTAAAGAAGTAAAAATGTTAATGGTAGTGTAAATATTAGAAATACAGATATTGAGCTTAAAAATTGCTATAGTTATTTCCAGAGAACTTTTGTATATTTAATGAGGCCTGGGTAGACGTCACTTCGTTTGCATTTTCAGATTTCAAATGCTTATATCTCAGAAAGGAGATGTCGACATCAAGAAAAATTAAGTACACTTATTATACACCTCATGTCAAACAGATTTGCAAAATATCATGAAGGGCGTCAGTTGCACTTTAAAAACGGTGACATGTATCTTGTTTATTTGGGGGATGGTTCTTTGTGCTAAATGTCTTGTAGGGGACTTCGTATCCTTTTGCATTCTACACCTACCCCATTGGTAAATCTTGAAATAATAGCAATAACAATTACAATAACAACAACAACAACAACAACAACAACAACAACAACAACAACAACAACAATAACAATAACAATAATAATAATAATAATAATAATAATAATAATAATAATAATAATAATAATAATAATAATAATAATAATAATAATAATAATAATAATAATAGCCGTGAATAATAATAATAATAATGAATAATCGTTTGAAATTAAATTATCTCCTGTGAAATATTTTGAAAAACAATTCTTTTTGGCTTTTTGAAGTTGGTGGCGCTCTGTAACCCATCTTATGTGGTCTCTGCTGGGAATCGCTGACCTTGAACCTCTTCAATCATCCGATGGACCATCCAATGTCCTTGCTAAACTATTGTATGGTATATTTCTGATTATGGCCGTGGTGATGCTAATGAACATGATGATTGCTTTACTATCCAACACATACCAAAATGTAGAGGTATAACAGGTTGATAAAAATGAGTTTTTTGTTTTTTATTTTTTCAATATAGAATCAAAGTCATTAACGTTGTCCACGTAAAGTAGAGATGACCAATACTAACTACTTATTAGCCTCGTGTACAGAGAAATATCAGCCAGAGGTCTTTTTGTACAGTCAGAGCCGTCCTCGGCAAGGGCTGTGCAAAAAGACCGACGGCTGATATTTCTCTGTACAGACCGAGCAAATGAGGTTAATAAGTTGTTTATTATATGGCTATTTTAAAGAGAGAAAGTAATAGTTTTTGAGGCTACTGTCCTCCATATATGGAGGCGTAGCCTTATTGCTGTCGTGAATGTAAGATAGCAAGCAAGCAAGCAAGCAAGCAAGCAAGCAAGCAAGCAAGCAAGCAAGCAAGCAAGCAAGCAAGCAAGCAAGCAAGCAAGCAAGCAAGCAAGCAAGCAAGCAAGCAAGCAAGCAAGCAAGCAAGCAAGCAAGCAAGACCATAACACCACAGGAAACCCGAAAACACCAATTTCGTCACGTGATCAACACATAGTGTGACTGTAATTTCGAGAATTCGAAAGAGTTAGCCTGAGTATAAGGCTTTCTGGGTCGGGGAGGGGGAAGAGAGGAGAGGGGGAGAGAAAAGAAAAGGAAAGCCTGACACAAATGTATATCGATTGCCCTTCCGCCCCTTCTAACAATAGCCAATTAAAATTACTACCGGCTGTCATGATACATGTCACAATTCAACACAAGCCATACAGCTGGATATTTGGCAGGAAAAGTCAGAAGAATTGTATCTACTATCTATGATCCCGTGCCAGTCTTCTCCAGAATTTGTCTTTTATGCCGTTGTATGTTTCATTAATAGTTTTCAACGGTCATATATTAGTTTACTTTTAAACGACTGACATTCACGAGATTGAAATTGGAGTTATCTATTTACTAAAGGTCAATCTTGACTGATTAAAGCAGCAATGACCGTTGTAAACTAAAAATAAAACAACGACAGAATACAAACGCGAAGAAGCCTTTGGCCACTGATCGTCTCTCTTTGATTCATTGACTATTCTATTCAAAGTTGTAAAAGAAGTTGGAGTAGGTTAAATAAGTAAAAAGTTTATATACCGGTATAGTTAAATTTGTATAGCTGAATCCCGCTGTTCGAACACACAAAATCGCCCACTGCGTTCACAGATCTGGTTACGTCCCTTTGTTTATTAGCCAATCAGAAAAACATTCAGAATATGGATGTTCTACACGGGAAATAACAGGATTTGTGTCAGGCCTTCTTTCCCCTTCTCCTCTCCCCAGTTCCCCTCGGAAGGCCTGATCCTCAGGCTACGAAAGAGTGGCCAGCTTTGAACGATCGAAGCATTTATATTTTGGCTGCTACTTTTTGGCTGCTACTTCAAGAAAAATAATTTTTAATGTGTATTTGTACTATTCATGAAGTGTTTTGGGTTTAATAAGACGTTTAAAACCGTGAAAAGGATGATTTGTTTTGACAACAAAAGCATGGCATTAGCCCGACATTAGTCATGTCACACTGATTGAAGTGCCCTTCGATTTTTGGCATTTTTAAGGTCAGATCAACATATATAAGGTCAAGAATCTCACATTTTGCTCTATGTTTGTCACTCTTCAAAATACTGAATGAGCTTTATTCTAAAAATGAGCTTTTGACCAATGTTAAATCGTATAGTCAAATTGGTGCGAATAGCCGCTGAAACAACATTCGCTATAAACGTATGAAAGTTGCATATAAATATAATGTGTTACACGTCATTCTTTGTTTATTTGTTTTCAGCAGTTGAAATTTCAATTTTTAACTGCTTAATGAGTAACTAGTGACCATGTTATAAGAATTATGAAAACTATGTTCACAATCATTGCGAATTTCTGTGGTGTCACGTGCTAATGTCGGTGGACAATGATGATGGTAAAAATGAATAGTATTATTATTTTATTTTAAAATCTTCACTTAATTATTTTCTTTTCAGGATAATGCGTTTTACGAGTGGTCTTTCAGAAAAGCCACAACAATCAGAACATACAGTAAATACCATCCTGTCCCTGTGCCTTTCAATATTATTTCTTTAGTATTTCTTTGTATCCGTTACATATACAATAACATTGGCTGCAGTAGATGCTGTGGAAATATGTGCCTCGGAGCAGAGTTTTCAAAGGTAAAATATTTTTGTTTAATTTGTTAACGTTTAACTTCTATAAAACTGAAAATTAGCTGGACTGTATTTATTACTATATAAACTTTTTTGTAGGTTGAAGGGCAGGATGACGGTCATAAAGATGGTTCAGTAAGTACTTTAAACATATCAATTCTAATTTTGTACTTTTTAGCCAAATGGTGATAAAATATACGACCAATGTAAACAACCTATTATGTTCCAACATGGCTAGCCAGTCAAGAACAATAGATAGTCGTTGTATTTATATACGTTTTATACCAAATTTGGATCAATTTATTTCTAAAAGGGAAAGTGTGCGAACAAAAAATCCCTCAAAAGGAAACCTATATTTGAATAGAGGATTTTCATGAAGTATGGTAAAACATTTTAAAAGTTTAGATTGTAGCCGAATTTGTAACCCACCGATTTAGTGTAGGTATATAAATATGGTATCCAACATGAAAACCTGGCCTTAGAAGCAGCTTAGCCTGCGTAGCTAGGCCGTCAATCCCTCACCTCCCCATCCTCCATAGATTTCATGAAAGCGTTTATGTATTTTTTACAGTTCTTCGACTGTTTGGTGTATGACCTTCAGGCCGAATATTTCTCAGCTCATGCCTATGCATTCCCAATGGCAGGTTAGAACCGACTTATGGTATCTTTTGTCCTCTGTTTATCTTTTAAGGCGAAGTATATGTGAATGTTGATAATAGATTTGATAGTGATAAAAATGTTGATTTTGGTTTTGTGAACTTCATGATTGGATGGTCATGCAGATAATGTTTATAATAACGTTTCTGGAATAATGGAGATTATGATGTTGATAAAAGAATAATGACAATGAGAATTTCATGATCATTTACACTTATAGCGATTCTCATAATAGATACTCACAATGTTTTAGGTCGTGGTATAAAATATTTGATTAAATATAATATAAATTACAATTAGATTGGTTTTTGGCATTTAAATTAAAACGATAAGTTCTCAGACGTTTCGACCAAGTCTATGATCATCTTCAGTGTGAAACATTGCTTGCACTTATCGTTTTAATTTAAATGCTAGTGTCAAAAAAAAACAACAATATAATTGTAACAATATGAACCTTCCTAACAGCAACTGTAAAATAATATAGATTATTTCGTATGTTTTTAGAATCCGACAAAATGGACTTGTTATTGAAGGAAACTGAGGGCAGCCATCAATTGATAGGACACATTGCTAATCAAGTATATAAATACAACAAAAGAGATGCTAGTCAGCTGGCAAATGAATTAGGAAATCAATCATTTGTAAGCAAGTCTTTGTCTTCTCTTCTCTTCTCTTCTCTTCTCTTCACTTCTTTTCTCTTCTCTTCTCTTCTCTATAGCTTCTCTTCTCTTCTCTTCTCTTCTCTTCTCTTCTCTTCTCTTCTCTTCTCTTCTCTTCTCTTCTCTTCTCTTCTCTTCTCTTCTCTTCTCTTCTCTTCTCTTCTCTTCTCTTCTCTTCTCTTCTCTTCTCTTCTTTTTACTATTTTTCATCTCTTTCAAGATTTTTAACAATTGATTTTGGTTTAGATTTGGGACACTGCAGGTGTAGAGGTAAATGGTCATCAGCTTAATTACGTACCTTGTACGTGTTTAGAATGTGCCTGGAAATCACCAGAAGAGCAGCCAACTCAACATGGAGCACAATACAACGCTCCCCTTTCCAAGGATTGGCCAGGCTTTGAAGTAAGAAACGACAGCACAACTAATGTAAACAGTAATAGCTGTTCCAAATCCACCAACTTCTCAGCATCTGTACATCTCGCCCATCCCTTTAGAAATAAAACATAGGAGAGAGGGGGAGAGTTGGGAAGGCTGTAGATAGGTTTCCAACTTCTAGATCTATAAACTAATCCTCCAATACACAAATTCTATTAGGGATAAAACTAACCTATCAACTGCCCGAACAAAAACCTACCTACCTGCCTATAGAGTGATTTGATGGCAGCACATTGTTTTGGTCAAAACAATGAAGCTTTTTTCTCAAGGGAACTGAAATTTTTTGTCATTCAAAATTTTTGTTTTGTACTTACCCACAAACATGGTTGACTAGGAGCCCATTACCCGAAGCGTGCAACTACTACCCCTATCTTGAGTGAACGTTTTAACAGACCGTCTACTTTTAGATTCATATTTCCCGCGAAAAAATAGTGTTCTCGACGAGGTCCGCAATTAAAATCCAATATGGCGGCTACGCAGCTGAAGGCGGCTGAAAACACGATCGTTGTAACTCATTTTTACTCGCATATCTCTCTCGATTCCCCTTTTCAGTGTCCTGCTTGTTCCTGTCCGGTCATTATGTAGCCTTATTTCCCATGTAACATTGCAGTCCTACTGCAGGAAAGTATTTACAAAGCATGGTCAAACTGATCAACAGTGAAGTTACGGATCGAAGTGTAATTTTGAGGGACCAAACAAAAATTCAAATGCGAAAATAATGAAGAGGAATATATATACCGTCTGAAATAATGAAGTAAATGAAGCGTAGTGCTTTGGATCAGAGTGCTGAGGATCAGGATTGTTTCTCTGAGAAATCGCTTTGCTTTCGAGCCTTTCGAGCGGACGGGTGCTGAAAATTCAACGAGCGCTAGGCTATTGTAGCTTTACGACAGAAACTTTCCCAGAGACAAAATGCATGAGAGGCAGAAAGATCGATAGAAGAGAATAACATATAGGCGGAAAGTATATATGGCTATCGAGGTTTTGCGTGTACAAGAGAGGTTGGAAAAGCTATAGCTAAGCTGCACAACTTCGTAACGAAGAAAGTTTATCGAAGCGAAATTCTAGCAGTTTATAGTGATGCTTCGTCCCCGTTTCCCTCGTGTAAAGACAAGGACGTTCCTCCTTTTGCATAAATTATGTGTCAATTTTTGATGTTGTGTGTATGTGTTTGATAATTCCACATATTGACAATAAAACTTACATATATTTGATTTTGCTCAATTTGTTTGATAAAAATGTAGCAAAATTCGATAAAATCACCTTGATGTGCATTCGATGTCTCCCCACATTTATGAGTCCTCGCTTCTGTTCGCCATGTGTTTTGTTTATGTCAAAATAATTTATGCATAGATGACGTACGCAGAGGTATCGCAATATGATTGGCTTAGGTGAAATTACTTGGCGGCAAATCTGTTCTAAATATAGATGGTCTGTAAAAACGATAACTCCTAGAGGAGATACGTAAGATGTATGCTCCGGGTAATGGGCTCCTGGCTTGACATAATATCCCTCTATACCTACCTGCCTGCTTGCTCCTAACTCTCACTTAACGATCAAACAATCAATCCATAAACCAACTAACCAATAAGACACCCACCCATTCACTGAACAAACAAACTAAACAAAGAAAACTATTTATCAGCCATACAAGGTGTCCATCCCCAATCAAACTACATATATTAACCAACCTAAAAAATGGTGGAAATATAAAAAACATGCTGTGTACAACATGTTTAATCCATGTTTACTGTGGTTTTTGCTTTGTATCTGACAGGTTCTTCTTCAAGAAATTGGAGATCGTCACTTCATCGCAATAGGGGTTGTCCCATATGATCACAACAACCACAAGTTTCCGGGATGGGAAGGCGACACTGCAGGATTCCATGTTGATGATGGCAGAATCTTTGATAAAAAGAATCAGAAACTTGGAAAAGAATGTGAAGGTGCGTTTTCGATATTGAATTAGGTGGTAATTCATCTCCCTGTACAGTTATAGGGCCTTCAATGCTTCATTATTACAAATGTTCTGATAGCTGTGCCTCTGTCCTCAGCCATTTGTTCTGATATCTGTGCCAGTGTCCCCAGGCAAATTTGATCATCTACTATAGTTATGGCTGCGTCTTCGGGGGATTGCAACGTCCAAAGTTAAAAGGCTTTGGAAATTTAGAGTGGAAGTGGTTTTCTTTGAGCGATTGCTATTTTGATTTTTTTGTGTGTGCTACAATAAGCTTGTTAGTAAATTCTCTTTTGATCTGTCAAAATGTTGCATTTGTCATGTGTTATATGGAGTTACGTGGACCCAGCCTGTAAAATATTTTTTCTGAGTATATTCCACTACCAACATATTAATTAACTTTTTAAAATTAATAGCAGGACAAGACAACATAGACGCATTCAGTCGGTGTTTGGTTTTATCAAACTCGATCAAAACTATCAGGCTTCGTAACGATATTTTAATTGTTTTAGGAGCCATGGCCAAAAGAGGTGATCTTATTGGCTGCAAGATCGAGTTCGATCAGTCACGTGATGGTATATTTCCCGTCTCTTTCACTCTCAATGGGAAAGTAATCGGTGAGGCTAAAGTAAATGGAGGTAAAGGAAAGGAGTTTTATCCATTTATTGGGATTGGCTGGGAAGGAATTACTTTGCTGTTCAAGGTAAGTTCTCAAACTCATTAATAATTCATGAGCTAATCAACCAATGCGAGCACACCATTTGTACCACGTGTATGGGTTTGAAACCCCGATGAAACACGATTATAGGTTGACCGGTGTTTGAAATATTTTCATCACTAGTGATGAAAATATTTCTAAATCTACATAGTGGTGGGAAATCTGAAAATAATTAGTATTGCCTAGTTACCTACCTATTTTTTACTATCCTTTATTCCCTTATATTTTTATCTATCTTACCTGACCTTTCTACCTAATTTACATTATTAGTATTTTTACATTATTTTTTCCCCCTTTTTTATTGGCGTGTCCGAGTCTCGAACCTGCAACCCTTGGAGTTGAATTCCCTCTTCATACCAGCTGAGCTATTGGTGATTTGGTTGGCAGAGTATAGTCTTATTTCCCACGCCATCAAATACTCTGTATATATTATATCAGAAATTACACTGCCGTTAAGTACTCACATAAATGAACTTTATTTGCATCTTTAATGATCCCTACTAAAGTTACAACTTATATTTAAATGACAATTTGGATTATTCTCTAAAGAAAATGAAAAAAAAACCCCTTCTTATGTAGGTAGTTACAAGTTACAATTAGAAATATTGCTCAACTGAACTTAAAGGAACATTTTCTAAGTCTTTTTGAACAACTTCAAGTAAGAACCCCGTAACACTCCTTTTTAACCCTACAGTATTTCGAAATCCAATAAATTCCGCACGAGAGGAATTCAAAAGAACTCTCATAATCCCAGGCAACATAATGAGTGACCTATTATATTATAAAGAACTAGCCACATTCCAGCATAATGAATTATTTATTCGACTGAGAAGTAATTCCAAAAAGCTCGTGCTTCGTGTTTCATTAGGGTTTCCAAACACTCAAAAACAATAAAAGCACTCGGCCTACGGCCTCGTGCTTTCAAATGTTTTATCGTGTTTAGAAACCCTAATGAAACACTCGTACTCGTTTTTGAAATATTACTTAAACAATCAGAACTTTATGGAGAGCTGATCTTCATTGCAGATTTTTAATGCATTTTGGAAACTGATTTAAATTTTTAAATTTTTATATTAAAATCATTCAATATCTTTATCAGTGTGTTTAGGCCAAAGTGGATATTTTGTTAATGTCGACTTGTTAATTAATAGATTTACAACAAAATATTTTCCAAGAGAATTACGTTTGGAAAAAAAATTCAGCAGTTAGCGTCTTGTATTCCTCATTGGCCTATTTTACATTAGATGACACACAAATCTTCCTCAAATTTGTTCGTCTTGTGTGAATAGTCTCTTTCACAGTACCCTGCGCCATCTTGATAGGTAGCAGGGCCTTTGCATCGAGATACGACATGTACGTTGAGCTTGCAATAATAATTATCCCGCAAGGTCACAAATTTTATCTATCCTTGCTTTATCGTCTCACTTCGATGCAAAGGCCAACTACCTTTCTAGATGGTGCAGGGAACTGTTCAACAAAATCAGACGACTGTTTCGTTTCAAATTGTGTTTGTCCGCGTTTTCACAGACGTCGACTTGTCCGTCATAAGGCGATATGTCTGCTAGTTTGGAAACGGCTAGTGACAACTCAGTTTGAATGTATTTTTGTGCTCATTATGTTTTCTTTTCATTTTTAGTTATGCTCCTATAAACCAGACCAGTCTTTCAGGAAGAGTGAATCAGAGGAAATGTTGAAGATTATATTGTACAAAATGGAAGAGATGAACACGCGAGTTGGAGTTAATGAATATCTTCAAGATAAAGTAGATAGGTTGTGCAATGATGTCGAGACATTGAAAGATACAATAAACGACATACAAATGCGCTTAGCTTTTGAGAACAGAATAAGAATACCATAAGAACACCATAAGAATTGCCTTTCAAAGAGTATAACTTAAATAAAGCTAATTGTAACAAATTCCACTGTATTCCCGTAATTCAGAAGCACCGGTACATATTACAGTGCATTTTGAATTTTGATCATTTCAATAACTATACGTCAAAAATGATAGCTAAAATCATGGATACGCATAACGAATTTCACTGTATATCCTTAATTCATAAGCACCATATTACAATGCATTTTGAATTGTGATTATTTTAATAACTATACGTCAATTATAATAATAACTAAAATCACGGATAATTATAAAAAATTACACTGAATTCACTTGATTTACAAGCACCATATTACAATGTATTTTGAATTGTGATCATTTTAATAACTGCACCACGTGCAAAATAATAATTAAAATCATTGATTTGTTATTCTAATTTTTTGACTGCGATTGCCATAATCTATATACACTCTTTAAAATGACACCAGCGTATGTCGAAACGTCGAATAGAATAGAATTTCTCGTTATTTTCTTTATTGCTAAGTGTTTAAAAAATAAACGAGATTTTGTGTTCCTTTGAATTTCTTTAATGTTGAAGCACCACATGTTATAAGTGTAATAATATTGCAATAAACAAATTAGCCAAATATTGTGGTTGGGGCACAGGAAACCAAGATGTGTTTTAATTGCTTGTTCGTATTATTTATCCCTCTCTCTTTTTCGTTCTTAGGTTATTTGTTGAAATTGATTTCTAATATTTTATATATTTTATATTACCTCAATTAATTTCAATTTTGATTGTCATGATCTCATTTTGAGTGCGAAATAACTGTCGAACACCCTAAAAGGTACAAGCTGTATCTTTAGTAGTAGTTGATTTAGATTTGTTACACCCTTAATGCCCGAGCAAACGGTTTCAACAATTGCTTCAACATCCGTTCGATTTTGTTGAATGGCAATGTATAAACGCTTTTAAACTCTTCCAACATTGTTGAAACGTGTTGATACCGATGTTGAGTTGATGTTGAAAGAGTTTAAAAGCGTTTAAACATTGCCATTCAACAAAATCGAACGGATATTCGGAAGCAAATTGTTGAA
The DNA here is from genome assembly GCA_949775045.1 of Metridium senile. Lineage (NCBI taxonomy): Eukaryota > Metazoa > Cnidaria > Anthozoa > Actiniaria > Metridiidae > Metridium > Metridium senile. The sequence goes on along the minus strand of OX459099.1, from coordinate 10,678,346 downwards.
ACCGTTTGGCCGGGCCTTTAGCGGTACCAAATCGCTGATTTCAACCTAGCAATGCCTGGCCACCAAAGCCCTTTCCTGAGTGGTATGTGATGGGTTTTAGGGCTCTACTATACGGCTTTCCTCTAAGTAATCTTTGAATATCTTCGTTTTCATCTGTCTAACGTGATTTTATTTGGCTGTAGTATGTAACGGATACGTTGCCACAGCGTAAGCATAACGGTACCTGTCTTTTCTGTCATATCATGTAACTATAAGCATGTAAACACAGTGGATGGAAATTTTTCGTAAGTATAAGAACACATAACGTTCCTGAGCGTAAACGCAGCAGAACATCACGTCACCACAACGTCAACATAACAAAGCGTACAACACAACATAAACACAGCGGAACGAAGTATTCTCGCAATATAAATCGTAACGTCACAACGTAAAGCTAATCGAAACGCAGCCAGAAACATTGATGCGTGGAAAAGGATATATCTATTGATGAATCTTTATTTTTAATTTTTACGTAGTGCTACCTACAATCCCCGTTACGATATATGTTACTTGCTGTATCAAATCGCCGATTTCAACCTAACATTGACATCCCCATAACTTTTCGATGTGGCAATATTATTATTAACCTAAATCTAAACGCTGCCAGAAACATTGAAGCGTGAACAAGGATATATCTATTATTCAATCCTTATTTTTAAGTGTCGCGTAGTGCTACCTACAACCCCGTTACGATATTTGTAACTAGTGCTTGCTACTGTTACTTTTGTAGACCGTTTTGATATTATCGATGGAAATATTGAGAATCGTGATAGTTTATGTATTTTTTTATTGTGGAACAATTGGGATGTCAATACCACAGAAAGTCCATTGCGATCCATCAGATCTTATAGCGAGTATGGCATGCATACAGTATTTTTCTCATTTGCATATCTTTGCACAAAGAGCCCGGCTTTATCATATGTATTTTTTTAGAAAGTTTACTGCTTTCTTATGTGTATTCTTAGAAAGTTTACTTTGCGGGCGTAGTTGTCAAGCTATAAAATCATTAAAAAAAGTCCACAACAGATCAATTTTAATATTAATAATAATAACAGCTTCTTTTCTTTATTTATCCATAGCTACTGAAGCTTTTTTCACTATTTTTTAAAAAGATATTGAGGATATTTATGTTTTGGAATTATATTTTAGCTCGAAACCGTACCCTATCTCGGCAGCCTCGTTTCGATGTCCGACCAACGGGACAGAAATGAAATAACGAAATTTGAGGCACTTGCACAACTCGGATCAAATATGTTTTTTAATATGTTATTCACCATAACGTTCTGGTCAGAAATCCGTTGAGATATCTTCTGTTGCAATTAGTTCTAGGTTGGCCATTTTTTTTGCTAGTTTGACTGGACTATCATGTTTTAAAAGACATGTCACTAGTTGATTCTGTTGGTGAATAACCACAGGGCCATATATAGACTACCAGATACTAGTAATATTATGGCTCATTGAAGTCGTGGTGTTTACAAGGCTTCTTGATCGTTTTGAGAACGACATAAACATATATACTAGTAATATTATGGCGCATTGAAGTCGTTGTGTAAGGCTTCTTGATCGTTTTAAGAACAACATAAACATACTTTAGATACTAGTAATATTATGGGAATTGAAGTCGTGGTGTTTACCAGGCTTCTTGATCGTTTTGAGAACGATATATAACATAGACAGGCTTCTTGATTGTTTTGACAGCGAGATAACAAATGATACCACTAGTATATAAGTTGAATACCACGTTTACTACTAGTTCAACTTGTTCATCTAGTAAGAGCGACCTGCCTCGCAAGCAAACACAGGGTAACCCAATGCATTGTAAATCACATCCAGTAACGACACAGGAAACCCATAACATGAATTATATCGATAGGACTGGGAACAACAAACAAGGAAGACAGGGTTACCAAACATGATATTAATTATATTTTATAACCCCTCCCCTCACTGGGAACCTTGTGGTTGTTCACCAATAGACTCAACTTGTAATTAATGTTTACAACATGAGCGGCCGTGTTGTATCGGCATATACAATCACAAGCCGAAGGCGCGTGATTGTATAGCCGATACAACACGGACGCGAATCTTGTAAATTACTTGTGAAATCCATAAATCCTATGTTATGCCAGTGAGGTTAATACAATGTGAATACAATGATCTAATTGCTGTACGCCTTAGTTTATTCTGTTATCGGAGTAACAAAGAAAATGTACACGCATTGAAATGTATGTGGATGACTGGAATGTACTTTTATTAAGTATTTCATTGTAAAGAGTAGGACAATACTATCTAGTTTTTGCAAGCTTTGTTCTGTTTTCACTGTAAGCTTATGCAAACTGTGAGCTTCGAATGTTTGGAGTGTTCAATTCGCTTTTGACGTTTGTGCAAGATCGCTGAATGTAATGCTGGGAGCATATTCCGGTAGCCGATGAGTGAGGAACAAGAGAGCAGTTTAGTGAAAAGTATCTAAAAACACCAAAGATTGTTGTTGAAGCTGTTAAGATCGATTTTTGAAGACTGGCAAAGGAGCAGAGCAGATAAATTTCCGAAATCTTTCCATGCAAAGTAAAGAACAGGAACAATTTGTAAGTATTGTTTTAGCAGCACCCTTGATTTCTGCATCTGATTCTTTGGTAGAAATCAAAGAAAAATCGGCCGAGGAAATTTGTGATCCTATATTTGATGAAGTAGCAGATGAACTGCTAACCACATTAGATTTTCCTGAATTAAGTGCGCCTTACGTTTCAAATTTTGGATGAGTAATTAATTTTATGTAACGTGAACCATAATTGTGAATTAAATTTGAGTTTATTTGATATAGTTTACACTTTTAATGTTGGCTAGATACAAGCAGTGTATTTACATTTCAGATACAAGTCACAAGTGGTTGTATCTAATTTACATTTCAGACACAAGTCACTAGTGGTTGTATCTAATTTACATTTCAGATACAATTCAAGTCACTAGTGGTTGTATTTAATTTACATGTTCATTGTTTTAACCCCTGTTTTCCCTGACGATTATTGAAACCCTACCTGTGCTTTAAGTTTGTATGGGCTTTACAAGGGTGTTCATGTCACCTTATTTCTCTTATTACATGATTACATCGGTTTTCATTGTTACTTTTAGGGCTTTATATCGCGTATTACCCTGTTCATTATCAATTCAAGGGCTTTATACAGATATCGCCCCCATTTGAGGGCAATATCTATATATTGCCCTTGAATACTAATGTATATTGCCCTTGAATACTAATGTATATTGCCCTTGAATACCAATGACCTAATCCCTACTTTATATGTAACGTTAAACTTAGAAATTTTCTAGTTGCGAACATTTAACGGATAAAAAATCATCTGATAGAGTGACCCTTTCGAGGATCGAACCCCGAACCCTTTGCTTACAAATCCTGACCCTAACACTTTATGCTAACTGTCCGATCGATGTCAGTTAGTGAGAAGAAAACGTATTCATTTGTTCGTTACAGTCATTAGTATTGTAGTGTACAACAAAACTAAAAGCCCATTGTTTTGATTGTATTCTCATGGGAAACCAAAAAAATAATCAGCTTGATGATGCCCTTTGGGACATGAAGTTATGTGAAAACCTATTCAATCATGTAATAAGTTATGCACTAAAAATAAAAATAAACAATTCAAGAATCTTCTGAAGAATATATTTGTCGTCTTGAAAACGACTTGCATCGATAAAAGTATATGGCGTAAAAACCCAAATGTTGCATACAAAATTTAAAAATAAAAGGCCTTTTTGGAAAACCTCTGTAAATCATGTAATAAGTCAGATAAATACCTCGAACGTCGGCAATAAGCCTATAAAGCCCTCGGGGCCCCGGCCCCTCGGGCTTTATACGGCTTATTGCCTCCGTTCTCGGTATTTATCTCTTACATATCGGATTGGCTGGAAAGCTTACGAATTATTAATGAATTTTACAAACTTATTTTACAACTTGAGTCTAGTTGTAATACTGGACATGTGTGGAGGCCAAGGCGAAGCCCAAAAATATTTAAAAATCTGTAAAAAAAAATCAGAATTGTTTGAAATCAAATTCTGACAACAAAAAAAAGTTTATTCGGCTCAAAAAAAATTAGAATAATCTTTACTTAGGCGATTTTCAGTACACTTTTTTGAAAAAGTCTAGATTCCACTAGTGTGTTGTTGATAATTAAAATTACAACATACTAGTTAAATCTATAATTTTTATGCTTTAGTATTTTGGCACTTGAACATTATTTTTAAGGATGAGATTGTAAACCAAATGTTCAATCAGTCAACATAAAATCTGATGATAGTCAAGCTGTTTACATTGCTAGACAAGTGTTGTTCTACAGTAATCACTAGAAAAGCAGTTCATTATTCAGCAGTTCATTCTCATACTGTCGAGAACGTAGGAACACTTTAAAGTATGTTTTCACCGATATGTATATGTTATCAGGAGTAATTGATCGATAAATTGATTTTTTAGTTTCAATTGGCTGCTTCTCGAAATAATTATGAAAATTAGTAAGAGACCATGTGAGATATTGCACAAACGTTGTATGAATATTTTTTATATATACAACTAATTGCAATAACATTGTCATATAAAAAAGAAAATTACAAAATATGAATTATAAAAAGACAAAAGCAGATTACTCAAGGCCCAAGCAAACGCACGCAACATTGTTGGCCAACATTGTTGCGATACGGTTTGTTGAACACCAGCTGAACAAAAGAAATTGTAATTTTCTTTTTTATATGACAATGTTATTGCAATTAGGTGTATATATTATCAATGAAATATATTTTGAACATGATTTTATTGCTAGATACTCAATATCAATATCTCATCATTATTCTATTCTATTCATCAGGATTATTTAATCTACAATTTTATTTTTTAGTTGCAATTGGCTGCAGTCTCGAAGTAATTATTAAAATTAATGATCAATTTTAAAAGTCAGTGTTAAAAGTGACATATTGTGAATTTGCATGTACATATAGAAATTACTTCATGGTTAGTGATCGTGTACGATTTTTATTCCATTAATCAAGTTACTTGTGAAATAGCCATGTCTCGCCGGAGTAAAGACTTGAAAAGGGAAAGACCGAGAAAAGCTGTAAGCGTTTATCAGTTGTGTCTAAATTGTTTAAATTGACAGTGACTCTTGCCGAACTTAAGTGAATTTATCCTGAGATGAGAAAAAAGCGGAAAAACTTTAAAGATGCTCTTTATTGAATTTTACCCTAAAAGGACGAGTATTCAATCCAGTAGTAATAAAATTATAAGCTTTCGCAACTGTAAGCGTTTGTCACCGTTGTACAGTCTTTTCAAACTGTAACTGGGAACGTTAAGAAACAAAAAAGATAATTTTACTCTAGATTAATTACAAAACATAATCTTGAAGTAATAAGAAATATTTAAAACAATTATAATATTACCACATTCAGATTTTTTGTGTGACATTTCTACTTTGATTTCAAGTACCCATCTCAAGTGTTTTTTCCGCTTTTGATATTGGTACACATTAAATATATTTGGATAGAAGAACACAATTTGAAATTTGGATCGAAAATTGAAACCAATAATGTATCATCTTTTCTAATACACCTTTGTATTGTGAGACGTCATACCGACAAGGCCACATCAAGCCCATTGTCATAAACGATTCAATGTTCCCTGACTTGGGCATGCAAGGTCATGTTTTTAAAAATAATAATAATAATTGTAAGTTCTTATTAAACATATTATACATGCAGGGTCTCAATGCGTTTTACAGTTCAGTGTTACAGTTGAGTGTTTTCTGAAAATAATAGTGTTTTTAGTGAGGACTTAAAAACAGAAAAGGTGGATTGCTTAATAAACAAATGAAAACCCAAGAGATAGTATAGCATGTATATACACATACCGCTGGACGGAATTCAAAACAAAGTAGCTATATACAACTATTCAAAAAAAACGTAGAATACTGAATAGTGCATTAACAGACTGAAATGCATTTTGGGTCATGAAATATTGTTGAAGTAAAAAACATAGTAATAGTTATTTTATTCTTCCATGCATTCAAAATAATATACCATCAAGTTATGGGAAGTAAATATTGCCTTTATAAGTATTTTTGATTTATAGTTAATGATACCCACAATGCGGTTCGGTCTTGGAATGCCCTGTTTAGTATTCAACGTTTTTTGAAATAACTGTATACACCTTTCTGACCTTTGTCACCCGTGAAAAGCACATAAGCTAGTGGCGCAAAGGATCATGGATCAGTTCAGAAACTAAATGTGCATTCCGCTCGCCTTTCTTTTGTCTGATAAGTCAAAATAATAATGATAATATAACACATTGACAAGTATAACAATATGGCCATGAAATCCCTGTATACATGTAGGTTACCCATAGTCCCCTGCGCGACTAGCTTGTAGGCTTTTCACTTTACGGGTGACAAATTTTCCCGGAAAGGGTGTAAATGATATTTTGATCGCAATTGAGGTTGACGTGGCGCCATAATTATCCTGGTTCAGCTGCTATCGCTGAATGCCTAAAGTAAAGGTAGGCTTATTATTGAAATAGGTTATCTTGTGCACTGTTTTCGTTATATGCACTTTTCTTTTGCACTTATGCACTTTTGTATTCCTTATATTCAGCGATAACTTGGATTATATATTTTTCAATCAAGATATGATTGTAAGATAACAACCCTCACGGGGTTAAACGATGTCTTACACCTTACAACAAATTAAGTTCGTAAAAGTTCATTGTTGAGATGGTGAACACTAAAATTTCTTAAATAACTTAATTATTTATTTCAAATGTTAGATTAATTAATATATTGAATGTATAGAAATGTTTTTGTATCTTATAAACTAGTGGAGTATGATATTAACTTTTATTATGTAAATTTTATCCGCAAGCACTTTGTGGAAATCAGCTTTAGTTGACGGGGCTAGCGTGTTTAAATAAAGTTTACCTGCCTGCCTACCTACCTACCTGCCTAATAATACTAATAATACCATCTTAACCATAAACTCAAACTTTGACGAACTTTGTTTTGTTTAGACTTTGTTTATCAAATACCCTTCAACTTCACTTATCCTCTTACAATACTTTTGCGACATCTACATCAGAATAGTAAACGAAAAAGCAAGAGGGTTGTTTTAAGAAATGCTACATCACATAATTTATGACACTTTGTTTGTACTTGTTTGAAAAATATTGTATCTACGGTACATGGTATTCTAAATAATTTTTGAACATGATACATAATGAAAGTCAAACATTTTGTATTGCTAGTGTTGTTCTACAGTAATCACTATTCTATTTATTTATTTATTTATTTATTTATAATGATATTTTAACAGGATGCTCCTTCACTTTAGTGATTTTCAAGAAGGTCCTGTAAACTAATTAATATATATCATATGATGTAGTTAAAAAGTAGAAGGCAAATTATTATTATACGCTGAAACTTAAAGCAGTGGTATATATCTCCATTGAAAACTTAACTTTTGTTATAAAATACTGTCGAGCTAGACTTAAAGCCGAGCGACGAGAAAGCGGAAAAACTGCAAAGCGGAACAACTAACCCTAAGGCCCTAATTATCTCGATATTTTTTCTTTAGATTAAACTAGTGTGTCTCCAATAACCAAATTATTTGTGAAAGAATCGTGTCTCGCTGGAGTAAAGACAGCCACTTTTTTCCATAAATTGCTTTCGATAACAGTCGAGGAAAGCTCTAAGCATTTTCAGTTATGTGTATATATTGCTTACAGTGCTTTTGAAAGAATCTTGTCGAACTAAGCGGGAAACTTCAATGATGTTTTATTATCGACTTTTGCCATAAAAAACTAGTAATATAATCCAGCATTAACGTTACAAATAAAAACGCTCAGAACTAAGTAGACTGCGTGGAGCACGAATTAACGTTAACTGCCCGCAGGCTAAACTGAAAACTTTTTTGTCGAAAAAAATGTCTTATCTAACTTTAACATGTTACGTTGAAATACAAAAAATATGATTCTAATATTTCTCTAGATCAATTACAAAACATCACCTTAACGCAATAAGAAATATTTAAAAACATTCACAATATTACCCCATTTAAACACTTTTTGTGATAATTTTACTTTTTTTACACTCATCATAAGTGTTTTTTCCGTATTTTTTCCGGTTGCCGGAAATGGACCGAATTCCAATATGGCCGCCATTGACTTTTATAAATATAAACTCAACCTTAAAAAATAAGCACAACCATCAGAAAGAGCAAGCAGAAATATGTATTTTTGGAATTTTTTTGTTACATATGAATTCAAGTGAAGCTATTTGGAAACAAAATTACAGACATTTGTATGCATGTGTTCAGTGAACTGTGTAATTGCTAACCTCGTTGTGGTGTTTTTCACACGTTGGAAATTCGCATAACTTCTCAACAATTTAATATTTTCGTCTCAAACGTTTTAACTTGGTTGATGTCATTCGAATCTATCTTGAAGTTTACCGGTCGAGCACTGGAAAAACTTACAGTAGCAAGCCTTCTTAACTTTATGTATAAAAAAAATTTGTAACACCGTAAACAATGTTGACTTAACTTTACTGACGTTTCTAGCTTTAGCCCTAGGCCTTCGTCGGAGTAAAATGTATGGGGACTCCGTTACAAAATTAAAAGGGGTGCGCGACGGACGGTTTTGAAAATGACCCTTAAAGGTAGTCATAAATTAACTCAGATACTAATTTCAGACCCTAAAAGTTAAGGTACCACCACATAAAACATATTTTTTTTAATTTAAGATTGATGTATATATGTATAATCTTAAGTTCGAACACTGACTCTAAAATGTACGACGGTACAGTACCAGCTCGAGACCCTAAAAGGTACGTTGACCACCCTTATCCATTTTTTAAGCCCCCCCCCCCCTCCCCCCTCCTCCTCGGGCTAAATTACTGTGCATATTAGGTATATACCAATGATATCGGGTGTGTGATGTTTTTTATTTAAATCAAGAACGAAAACGTTATGGAAAGATTCGTTCGGAACCATTTAACTGAGGAGAAAAGTTACTACCTTTAATAATTTAGTAGAGCTAATCCATTTACATACTCTTCAAATTTGATCAATAGTTACCTAAATCATATGTAAATGTAAATGAGACCATGTGTCGATTATTATAATGACGTTCACATGTATTATTTGTTTTTCTCTTTCAGATGGCAGACCACGATAATGTAAGTCTGCTTGTACCTGCCCGTTTTTCTATCATATATTTACTTAATGCATATCATATTAACTAAAGTTTAGTGTTTTTTTAGCTTGTTAGTAAACACATATGGCAATTGAATTAATTTGATTGATTGATTGATTGATTGATTGATTGATTATCAGTCTGTCTGTCTGTAATGCAACAGTCATGTGGTATGCCCGTACGCATCCGTTTCTCTGTCTATCATTGCACGTTGTTTTTATGTCTGTCTGTCTGTTTATCTGTTTGCCCTAGACTTATATGTCTGTCTGCAGGTTTTGCTTTAGTCTGCCTGTGTGTGCCTGTTTAATTTTCTTTATCTCTAAGTCAGATGTATTGTCTATGGTATAGATGTATTGTGCGTTGGTATATCTTTTAGTCTATTTCTCTGGTATACCGTCAGTCTACCTGTGTCGTTCCTCTCTTTCTCTGATAGTCTATCTGGTTTATAATATTGCTTTACGTATATTTACCAATATATGGCTGTTTTAACGTACGTATACTTTTCATTTAATGCTTTTCATTCTAACTTATACTTAGGACCCAAAGCTTTCGGAAGTCCCAGAGGTGACTACGCTTCCACAACAAGACCTAGAGATGGTGAGTTTTGTTTGAAGATGATATATTGGGATAAATGAATTTGATTTAGGCAACTTACTGAACCCTTCTCTAATATAAGAATATCATGCAGCTACAGTAGTAGCTGTAACTAAAGAGCAAATGTATACAGCATATTTTTTTCCCATTTACATATATAGTTTTCGTTTTCAGAGACAGTTCGAAGATAATCACGACCAAGTCTGTGTGGTTTGTGCTATTTCTTGAAGTTTGTTTTTACAAAATGTTTACCAAACTATAACCTTTTAATACATTTTGTTTTTCAGAGAATTGAAACGCATGAGGTATTTATGTTTATCAAGTATTATGTTCGTCCGTGCCTTTGTCATTCTATTATCTGTTTTCAATTTAACTTCCTGCTTATGTCAATTCTTCTTCTTGAAAAAAATTATTCCACTTTCGATTCAAATGCTTTAGATACCAAAATATGTACCAGTGCTTGTCCCTGATTTAATTCCGATCAATCAAGCAACAGGAGAGGTTGGTTTTGTTTGTATAACTTCTGTATTTTAGTTATGTTACATCATAATATAAAAGAGGCCATCCCGTCCCACCTTATGTTCCCATGATCCCCCATAACTATTGTTTTATCATATTTTGCTCCTTTGAGTCCTTGAAAAAAATTTGGCAGCATCCCTTGTTCCCTAAAATAAATGGGCTTGTTCCCTTGATCCTAGCCTCCTCCGCAGGCAACTCTTTTCCGATCGATTATTTCCGTTTTGGGCTTCCTGTGTTAACTATAAGGTAGGACGCGAGGAGACTGGAAGCTAATAAGAGGATTAGGAAGGAGCGGAGTTGCCTGCCAAAAATCGAAGTGTTTGGACCGGAGACTTCACCTCATGGACCAGTGACTGGACCGGGGGTCCCCTGGGGAGGTTTTGTTGATCGGAAATAACGACGGTAGTCCCCTCGGGAATACTTTATACACATGTTCTTTTGACTTAACATGGCGGATAGCGCGAAGAAGTCGAAAATACCTAGATATAGTAAAACAAAAGTGCCAATTTTAAGTAATAATTACAGACAAACATTTAGAGAAGTTAAAGTAAAAAACATCGAGATTGAGAGCAAGGAAGCAGAGCTGGTATCTCTATTACGACAAAAAGACCAATTGTGCAAATCCTTCGAACATTTGTGCTTAGCCGATAAACGAGACACGGCGGAAGAATCTGAATTAGAAAAACCCAAAGAGTTAGCTTACAACAAAGGCATTGAACGCTGTGTCATTACTACTCCTGGAGGGACAAAAAGAAAGGGTGAGTATTGTAGCTTGTAGTTTAATATACTTGAAAAGTTCGCGCCGTCGGCGCCACGCAGTTTGGATGTGAAAGCTAAAATATCGTTCTATTTGATTTGTATTTTGCAGTGAGACCTTCACATGTTCAATTCAAAGATCTACTAAGTGACTTCCTTGCTAAAAATGTAAGGCCATGTACGGGGAAGGAGCTCATGGCGAGCGACCTAATGCAACGACTGGCACATTGCACTGCTACAAGAGCCATGAGCCGATCTCATCTGCTGAGAGAGGCTTCTTCAATTCTGGAAAAGCAGATGTTTTATCGTGGCAAAAAAAAGTTGTAAGTGACCCAAACAATGAACAGTTGATTACAATTTGTATTCATTTTTGACGATCGTTTTTGTTTTCAACATTTACAGAGGATATTATAAAGACTTGGAACTGACACCTTCGGAGAGCAACGACATTCATCATGCTGCTACTATGACCTCAACGAACGTAACTACCGGTAAGTGAATGTGAATTATTAATTATTTGTGGTCAATAATTCATTATTCCTGCCTATTTTTTTCTCCATAATTCATTATTCATATGCCAAAATTTCGCATAATTCATTATTCTTTGTTGGGGGTTAATTCATTATTGTTTTATCATTTCTTTGATATTCATTATTCCTAAAGGATTTGATGCAATAATTCATTATTTGATTCATTAGTTATTCATTATTACCCTTAAACCCCCGGAGTTATGTGCTTTTGAGTTTTTAAGTGTTTTCTTTAAGTTTTGTGTTAATAATTTACTCCATTTGTGTTAATCAAGGTTGTGCTCCAAATACACAAGAACATTCTCTTCCTTGTTCACCTGCCAGTAAGATAGTTCGAGGTATGTATACTAAATAATATAGTATGTTTATGGTCTTGTATCCATGTGGTTTATATAATAATGGTAATTGTAAAAGAACGACTGAGGACGCAGCTAGGTCACAACCATCCTCAGTGAAAGGCCTCTACTTGCACTAAATATATACTAATTACTGACAGCTAACTATAATGTGCAGAGCGTATTTGAATATATACATACATGTAGAAAGTGTGCTATATAAATGCATTATCATTATTATCATTATAATAATAGCACAACAATATATATGTTGTAAATACTCACATTGCTAATTGAAATTATGACATGAGCTAGGCCTAGGTTTACCATATCATAAATCACACTGTATTTTTGTAATAGTGAAATATTTCACTCTTTTATTTCTCAGTTAATGAACATGATGATAGTTACAGCAATTCTACCACAACCACATGCAGAGCAAAGCTTTCTTATGAAGGTATTTATACTATTAAAAGACCATGTGTATAATTGGATAAATTACAAGCCTTTATATAAGTGACTAAAGAAGACTGCCATTAGGCCTTTTACAATATCAAGTCAGTTCACTAGATACACCGTGCTGACGAGGCCAAAACACATGTCCACGGTTTCTATTTTCTATTTGTCAAAGGCATAACGGCAGTCTTCTTCAGTCTTCATGTTGATTACGGTATATTCATATTATTTTATTACAGTCCATGCTCTTTTATGATTTCTGAGCATATCCCACATGGCTACTACTATTTATATACATATTAGTTTTTTGCAAGAATTAGATATTAAATAATTTTAACTCAATGCATAAACTTTTTTGAACAGGTACATGTAAATACTGAAAATCATAGATAATGGAAAAATGATTTAATCTTATGTTTAGATTTCCCAGTGACCAATGAACCAGCTGCTGTAGATTCCAGTAATCAATTATGCAAAACAAGGCTGACATATACAGGTATAATATAAAACAACATGTAAAGCAAGCAGAAAGTGTTTTACTGTTATCAATTCAATTTCACAATATCAAAAAAGTTCTTACAATGTGCAGTCCTGATGCATTATTTTGATCGTCCTGTGTAGAATTTTCTTCAATCATTTCAATTTATTTGACCCCATTAAGAACTGTTGAACAGAAAACATCTACCTTGTTTACAAGTGAAATTATCATTTATACTTGATTTTGATATGGAGTTACATTTATTATTTTATTTTATTTTATTATTCTATTTGTTTAATTGCGAAATTGATTGTACTTGATTTGAAACTCATCAATTGTATGGAAAATTTGTAATAATGTCATAATATGTATATTTTTTTCTTTCTAGACATCAATGACCCTTGCCAACTACAAACCATATACTCCAGCCTGCAGCAATCAATCACAAAAACTCTAGAGAGCTGTGAAGACTATGCCCACAGTGAAGTTGCAGCCACTACCAAACAATTTGAGGACTATATCACCAGGATGGAGATTCTTTTCATGGATTTCATGGATGTCACTTCGAAAATTGTGCAAAATCAAAACGAAACTATAGACCTTTACAAAGACATTGTTAAAACAGGAAAATTACTCGGAGGACTTCTGACCATTTCGGAGAGGTCTGCCATCAAGGAAGAAGTTAGTAAAACGAAGAGTTTATTCAACCTTGGTATAAGAGAACGTGGCAAAGTTGTTGACATGACGGAAATTCTTGATCCAGGAATTTTTGAGAAACTGCTCCAAGGCCTCAAGCGTGATTGCCCAACCATAATGAATATTTTGGAACAACTTGTATTATCATATAATACATCAAGGAATACTAAAAGGACAGAAACAGTGAAATTGAAAGCCAGCGTCCACTTACTAGCCTCCTTGATGGACATTCGTGATCAGCGAGCTAGTAACGATGTGCCTCTGTTATTTGGCCTCCTGTGCTTGTGTTTTGGTGCAGGTCCATCGATGATTGAGTTGCTGCAACACCTTGGTTTGTCAGAGTCATATCCAGTTCTGTAAGTAGTCATAATTTACCAATGTTCACAGAATATTTATAAAAAAATGTACATTGATAACAGGTTCCTATTTAAATCTGTACTTTCCCATTCAAATCTGTACTTATGCAAATTGTGTTGATGTGTGCTAAACACACCTCAACCAATCAGAGTATATTATTTCTGAAGTGAACTTCTCTGATTGTTTGATCTGTATGTTTAGCACAGATACAAAGGTGGATAGCTGTTTAGGGTTAAAGTAGACCCAAAACCCTGTGTGCTACATTAAACAAAAAGTGTTTAATTATTTTTGAATGGAATGTGATTTTTTGATTGTTTTAACAACCAGTGCAAAAATATCAGAAGGCACTAAAAATACATGTACCAGTATTCAGAAAATTGAGTATGCCAATAAAATTTAAAAAATGAATTCAGACAAATTGAGATTATATTATTTTGTACTTTGAATTCATACTTTTTGGATACATTGTTTTTTCTCTTTTGTGATCTAGAATTTGGGCTGCATGGTAATATCGTCCATAATGAGCTTAAATATATTTATTTTCTTTTAATTCATAGCTGTAATGTCCTTAGAAGTCAGTTGGAAAACTACAAGCACTTGATCAAACGGAGATTGAGTGAGGATGTTCCTGTCATCACCTATCAGGACAACATGCAGTTGATGCGTACGTCATTGCGCCATCTCCGACTGTCAAAGCTAAAACAAGACAAGGTAGCGCAACAAAAGATGTGGGACTTTACTGTGAGAGGCTACAGAATCGCAGATATAGGTGGCCTTGAAGATCTTTTCCAGGATGCCAATACAGCCTCAAAGCCACAAATGGATGTGTCCTCACTGGAATACAAGGACATCAAAATAGGTATACAGCATGCTCGAAAAGAGAGTGTGTTTTTAAATACAGTGTATGTTGTTATTTTATGTGTTGTACTTGGTGATACAGTACACTGTATGTATTTCCTTTTTAAACACTGTTTCTTTCAGAACGCAATCAAGGACACAAACAAAAGTGGGAGGCCTTTAAAGACAGAGATTTGCTCCGCAAATTTGATACATATCTAAATGTCGCAATGCCTGCCAATGTACTTGTTACTGCAACAACCGAGGAACTTAAAACAGAGATCAACAGTTATGAAGACAGGAGCATGGAGGCCAAGGCAAAACAGAAATATGTACTTGATGTTCCAAAAGTTCCTCTTGAGTTCCCTAATTTGGCTGATGTAAAAACACCAATATTCCCACTCCCCATCAGCCAAGAGAATCAATGTAAGACTGTTGGACTGGCTAGAAATCTTGACATGTTTGCTGAGGAATTTGACTTTGTGTCTCAGAAACAAAACAAATTTATCCCATTGATGAAAAAGACCAAGGAGTTTAATCTTGAACTTGCCTACACAAGGTATGCTTTCCTAAAATCCATGGACAGACACAAGGAAGAGCAAAAGACCCTTGATTCCACACTCCGTGGTACCAACACAGGGGAAGGTTGTGAATTTGTATATGTAGAAGGAAATGATGAGATTCAAGCAAGTGACAGTTCAGATGAAGACTGAATGGCTGTCATCTCACAGCACAACGCGCCTTACCCAATTGAAGTTTTGTACAAGTTAGCTTAGCATTAAAAATTCTGAAATTTGCATCCAGGATTCATTATTATCAATTTTTTACGTTTGTCTCAGACTTAAAAACTTTAGAAGAATAGACATTTTGGTCCATTATCACAGACCTTGATCAGTAATGGTGGTTGTTGTTGTGGAACACACATTTGATTGTTGCTGTGCGTCTGCCGGTGCTTGCACTCGGATCATTGACGAGAGTTTGATATATTTCTCGAATCTTAATACTGTCATATTTTGACTTGGGGTCTTAAGAGCGGTTGTCAGGATCGGTCAGGTAAGACGTGCAGAACGAGGTTTTTCGAAATCCTTCAAACTCTGCCAGTTCGTAGGCCTATATAAACTAAAAACCCTGTGTAAGTTTCATCTCAATCGGATAAATATTTTAGGAGTACGGGATCGATATTTGAATTCCGAGCTTACTTCCGGTTTAACGAGGTCATTCTACAGCACCACCGAAAACTCTTTAGAACACAAAAAATTTAATGTTTTACAACAAAATCAAAATCGTTCCATAAAATTAACATAATTCTTTAGCAAATTGCAAATTATTGGAACATATTCATTTATAACAAATATTTTAGAGATTTTTCAATTATTTTAAATTTTTGGGGCACTTTTTGGTAGGTAAAGTTTACTGCCAAATAACTCCACTGTTACATCGATTTACACTTAAAAATCATATCACAGATGAAGAAAAACTATTCCTTTTCTTAAATATTAAATAATATTTTTGGGCAAATGAAAAGTAAATTTTTGGCGATGTTTTTTGTAACGTCAATTTGACCCGAAAATCACAATTGTTTACCTAATCGACGCGAGTGATTATCAGCTGAATGATAAATATTTGGCTGGCGAGAATGGTCTTTTTCTCCAAGTAAGTACACTAAAACTCAAAAACATATTTAATCTATGGTTTTTACGTTCTCTGATAAACAAAACAGTTGGATTTAAAGCTTTTGAGACAAGTTTTAATGTATTGTCGGGCTTGATTGGCGGTCAAAGAGCGGTTATAAACAAACACTCCAACTGCCAAGGTCGTCTTTTAAACGGTGAAAATTAAAAAAATACTCCTTCCAGTTGATAAAAACGGTCAAAATAAACCTTATATACATCCTACCTCGATGTATAGTTTTTCTTGAAACGTATTTTCATCTTGAGTACAGTTAACGGAGTTCGTTTGCCCGAATACATCGACGGCCGTGTACAGCAATGAAAATTGCGTGACACACAGGAGACCCACAACGATCACGTATTTGAGTGTTTTATGCATGGTCAAAATCAAAAGACTACGTTTTTATGGATAAATTTAGGTTTAATTTCGCATGGCCATTTATAATATCTACCCTAATATATAGAAAGTTTTACAAAACAGGCTTTATGCCTTGAAACGTATGGAATTTTCTGGTTCTACAAATAGAAAATTTAACGAGCTGCTATAAATAGACTAATTCATTGACGCGTCGACGTCTGTTTATATTTATAGATAAAACTCCATTTTTCCCAAAAAAGAACTATTATGTTCTAACAGAATAAATATTTTTGGTTGTTAACATTCAAGATAAACTATGATTTGTTTCAATTCACAAATCTGTACCGTTCTTCTTTGACGCTGTTTTAATTTGCGACGTTCTGCTTTCAATTATAACAAACAATGGAACAATCTGACTGTCAACTCTTGAAATCGACAACTTCACAGCTGCAAATTAAAGTAAAAACATACTGATAGCAAATTGGAAGTTGAATGCGTCGACAGCCGTGCACAGTACTAATAAAATTGCGTGACACTTAGAATTCCCCGATATCAATGTACAGTAAATTAATTTCGTCTGTCCACTTGTGTTATTAGACTTGCGGTACTAGGAAAAAAATGGAAAGGAAACTGAAATACTTCTTTACTTCACTACCCTTTCTCCTCCCCAGTCTGCCCGCCTCTTTGTTAATGTTACTCAGTGGCCAACAGGAGAGAACATGTACAGAGAAGAGGAAACTTGTTCCTAATATCAATGCAGTTGCAATCCTAACAGTTTCAATAAGGATTTGGATTAGATTCTTAAACCTGTAATAATGATACAACTCGATCGATTCTAACAATTCATTTAGACAGAATTTTGTTCTCTGAAATTCAAAGCGAAAACAACTGTTTGTGTGTTGGTTAAAGTCCGTTTTTCCGTTTTATTTATTAGTCCGGTACAACGCGCAGTTACTTCGCGACTTTGCTCAGTTAACTTTCGGGCGATTTGTTCACTTTTTGTCGGGAAAGCACACCGAGGTCGACTATGTTTTGGTATATATTGTATACTGATACAAAGGGCGTAAGTCTAGGATTTTTGTGTTTTTGATGTCTCAAAGTCTCGGATTTTCGTGTTTTTGATGCCTCAAAGTCTCGGATTTTCGTGTTTTTGATGTCTTAGAGTCCCCCCGGGAGTCTCGGATTTTCGTGCTTTTGATGTCTTGGAGTCTAGAATTTTTAAATACAATAAATGCATGAGCTGATATATTTCTAGAATCTCAGGTTCGGATTTTAAAATTTTAGCATTCGCTACCCCTCAAGGTCCTGCATGTTTTGTTTTTTTTAGCTTGGCTCTGTGCAGGATTTTTTTTTTGGGGGGAGGGGAGGCGCATTGGCCGTGCACGTTTTTTATTTTGGGAATTGCTACCCCCCCTCCCCCAACTTCTAATGGTCCACCCCTAATTCCCTGCTGTTCAGGTTTCAATAATAATCATGTATTACTCCGATACACGTATTAAATAAAGTGTTGATAGGTCGAGCATCCTAACTGTATGTAAATGCTAGTTTGTGTTCTTTATATAACAATATATTTCCCGCCAAAAATGTCATAGGGATTCCTAAGTATTGTCACGCAATTTTCTTAGTGCTCCAACGAAGGGCTAAAGCTCGAAACGTCATTAAAGTTAAGTCAACATTTTGTACAGTATTACAAATTTCATTATATTACCTATCATTGATATCAAACACCGACGCAGCCTATACAAGTTTACTCGTCAGTTTCCATTTGAAACAAATCATAGTTTATCTTGAATTTTAACAACCAAAAATATTTATTCTGTTAGAACATAATAGTTGTTTTTTGGGAAAAATGGAGTTTTATCTATAAATATAAACAGACGTCGATCGACGCTTCAATGAATTAGTCTATTTATAGCAGCTCGTTAAATTTTCTATTTGTAGAACCAGAAAATTCTAAAATACAGCCGATCTCGAAAAGGTTGTCCACCTGAAAAGACAAATATACTAAAATAAATATCACGTGACTCATTATATATTTACTTTCCGCGCGTGTAGAAAGTCAGGTACTTCTATAGCGGGGGAAGATACTGCTTGTTTGAATTCACCGCCATATTATTTTGAAACGCATCTTACTTTCTACACGCGGGGACAGAGAATATATATAATGAGTCACGTGATATTTCTTTTAGTATATATGTCTTTTCAGGTGAACAACCTTTTCGAGATCGGCTGTATCTGCAAGTTGAATACGTTTCTAGGCATAAAGCATGTTTTTAAAAACTTTCTAAATATTAGGGTAGATAAAATAAATGGCCATGCAAAATTAAACCTAAATTTATCCATAAAAACGTAGTCTTTTGATTTTGCTGACCATGCATAAAATAAACTCAAATACGTGATCGTTGTGGGTTTCCTGTGTGTCACGCAATTTTCATTGCTGTACACGGCTGTCGTTGTATTCGAGCAAACGAACTCCGTTAACTGTACTCAAGATGAAAATACGTTCCAAGAAAAACTATACATCGAGGTAAGATGTATATAAGGTTTATTTTGACCGTTTTTATCAACTGGAAGGAGTATTTTTTTTAATTTTCACCGTTTAAAAGACGACCTTGGCAGTTGAAGTGTTTGTTTATAACCACTCTTTGACCACCAATCAAGCCCGACAATATATTAAAACTTGTCTCAAAAGCTTTAAATTCAACTGTTTTGTTTATCAGAGAACGTACAAACCATAGATTAAATATGTTTTTGAATTTTAGTGTACTTACTTGGAGAAAAAGACCATTCTCGCCAGCCAAATATTTATCATTCAGCTGATAATCACTCGCGTCGCTTATGTAAACAATTGTGATTTTCGTGTCAAATTGACGTTACAAAAAACATCGCCAAAAATTCACTTTTCATTTGCCCAAAAATATTATTTAATATCTAAGAAAAGGAATAGTTTTTCTTCATCTGTGATATGATTTTTAAGTGTAAATCGATGTAACAGTGGAGTTATTTGGTAATAAACTTTACCTACCAAAAAGTGCTCCGAAAATTTAAAATAATTGAAAAATCTCTAAAATATTTGTTATAAATGAATATGTTCCAATAATTTGCAATTTGCTAAAGAATTATGTTAATTTTATGGAACGATTTTGATTTTGTTGTAAAACATTAAATTTTTTGTGTTCTAAAGAGTTTTCGGTGGTGCTGTAGAATGACCTCGTTAAACCGGAAGTAAGCTCGGAATTCAAATATCGATCCCGTACTCCTAAAATATTTATCCGATTGAGATGAAACTTACACAGGGTTTTTAGTTTATATAGGCCTACGAACTGGCAAAGTTTGAAGGATTTCGAAAAACCTCGTTCTGCACGTCTTACCTGACCGATCCTGACAACCGCTCTTAATGAGTACCAAGCTTCCAGAAATAATCGTTGGTGTTTTTTTTTTCTCGTTGTCAACGATTTTAACATCCTTGAAATTAATCTTGTGACCTGTTAAATTGGAGTGTTCAGCCCAAACGTCTATTCTTCTAAAGCTTTCAAGTCAGAGACAAATGTAAAAAATTGATAAGTTAGCTTTGCATTGAAAAGTTTTTCTTTCTAAATTATTTGCTACACCTTGTCAAATTGAAACATCCTGGGAGGTTTTTCAGACACATTTAAAAACTTCACTCTTGTCTTAGCTTTGAACATTTCAAAGTGTTTACCGTTTGACACACTCGGCGTGTCTTTTACATGAAGGTAAAATTCTTGTTTCTGATTGTTTAACTTGTACAAAACTTGATTTAGGTGGTTGCGGTAAGGTGCGTCGCGCTATAAATGACCTGGTATTTTTTATCATTGTGTTTAATTGTAAATAGTATAAGATCAACACTGCATGACTGTCATCTTGAATGACCTGGTATTTTTTTATTATTCAGTGTTGTTAAATATTATAAGATGAACACTGAATGACTGTCATCTTGAGTGACCTGGTATTTTTTATTATTCAGTGTTGTTTAATTGTAAATATTATAAGATGAACACTGAATGACTGTCATCTTGAGTGACCTGGTATTTTTTATTATTCAGTGTTGTTTAATTGTAAATATTATAAGATGAACACTGAATGACTGTCATCTTGAGTGACCTGGTATTTTTTATTATTCAGTGTTGTTTAATTGTAAATATTATAAGATGAACACTGAATGACTGTCATCTTGAATGACCTGGTATTTTTTATTATTCAGTGTTGTTAAATATTATAAGATGAACACTGAATGACTGTCATCTTGAATGACCTGGTATTTTTTTTATTATTCAGTGTTGTTTAATTGTAAATAATATAAGATGAACACTGAATGACTGTCATCTTGAATGACCTGGTATTTTTTATTATTCAGTGTTGTTAAATATTATAAGATGAACACTGAATGACTGTCATCTTGAATGACCTGGTATTTTTTTTATTATTCAGTGTTGTTTAATTGTAAATAATATAAGATGAACACTGAATGACTGTCATCTTGAGTGACCTGGTATTTTTTATTATTCAGTGTTGTTAAATATTATAAGATGAACACTGAATGACTGTCATCTTGAATGACCTGGTATTTTTTTTATTATTCAGTGTTGTTTAATTGTAAATAGTATAAGATGAACACTGAATGACTGTCATCTTAATGAACATTGAATTTGTTATAATTACATTGTTGTTTAATATTATAAGATCGACACTGAATGACTGTCATCTTAATAAACATTGAATTTGTTATTATTACATTGTTTGGTTGCAAATATTTTTAAATTCAATATTTGGGATTCAAGAAAACTGATATAGTGGCACCTGTTATAAGTCTCTTTAAGTCATCCACAATAAAAAGTCCCAAATTTTTTCCCACTATTTTTTTTTTTTTTCTCACGGAGATAAATCGCCGATTACAATTATTATAGCTGAAACACTAAAAGTATGCAACATAAATCTGATAAAATATGTTCCTTTATTTTATATTGTTAAGTTAGCTCCATGCATTTACTACTGAGTGTTGCACATTTTTAGCGTTTGTACTGTACTCTCAAAATATCAATAAAACGTTATAAATCGTTAGCCTCAAAGTTATTGTATTTTCTTCCGAAAATAAGCGATAAAATAACGTACCTTGTCATTTCCATCGCTAATCTCTATCCATTGGCCAATTTGGAAACTCCCAAGGTGATCGCTATAGTTAGATTTAATTAACTTAAATTTTGTGTCATTATTTTATTTTATGTTAGTGTAGTAAAAAACAATGAATTAAAATTTGACGAAAGTGGCTAGAAATTGAAAGAATAGCATCGCAAATAAATTTCAAATTCCATTCTAACTCTTGCATTTTTAAAATTGATAAGTTATTTTTCCTTTTCACTAAATAAGAAATATGACCTCGTCAGAGCTTTATTTTGGCGCGAAAATCTCAAATGGCGCGAAATCCGGTCATTGACAGTACGCGCACTATTTGTTTGATTACTAATACTGAATGTTTGTCCGTTTGTTATGGATGTCTCTGTGTTAAATTGGGAGGAACTTATAAAGCGTGTCGGTAAAACTCAGGTAAACCAGGAGCTTGATAACAGAATCAACAAGATATATTGTGAGTTACAAGATTTAGCAACCGTCTTGTCAAGTAACGACACTCTAGTTAAACGGCTAATTTATTGTCGAGAAACGTGGTTTCCCGCAGTTGACCAATATGAGAGAAACGTTCTCCATCTTGCTGCTTTGGATGGCAATTTAACCCTTGCAAGATGCCTAGTTTACGCTGGTGGACTTATCAATGCCGAAGATGGAATTGGGCAAACGCCACTAACTCTGTCGCTGCATAAAGGACATGTTGTGTTGGCGAGATGGCTTGTAGAGAACGGCGCAAACATAAGAAACGATTGCTTTCCGTATACAATGCCACCCTTAGATATAATCGATACAAAACCTGAGCTAAGTATATTGAAAGAGTTTTTTTACAAGCGTCTTAATTCCGATGCTCAGATTTTCAGGCATGTAGAAGAATTTTACGATACACCCGATTGCAATGAACCGGAAGAAACCTTAGATTGCGAAGATACAAGTGTAAATTTGAGCCGTGTTCTTAATATTAATGTCGGTGACCAGAAAAACACAGTTAACATTTTTGGTTGTGTCAATCGCTGTCCCGATGTTTATGACTGTCATACAGCTGGAGGGGGGGACTTCCACAACAGAGGCTATTTAAATGAGTCGATTGCTCGAATTGCTGGTCATGGTGGCTTCTGGCACGTGACAGAGCGTGTACTTAAAAGACCGACGGTAAATCCAGCATCATTTAAAAAGAAATTCCAAGACAATAACTTTAACAACAACGAGGAAGCACTTCTTGATTATGATGAAGGACTGTCAATAGCCATGATTAAAGAATTTGAAGATTCAGAATTTTTCCCCAGCGATGATGAACTTGCAACTTGTTTAAAAAAAAAACGTTGCCATAACGAGATTCTATTGAAGACATTTAAAGAATGGGTTGCATTTAACAGAACTGATGCACAGTTTTCTTACCATATGGACATACTTGAAAATTTAATGCCAGTCACACGTTGGTACAAAGAGTCGGTGAGAAATGGCAACGGAATGGCCATTGAAGGAGTGTGGATGTTATGCCCTCCTATATACGCTCAGGTAGGGAAAACGAACTACCGGGATGAAAGTTTTACGCAACTCGTCAACTGCCTTAGTAAATGGCCACTTGCATACCGCATGATGTATCAGCAGAATAGGACTATAAATTTGGATGGCAAGGAAGGAAGGCAGCTGGCAGGAGACGAGTGGGTCGAAAGCTATCTGGTCATGCCTGTGAAGCGTTACGCCTCAGCGCAAACATCGTTCAACATGCTCGAAATGATGTCAAGCAGTGTCAATATATTAGAAATGAATAGGAAGATGTATAAGGGGAGACAAGCGTTCGACATCCACAGAACGCGCAAACACCACAAGCCCTCTTCCTTCCTTGATCAGATGCGCGTTGCACAATTTGCTTTGGGAGAGAAATGGTTTCAAAACCTCAAAAGAGAAGAAATTAAGGCTTATCCATGGGCAGGTCATGAATGCAAAGATGGAGAAACAGTACCAAGTAAATACGTGAATGCTGTTGAAAAAGGAAACAAAAAAGCTGAGAAAGACTATTCTTCCTTCCTCCTGCGCAAATTTCCTAACGAAACGTGTTAAGATTTTTTTTTTACTATTATGTTTTTTCCCCCCAAATCTAAAATTTCACGTATATACAATGCACACGAACAAAACCGATGAACAGCACATACTGAATGGTTTACAAATAAGCACAAGAGTGCATGCATGCGTTATATCTGTTAACGTCAAACATGCAGTTTTGAAAGACAAAATTGTACAAACTAAACCCCTTGAATTTCTATTGTTTCACTAACACTATCTAGTATGGTGTGAAATCCACAGATATGATGATGAATGTAGTACCATATTGCTACTAGCTTTGGCTTGGGTCATTGCACAAAGTAGTGATATAAATTTGTAAGGTACAAACACTAAAAAATGCAAGATTTTACACTATTTCCTATAAAACAGTACATATTAAACAATAGAATTAGCATTGTTTAGTGGTACTGTATTTTTGTTGCACACTTTAAGTGTTTTTAATAGAGTCTTGTTTGTTTATTGTATTTTTACTGCCATACCTTTTTTGTTAGTTAACATAGTAGAGTGCATTTAGTAAAAGCGTGAAACACTAGTAATACTACTTTGTCCTATTTTATGCTAATTCTAGTGTTCAACTTGCACTATTTTGCACAATTTAGTAATTAGTGTTTCACGCTTTTACTGAATGCACTTTAATAACATTCATAAAAGTATATATAATGTATATCTGTCTATATATGTAGTACTTTTTCATGGATTAAATGATTGTAAAAAAAAATGTGAAGCAATAAGAGATAATACAAACTCAAAAGAAAGCAATGAAAAAAATTAAGTCTACTGTGTCTACTGTCTACTACTACTATATGAATGCATTTTCTTTATTTGACATTCTACTTATGAGACTGGCCTGCAAAAATAATCAGCCATTTGAGAAACAGCTTGATCCAACTTGACTGCTGATTCAGAATGGTGATAAATGAATGCAGGGCCAAAAAGAGATATGACTCTCATTTGTAAAGAGCTCTGCTCTTGTAGACTCTAGAGCATAAATGACAATTCTTTGTATAGGTGGGAAACTGATCGTAATAGTTACTGTACTGTTACTGTATAATTTTTGATTGTTTTTATAGAACTTACGGTATGGTTACGAATACAGTAAGTTACGGTCAGTTTCCCATGTAGAAAAAATAAATATAAACTTAATTTCAGTGCAGTTCACAGTGGTAGTGATTTAATTTAAAATCTTGATACATTTATTTTTTCTTGTTATACCTAATCACATTAACATTGAGACCTAGTAAATCATGAGCATTAGGACCAAGACCAACATAAACAGCAAAACTTTTTACCCTCTGTTTTACAATTTCTTTCAAAATACCTTTCAATAAAAGTATATGTAGAAACCTATCAAACAAGAAAGGTGGCACAAACTGTCCACTTAGAACCCCAAAGTTGCAACAACTGTCCAGACCATTTTCAAGCATCACCTTTTGTCTACTTCCACATAAAAACAGCTTCAAAGAGTTCATAGTGATATCTCTTCCAGTTAATTCAACCATTGCGTGGACTACTTTTATTGCGTCAGCAGTGCCATCAGTTACATGGTACGTGCCAAGAGTCTTGCAATTATCACATGAAGTTTGGCAAGTGAAATTATCATGTACCTCCCCAAAGTAAGCCATTATTTTATTATGCCTGCAGTGAACAGGATTTTCAATAATATGTATAAAGTCATTTAATGCATCACATTGAGAGTGGAACACCTCAGGTTGCTTAGCAAACAGCTTGTAGAGCATTATTTTGTCTGTATATGAATAAAAAAGTTTGCAGATAGACTGCTGTCCATCTCTACCTGCTCTACCACATTGCTGGAAGTATTCATCTACACTTGTGGGAGTTTTTGCATGCAAAACGAAGCGGACATCAGGCTTGTCAATTCCCATTCCAAATGACGAGTTTGCTATAATGATATTCACTTGACCAGTCATCCACTTACTGTGGCTTGAAGTCTTGAGTTGTTCTGACAGTTGTCCATGATACTTTACCACTAAAATACCTCTTTTAATAAGTTCTTCATGGACTTTGGCTACATCATTAGCTAACACACAATAAATAATTCCACACTGGTCTTTTCTTTCCTCAATAAAGGCTGCTATGTCATCATAGAATTTAGGCGTGCGTTCTGCTACCTCCAAACATAAATTGTCTCTATATACAGTGTTCTTATGTATGTGCAAATCTCCAAATATATCTTTCAATGATAATTGTACCTTCAGAGGTATAGTTGCACTAAGAAGAAGCTTTGGGCATGAAACCTTTGCAAGTGAGATGCAAACATCCTTATAAATAGGACGAAAACTTTCCCCCCAAGTGACAATGGTATGTGCCTCGTCGAAGACAATTCGTTCGAAAACATTTTCTTCTTCTACAATGCTTAGCATTTCGTCTTTCAGGACTTCAGGGATACAAAACACCAACTTAAAGTCGGAGAGTTCCTTTAGTTGATTGATTTTCTCCTCCCGGGATAAGTCTCCTGTAAATTTACAGGCCTTAATGTCCAGTTCAAAACATCGAACAAGAAGATCTTCGATTAGAGACTTTATAGGTGTTATAACCAACGTGGGTTTGTTCGACATCACTGCAGGCAACATGAACATCAATGTTTTCCCTCCTCCAGTGCCAACTACAGTCAAAACGTTTTGGCCGCTCAAAACAGCAGTGATAGTTTCCCTCTGTAATGGACGGAATGAAGAAAATCCAAAGTAGTTGCTTAGAGCTTGATCCACAAGATCGTTTGTAATGGCGCCCGGCCGGTTATGACGCTCAACCGTTCCTTCGACGTAGCTACCCTCGATGCTTGGACGTGTATTATTTCCCTCAATAGCACTCCTTTCCATCCTCTCTAATTCTACTTTAACTTTTGGTCCACTTAAAGATCGGTAGAAGTACTTGTTCTCAAGATCTCCAATCTCTATGGTCGACCATTTCTTCTCGTCTACAGTCACAAAGTTTACGGAACGTAAAAAAAAACTAAATTTTACGGCGGCTTCGAAACTGTTAACGGCATTGAGTGAAGATTCTATACCGCAGCCCTTAACGTAAAATGTTTTAGCGTTACTTAGCTTGGGTCGTACGATGGTAAAGTGGCAAGTTTTTCTAGTGCTTCTACAAGAGTTTGTTCTGACGCCGCCATGTTGTTGTCAACTAGTCAACAAAATACGACTTAGAGAGGGATACAAATTTTTATTGCGAACAACTCAACTCCCACCTATTCCCCCCTACGGCAGTCATTTGTATGCGCGGCCATATGCGCAGAAGGTCAAGACCTTGTCGAATTTCGGCAGGCATCCCCTCTCTTCTCTTCTCTTCTCCTCATTCCCCCTCGGCCCGCCCGTTGACACAGGAAGCCCAAAATCCGAAAAATTGAAAAATCCGATTGGGAAGGGATGCCTGCGGAGGAGGCTACCTTGATCCCTACTACCCCTGGGAGGGGCTCATAAACAATCTTCAAAATAATGTTAATTTTAAATTAATAGCTTAACTGAAACGTTGCATTGGACCTACTCTTTGGTGCATAGCTTACGTAAACTTGACCTGGCACTATTTACTAAACTGAATAAAAAAAAAACAATTTCAAAATGAAATTAAAACAATTTCTATCATCACAAACATTTATAATTTGTTTTGTTATTGTATTCAATGTAAGCTTTATGTTGGAGAAACTGGTAGACTTATCAGCGATCGCGTCGGCTTATTGTTTTCGTAGCCTCATTGGTTCATTTGTGTATGTGTGGTTCATTGTTTAAAAACCAAGGAAAAGTTTTTATTCATCGATAGTATTGATCGAATAATTGTTTTAGTACTAGTATAAATAAAAAAGTTATTATTTCAAAAATTAAAAATAACCAGCCTTTTTTAAAAATCTTGAGAAACGCTATAGGCGAAGTTCTCGAACCAATCAGCTAGCTAGCTCTAGCGATCGCAATTTTCTATAATGGTCTGCGTAAAGAACATAGAGACTAGTACTTATTATGGGATATATGTAGGAGTATTTCATAAAAAGTCAGCGTTCTGATGGAATGAAGTTTGATAATAAAATTTGTGCCTTTTTTTGATTTTCTTAAAAATCAATCATGTAATACGTTCAATAAATCATCAGTCCTAATCAGATTCTCTTAGAGTTCCGTTGATGATTTGTTTTTCAAGCAAGGGTCAACCGAGTTTATGAGATATGTATTTTTACCTTGGACTTTTCAAATCACATCGTTGTGTGTGTTAGCCTGCACTAACGACGTATCTCTGACCAACTTAAAAAATTTCTTCTGACCAACTAAAATAACCAGTTTGTCCAACCAACTAATCCAAATATAGACTAGGAAATCAAAAATCAAAAATCAAAGTAAACCAATTATATGAACAGAGCCAATAAGCTAGTGAATTAATCAATCGAAAACAACCAAAAACAAAATAGTTGACCCATCCAACAACGAATTAACTGTCCCACCTACCTACTTGTCAAATCATCAATAAACCAACATCCAATTAACCAATCAATTGACTTATCGACTCTTATTGAATTTGATGTTTTAGAGATCAATGCCTGAACTAGCGCGTGCCACTGGCGATCCTCCCGACGATCCTCCGGACGATCAATCAACAGAAGAGGTTTGTTTTGTTGATATAGATTACTATCAATAATCATAGTTTCTGAACTCTTGATTGCAACGTACATCAATATGTTGGTATGAGGTTTATTATTGCCTTCATCCCTGCAAACATCAAAGGTTCCTTGTTCGCCCTATTCGTTTAAATAGCAGTATCAAATCAGTATTCAGTAAAAGCTAAAACTCAAAGACAACAGGACTAATAGCTTCAGAGCTCAATGACCTCAATCAGAGTCAGAAATATAAACAATAGTTTGCCTAAAAAAAACAAGTGGTACATTCGCCTCCATGAATCAAACCGCCTTTAGAGGTGTTTTCCGTTGTAGTTACGATCTTTTTGGATTTTTATGTGGATCAACACCAATTACTAGTATGCTTGACATATTTTTCTGTTGTTGAAGAATTACACTACGTGGTTTATAACGCTTTTGACATATTTGACATCTCTGTAAAACAAATGAACGGTTCCTTATTCCCCCATTCATCTCTGTATAAAAAATAAATGGCTCCTTTTTTTCTCTTTCATCTGTGTAAAAAAGGAAAGGTTCCTTTTTCCTCCCTTTTTTTATCTCAACTCACTAACTCACCAACACACCAACACATGCACCAACTCGTAAACCCACCGCCTTACCAGCCCATCAACCACCATATCATCTATTTTCTATCAATCCCAATTCAAATATATACAATCTCTTCAATTTGTTTTACTGGTAATGAAATATATATATTTATGTATACTTTCTTTCTCTTTTAGGTTCCATTGATAAGGGTAAGTACTTTCTAAAATAATGTTCATATATGAAAGAGGAGTGAAAAACGAAACAGAGATGGAGCGATTTTAAAAGAGACTGGATGAATAAATATTATAATTAGTTTTAATCAGTAACACAGCGGTCAAACGACTACGCATGCGCGAAAAAACAAGTAAAATGATCCAGCCACAATCTCGTTCCCAGGCATAATTTTCGCAAGGACTCTATAAAAAACGATGGATTTGACGACTATCATCGCTTTTTTCTCAAAATATAAGCAAAAATACAAAATCATAGACTCATGATAGCTTTAAAATATAACAAAGGTTATGTACACGAAACTTCAAGCTTATATATTCAGGGAATTTCTTATAAATCGACTTCAAACACTTTTACAATCCAAAATTTAGCGTTGTGAACATTTTGTCACGCATGCGTAGTCGTTTGACCGCTGTGTTTTAATCAGTAACTTATATCTACCTTTGTGCCCGGAGTCGGGGCGGGGGAGAATAGACAGTTGCTGATGTGAACCGAAAAGGGCATGGGGGAGAGGGATGGAGGAGTGCCTGTCATCCCGTTAAGGGGTTATAATAATAATGGTTTATTAAGGTTCTGTTGCAGTATAAAAACTGAATTAACGAACTATTTACAATAAGAAAACTGAATTAACAAATTATTTACAATAAATTATCTAAAGCTAATATATTAAATCTAAAGTATTTACAAACTATTTATCGGTAAATGTTTACTATTAATGAATTTATGCATTATTTAAAATATCTAAACATGAAAAAGTTTTCTGCTCTTTTGGTTTTGCATGTAGTTAGATTCTTATTAAAATATACTTGGTCTTGTTTTGATCTTAGGTTATAAGTAATGTTCCTAGTATGACTTTGAGGCAGTAGCGTATTTAATGGATGGTTCTCGGATTTAATTTTGTCCATGTATTGTACACAGATAAAATGTCTTCTTTTAGTTAGTGTTTCTAGTTGCATAGTTGTTAAAAGCTTCATCATAGTTTACAGACTCAGGGTTTATTATGTGCAGAGCTCTTTTTTGTATAGATTTGATCCTATCACTTACATTGGTTGGTATTGCCTGACAAACCGGTGCAGCATATTCAAGTATTGTCTTATGGGGTTAAAATCTGCGATTTGGTACCGTTTAGGATATTTTAAGGTGGCTCGACCCAATAATTTTTCGCGAGTACCGTCCGCATTTGAAGCTCCAGTATAAAAACGCGTTGGGTTCGATTTCAAATCCACTTGATTGAACACATTTCTTTCATAAAGACTGAATTATGATTTAGGATGGTATTTTTGAGAAATCGGACATAACTTCAATTGATTATTACGAAATATATGTTTTGGCCTTGAGTCCAATATTAGCCTTAAAAGTCATTTTCTAGCAAAATACTTCATCCTGCTTACACCTTGAATGTTTGCCCCCAGTTGTGGAAAGCTTTATCAAAATTTATAAGGCGAATTGCGAGTTAATGTGGATTGTTTAAATATTGCGGATAATTTACGCAAAATCTAAACAATAGATTTCGCATCGAAAAATGTATCATTTCTTGAGTATCTTTTAGCAAAAATCGTCGTTCGTTCTTTTGTCCTATATCTCTTGCTCACTATATGGCAATCAGATAGCAATCGAATCATACGATCTTCTCAAAACGTAAAATATATGAGCCGGACCAAAAATCCAATGTTTACTTTTTTCGCGGTTTTGTATACAATTTCACAAAAAATACGAAAATCGTAAAACTCGTCTATGTGTTTTTAATAAAACTTTATGAGGGCTTCAAGCTATTAATGTTTCGTAAAGTCTCTGATTTTCATGTTAGCCACCTTAAACGTGAAGGAGATGCTGGCGCCCAGGTATATATTCTGATATTGTTATACAATTTATGTTGTCAATATAGTCAATAAAGCTGTTAAAATAAATCAAATAACTATAAACTATAACTATCAAACTATAACTATATCACTAGCTAGTGTTGATAAGTAATGTACTGGATATTGTTAGATATTGTTAGACCTTTAAAAATAAATAATTCCAGATATTTATCCGGCAACTATATAAAGAGAGCTATACTGACATAAACATAGTATACCTCTCGCATTTAAAGAATAATTTGTATTATCTTTCAGGAGAAAAAGAAAGAAAAAAGAAAGATTGATAAGAGATCCAAAACAGTTAGTATCTTGAATAAATCACAACAATCTCAAACCAACCAATCAACAAACCAATCAACCAACCAACTAACTAAGCCAATTGAGCCAGCTAGACTTTCTTTAAAAAAAAAAAATCCAAAAACATCGCATCAGGAAACTACTGAATTCAGCATCAAACCTATCGACCGACCTATCTAACAAAGGAAATAACCCATGTTTCTTTTATTTATTTTTAGATCATAAAAAGATACGAGGTAAGTGTGACCCATTATCACAAACATTTCAGATAAAACTGGAGTACATTCAATGCCTTATATGCTCGATACATAGACCGTACATTTAAATATATGAATGAATAATAAAAAATGCATACTCCCCATTGAAAAAGGGTGGGGATGCTCGCCGAAAATTTTTAAAATGGGCCCTAATAAAATCAGGCAGCTATAAAATTTACCCCTAAGAGGGACCAAGTAAAAACGTATCCAAGGCTGGGTTTCTCGATTTAGTTTATTTACATTACCGGTAACGCCTTCTGCTCGTAAGAGTTTATGACGACGTCGTCATATACAAATCGTTAACCTTTTATAACATATTTTGAATAAATTGTGTAAAATAGCATATTTTTATGTTTTCAATGTTTCGTTGATATTAGAGAAAGAGACCGCAAAACTCAGCTGATGGGCATTCTCGTTCATTAGCACCCTAAGCGGGACAGAAACCTCGATTCCAACCCCTAAAAGGGACGGAACGCATCCCCGCCCCTTTCACTTCCGAGTCCCTTTTCCCCCAGGGTTAATTGCGCGTCCATTTCGATATTAGAAATCAAATAGTATAAAACTGCAAATTGATAGTGAATTGAGCTAATCACGATTTTAGGCAAACAAAACCTCATTTTCTTTCCTGTATTCCTTGTTCATCGGCCATGTTTGGTATCAAACTCATATAGCATAAAGAGGCTTTCACACTGAGTAATTAGAGATTGTGAATACCGGCTATACAATATTTTATGACAGCAGTTTCAATACTTGGTATGTTTACTTCCGGTAAGAGATGGCGGGAAATTTACATTTGATCAAGTTACGAATTTGATTAAAAAGACAGGCCTTTTGAAATATGTTGATCGCTATAAATTCAAGCAAGAGTTTTAACTATCTAGTGAGTATTGTCTAAATAACGCGAGGAAAGACATTATGAACGCTTTGATAGCCGATAATGGTGTGAAAATATATGAAAGCTGCCCCAAATCTCGAACAAAGAGCCTGCGTTACTATTGGCCAGCAGTGCCGAGCAGCATAAGACATTGGGGAAACGGATTTATTCCCGCGTTAGCTTTGTAAAAAACGAAGTAAAATGTCCGCCAGTATTATGGGGAAAATTACAAATAACTTATTTATTATACAATTAACTATGAGCTAGATAATAGAAAGCTATAACTTAAGGTAGTACCGGATACTTGCTACTGCGCATCCATTTCGCGCATCTCGTTTTCCATCATTTATTTGCGTTTTTTTGAAAATTTATCTAAATAATATTTTAATTTGAATCCTTATCTATAACTTAAGAAAGTATTATGTCATTTCATGCAACTTTGGAGGTAAAATGGGACATTTTTCGAAACATGCTCAGATTTTCACTACCTGACAAGGTCGCTGTTTTGTCTCAAAACAACAAATTTACAACTTTGTAAAAATGAATAGATAAAATATGATTTTGACGTCTTTAGTCGTAAAACTAATACAAAATAGGTTTTAGGGTTTCTGGAGATGACAAGGATAATTTGACAAGTTTCAAGCAGACTGGTTTAAAGTACTAGAACCCAGTCCCGCGCGGACCGTTGCCGTGTTTTTTTTAACAAAAAAATGGATTCGGTCGCTTATAACTCGCCTATTAGTACGGGGACCCCCATTTTTTTTCTTTTTATTCAAGACTGCATTTACTACTCTTACGATTTAGAATAAAAAATAAAATATTCATTGATTGGATTTTCTGAAATTTTACAAATGGTACAACTCTATACACATGTAGTGTGCGTAATTGGCGTATAATTGTGCTTCTATGGCTCACTTATACCCATATTTGGAAATGATTCAATGATTTTTATGACAGGAAATGTTAGATAACCCTTACAATCTCGAACCCCGAGCCTTCGTTCCTCTTGGCCAGCCGAGTAACGTAAGACTCTGGGGGACCGGAATTCTCTGCTTATGCTGATTGGCCCTTGAAAATACAATAGTCAGACCGGAAACAGACGAAGTAAAAGCTCTGATTGGTCCATCATGTAAACAAATTTACATTCAAAATGTAAATTTTACGATTACATGTAATACGACGTCAACGGTTCTTTAATACTAGATAGAATATTAAATATCGTCGTTTATGGATTATATACGAGTCACGAAGCGAAGAGATATTGTATCGCCGCTAAGCGATGATTATCGAGTCGCGAAACAAATTAGAATACACACAAAATACTCCTTTAAACTATTCTAAACCTTGACAATCCTCAGACCTCTGGCATCCAGTTATTTACTAAAGGTCAATCGGGCCACGAAAGCAAACTAATAACCGTTGGAAATATAAATAAATCGACGGTTAAAGCGATCTGAATTGAAGAAGATTTAGACGCGTTTTTATATCGTTATAAATCCTGATGGCCGTTAAAAAACCTTCCTAAACTTTAAATGTTTCATTAGTGAGGAAAATGTTTATATTTTGGCTTAGAAAATATTTAAAATGCTACTAGGTCAATAATATTTTGAATGTCATTAACGTACTAAGTAACACAGGATGCCCAATCCCACAGATCATTATAATATAAACTAAGCATGCGCAATAGAAACCGGAACTCCAAAATCGGAGCTGAAAATTCCGTTCCCCCAGAGTCTAATGTCGGGCGCCATAAGACCGCTGAAAAAAAGCCAGACGTGACGCTGGGCTCGAGATTGTAACCCTTAGATCTATCGTTTGATATAATATTATGCTTTTCCTAGCAGAATACGTTCGCATTCTCTTGACCGCTTTGAATAGGTACTTATGAGCAAATCACCGCAAATTATTGCAAAAACCTACTTTTACTATATCTTATAACTCTATAACCAATACGGTGACCCCAATTTTTTTTCACGTTTTTTGACTTGCCTAACAATGATCTATAAATGACAGGATTTATAAAAAAATTCATTGAATAAATCCAAGTATCCGGTACTACCTTAACACTGTAATTTGTGACTAAATAATGATGCTATTTCTCAGGAACCAAATCAAGCATGGGATGATGAAACTGGTTAGTAGAAAAATTCACTAAAACTAAAAAAACAGCCAACCAACGGATTTCTCATGGTATCTGACCGACCGACCGACCAACCGATTGTTAATAATAATTATTAATGTTGTTATGATTTTTATATTCTTTTTTTTGCATTTAATTTTAGTTGGAGATAGTCATGCCAAATTTGGTAAGAGGCTTACCCAATTGAGTTGGTTGTTTGCTCCTCAGTCATTTTTATTCACTTTCCTTTCCTTTCCTATCAATTTCCTTTCCTACCCCTTAATTTTAGTTGCAGATAGTCATGCCAAATTTGGTAAGAGGTTTATACCCAATTGAGTTGGTTGTTTGCTCCTCAGTCATTTTTATTCACTTTCCTTTCCTTTCCTATCAATTTCCTTTCCTACCCCTTAATTTTAGTTGCAGATAGTCATGCCAAATTTGGTAAGAGGTTTATACCCAATTGAGTTGGTTGTTTGCTCCTCAGTCTTTTTTATTCCCTTTCCTTTCCTTTTTCTTTTTTAATTTCCTTTCCTTTCTTTCATTTTCCTTTCCTACCCCTTAATTTTAGTTGGAGATAATCATGCCAAATTTGGTAAGAGGTTTATCCAATTGAGTTGGTTGTTTGCTCCTCAGTCTTCTTTATTCACCTTCCTTTCCTTTCCTATCAATTTCCTTTCCTACCCATTTCTCTTCTCTTCTTCTTTTTTTCTTTCTTGTTTCTTCTTTATGTTTTCTGAGATTATTTTCCTAGTTTTCTGAATTTAGTTCATATGTTTCCTCCTTTTTTTAAGTTTTCTCTTCTTTTATATCTTTTTCCCTGTTTCCCTTTTCTTTCCTTTCTTTGTTTCCCTATTTTCTTTCTTTTCTTCTTAAAGTTCCCCTGACGCCTTTCATGATATTTTGCGAATCTGTTGTACATGAGGTGTATAATAAGTGTACCTAATTTTTCTTGATGTCGTCCTCTCCTTTCTGAGATATAAACATTTGAAATCTGAAAATGCAAATGAAGAGGCGTTATCCCAGGCCTCATTAAATATACAAAAGTTATAGCAATTTTTCAATGCTCAATATCTGAATTACTAATATTCACACTACCATTAACATGTTTACTACTTTACTAAAACAAGCTTGCTGTCAGCTTTGAAACAAAACTTTGACAAATTCCTGGGTTGACGTCACCTCATTTGCATTTTCAGATTTCAAATGTTAATATCTCAAAAATGAAAGGTCGACATCAAGAAATACTAAGTACACTTATTAGACACCTCATGTACAACAGATCGGCAAAATATTATGAAGGGCGTCAGGTGCATTATTATATTATTTTATTTGTTTTCATTTTACTCTCCTTTGTTATTGTCTCCTTTTTACTCTGTTTCTAAGAGAGAGTCCGCATGAAAACCATGCAGACCAGTCTACACCGTACATCACCGATTTTCTTCAAACTTAGCTCAATTGTACATCTTAGTTAACTTATTACTTTAGTGAATTTTTTTGGCTTTAAATTAAAAAGGCTTAAAGTTACAACCATTTGAGTATTTTACCCTAAAAACGGTCAAAATTTGCATAAAATATACCTAAAGTTTTACGGCCTCGTATTTCCTTTGCAGATTGTTTCCTGCACCAATATTCTGCCCACGTTTAGCACATTATCTTATTAGTACTTTAAGTTGAATAAAAAGTCGTGAAACAAATATTGGGTTGTTTTATAAAGGGTTGAGTTATTGCTATTTTTCAGCTTTGACGAAAAGTGTAAAAATATACTCTAGAAAAGAGCTATTTGCACCTATCCGGCAGTTATTCATATAACTTTGAAACCTTTATCAGATAGCATGATGATAGAGACAATGTTTTATCGAAAAAAAAGTCTGTAAAGTATTTATTTTTCAAGCGAAAAATAACTAAGAAAATGATGAAATTTACATTGTTTGAAGTTGTCACGTGACAAAACTAAATATACAACAAATCTACAACACGCTAAATATGATCCCAATATAATGATAAGAATCATAAGAATCAATTATATGAATTAAAATAATGATATTCATCATTATATATAAGATAATCTTACAACAAATAACTAGGTTTTAGGCTTGTAAGCCGAATACAGTAATGTTTTGTCTGTCTACCTTCGGCTTTCCTATGTCTGGTAAAAACGATATTTCATAATATTTTTTTCACAATATTATCATTTTTTTAAATAAAATAATTTTTACAGTATTAGAATTATGCATTTATTAACCTCACACACAACATGTTAAAGAAATTATTGAACTCATGCGGTTGCTAAAAACAGAAACAGACAAAGTAACAGTGTACTATATAAAACTATGTAACCTTTTTGATTTACTATTTTCCTGATTATGATCACTCTCCAGGGATATGAATACGTTTTCATAAAAATATATTGTTAAAGTTCTAGCAAGACACATTTTAATAAAAGACATATATTTTACTTCAAGTGTTCTCTTTGTTGTTTTGCATAAATTTGAAATTGACATTCGACTAATTGGCATGTTTGGTAGACACCGACATTAATTCTCATTTTACGTGCATTAGTTGAGGTTAATTTTGACATACAGTAATTATTTTATGGCGGTTTTCTCTTTTCACAATATTTCTGTGGAAAATTATGGAAGTTCTCGAAGAAACAATGACACCTGTTTTGTTTTGCTACCTTTAAAATCTTGTACAAGGATTATCTGCACCCATCTACTTGGCTGTTTAAAAACTTCTTCCAAAGATGCGAAGTACGAGTGGGAACTTTGTCTTTTAAGAGCTGGTGTTTTTCAAACTGAAAATACAGATGATATGACAATATGTCCGCTGCATAGAGACCACTTTGGTTTAGGCTGGCGTCCCAGTCGAGTCTGTAAGCATCCCCCACACGATTCTAAACAAAAGCCTGTCAGAGGTGGACATGCAAAGCGTATTTCTCAAGAGATGTTCGAAACATGGGGAATGTTATGCAAAATTGGTCAAGGTATTGTTACATCTAAGTAAGGGTTGCATTTTCGATCCCATCTTGAGTTTCGGTGAAATTAAAAATACTAAATAGTTTATTATATCGTTTAAAGGAATTTTCATTGAATACTATATATATTGACAACTAGTATTGAAGAGTTTTGAATTGAGCCGTTTCTTTTTTACGTTGAGATATCTAGAGAGTGAAGAAGATGAATCTGGATTACCATCGATTTTTAAGTATTAAAATACTTGCCATTCCCGCCAAACGACTGTGAAGCGATTCTGTTCCGTCAATCAAACATAATTGGTCTAGTCTAGTGATAATTACTATAAACAACTGACAATGTGAACAAAAAAACAGCTAGGTAAAAAATATTATTTCAAATAGAATAGCTGGTCCAAAAAATATACATTTATTTAGTTTTAACGTTCTGATACCCATAGAATACATCGTTAGGCTAAAATTTGTTTTCACTGACATTAGTATGCAAATATTTTAATAGACAATTTGTTTGACGGAAGAGAATCGCTAACTCACTTTACGATCTCTGTTGGGCCGGCATTATTTTATTTTATTGTTATTATCACTATTATTTCATTCCATTTTTTATGTCATAATAACATGCTTTTCTGAAAGTTAACTCTAAAATGGTTAACGACCGGGAACCAGTTCATGACAGTTGATTGTTTAATACTGATAATCACACTTGGCTACGCTGTCGTTGTCATTTGGATAATTTCCACGTTTTCGACTTTTATTTTACGAATCTGCAGTCTTAAAGATGTAAGTTTCGAATATTTATACATATTAAAATCAACTCAAGGCTCTTTGTTGTAATTTTGACCATTTAATCAGCTTAGCATTATCGTTGATGCAAACTCGGTATGTTTTTGTGTGTATTTCTTTCGGAAAATAAAATAAAAACACCGTATAGTTAAAATATTTTAACATTGTACATTTATGACTTCTTAAATCGCCCTACTACATTAGCTGTTGTTTTTAGGTAAGTATTTTAAAACTTATCGGCTTTTTTAGTCGCAAATGGTCATTAGTCTTATAATTGGATACGTGTAAAAACGCCAAATTCGTGATACTGTATCTCTTCACCCTTAAAACTTTACAGAAATTTTTTTCTTTGTATTTGTTAACCATTATCAGTTGTACATAAAAGTCAAACTTTGTGGTTTTAAAAAGTTGCCGGATCTTGTATATCGAATTGTTAAGAATGCATACTCAAAATATAGATTTCATAGCCTGATATGTAAATAAGCAAACATTTTCTTTAAATAAATCTTTTGATACTTTGATACTGTCGTTGTATTTATTATATGTTGTAGTAGGTCTGTACGAATTCCAGGTAAGAAAAAAGCTATATTTTTAGAGAAATTGATTTGTAAAGTTGGTGTAAATTTCAAGCAATTTTTATCGTTTGTCTGACTACATTCCCTTAAACCTCGATATCTGCTAGAGAATTTAATATTTTTGTTTTATATTGCACACAGTTAATATTTACACTAAAATACATATCTCGGCCAAAAATGAAAGAAATCGGTGATACCCGTTGTAGACACATTTTTCGATTTTGCATGGTTTTCACACGGACTCGCTCCTAATTCAATTTGCTTCTCTTCCTTCCTTTAACTTTCTTTTAGTGAAATATGTTTTTATTTCTGCATTGCTTAGTTTTCAGTTGCCTATTAACGTTTACTTAATTCCCATAGTTATTCTTTTTCTTTTGTTTTTCTGTGTCGGATTTGAAATAGATTTGGTCGTGGCTCTAATGAATGGAAATCTGAGTGAAATCAAAGAACAATTGACTCACTTTGCTCTCAAAAAGTATTTACCCAACAGTTTGGAGGTGTCTTTAGAGGTTTGTACATGCATGGCATGATAAACTTCTTATATTATTCGAACTATTGTTTATTTTTTTTCCTGGAATAGATCTAGAGTAGAAATGCATTGCCAGAGTTCTGATAAAAGTTAAAGGTCTATTCAAAACCACAGACAATTGGCTGTTGTTTTTGTGCTTACCATTATCACCTGTATGGTGGCCTATTGGCGCCATAGCAGATTTATGTGTTTCCGTCATTATTTTTTTACATTAGAAGAAATGTGTTTTTTTTGTTTCTTTTTTTAAATAATTTTGTAAATTACTTTGTTTTTATTTTTAATTTTTGACCAGTAAAATTGTCTTTCTATTGTTTTTGTTTGATATAATTTTAATTTTATTTTACTTGACTTTGTTCTATTTTACTTTGTTTTACTTTTATTTTTAATGATTTGTTTTTCGTTTAAAACAAACTCCAACCCACAATGAAAGCCTAACAATGCCATAGACCAAGATGCAATTCGCGCATTCTTTGTTATTCTATCTCATGTTTCCATTTTATCGCCTCAACCTTCACTTTAGCTGTATTATATATTTTTCAATTAATGTATTTAAATTAGTTATTATTATTGTAATTATAATTATCTGTTAGGAGGTCCACGAGTTTTTCAGTCCTAGACTGTTATGTGTTAAACCTCATTAAATAAAGTTGTTATTATTATTACTCGTACATGGTGAAAATGTCTAAACGTAAGAGAAAGCCGAAATGTGAAGCTTTCAATTCGGAGCAAGCCACCAACAAATGTCAAGGGAGAAGGTCAAATCTACTGAACAAAAACATTAATTTAATAGCAGGAACTTGATTATGACTTTGATGAAGATCATTAAACTTTTTATTGACATGTTTCGACGTAGTCAAACGCCATCAGCAGAAAGTGAAATACAAGTGTACAAAACGTATAGATAGAGCATACATAGTAACAAGTAAATAGGTGTGAAAGAAAAAACAAAAACAATGACTGAATAGTACAGGTGACATTATAAAGATAATTTTAGGTTGAAATGAAAAAGTTGTTGATTTAGAGTGGGCTTTTCCCAGAGGATGTGAATAGCTTCTTTGATTTTAAGTTGGTGACTATTCACGGCCTGATCTAAAATACAAAATGACTCAGGCGAACATTGAGCGAGACACGCCTCGGATGACATGCTGTGTTTGTAAACATCAAGACGGATAGAGCCTCTGATGTTATCTTACGTTTATTATAGAAAGTTCACAATTACATCAATTTGAAATCCATTATAACTAAAGTTTTATTTGTTTAAAATCAATGTCTTGTATTTTCAATATGCTAACATTCATTATTTTCATATGAAATTCTGAGATTTTTTAAGTATAACCTACATATAGTAAACATAAAAACTGGTCTAAACTCTAAGCGCTTTCAAAATGTTATATTAATCCACGAGTTAGCCATTGTTGGCCTTTGAAAAAACGTCAAAATTTTAAATTTCAATTGTGATTATATATTGTCCTAAAATATACCTAGTCGCTGATTTTTAGCCCTTAGATACAATGAGCATACCCGAAACTTTCCTCTACTTCCGAGTATGCAGCCTTGAGTAAGGTTGTTGTTGTTGTACATTGTCTGACATTTTGCCAACATAAGTGGAAGTCAGCAAAATCTTGTTCCAAGATGTCTTGCTTAAACTTTAGAAAGAATCATCGACCGTCCTTTTCTAGATTCAAACGTTTTGGCGAGTATTAATAAACATATGATTTTTCTAACTTTTTATTTAAAAATTTCCAAACAATTTACACAACTACAAAACACTATCGAGGTAGAAAAAGGGCGAAGTCTAAATTACAGGAGAAAAATGTAAGAAATAGTAATAAACATCGTACTTAAATCTATAAAAAGATACACCTATTTCAAAAAACGTTGTCAGAAGGAGAACTGAATCTGCAATCTGCAATCTGAGATTGAAATGAATTCAGGAAAATTGCGTACTACTGCAAAACCAGGCCAGGCCAGGCCTTGTTTTTTTTTGCGCTTCAGATTTATATTTACCGTCGCCATATATGCCTTTCATAAGGCAGAAAGTGCACGCAATGAGAAAAAACTGTCGTACCCCAGGACTCATTTCGGTCTCAGATTGCAGATTGCAGATCTCCTTCTGACAGATTTTTTTGAAATAGGTGTATATTACCATTATGCTAGGTCGTTTTATAGATGTTTATAAAATTTTTGGTATCTAACGCACGCTCTGATTGGTTGATGGCCATGTCTATATGAGAGAACATAGAATGAAAATGACGAATGCTATCGCGCGCTCTGATTCTAACGTGTTTACAAACATTCGGTGCAAAAGTTTTCTCTGCATTTTTTTTGCGAAAAAAATTCATAAAAGAAATATAAAACGGCCGATTGTGTCTATGTACTGTGATATAAACACGCTGGGAGATGTAGGGCACTCAAGAAGCAAGAGAAACACTCGCTGCGCTCGTGTTTCTAAGGTTGCTTCTGTCGTGCTCTACATCTCCCAGCGTGTTTATATCACAGTACATAGATACAAGCGGCCGTTAGAAATAGAAGAAGTTTTCACTATTTATATTATAATGATATGATAACGTATTTCTATTTTGAGCTATCCTAAATTCCAAGTCATACGTATATTTCATTTTTGGCAAGAAAGAGAAGAGTAAAGAGAGCATTTTCTTTATGCTGCATTTATAAATAAGATACTTAGCTAATATTAAAATATATGGTTGAATCGTTCATCGATTCGCTTTCAACTAATTAATCCATTGTCCTTTAACTCCTCCTACATTTTCAATCGCTTTTTGATTGGTTCATCACTTTTCCCGCTTCATATATATACGCAGTATCTCTCTTAATCTAACTCTTTTACTCCGACCTACGAAAGGCTAAAACTCGAAACGTCAGTAAAGTTACAAATTTGATTATATTACCTATCGTTTATATTACCTATTCTTTTGATGATATTACTCTCTTATCTCAGCATAGCGCTGGTCAACTTGAAATGAGTCATACTGTTGAGTAAACATGACTGTTAGAACATTCGACGTTTTTGATTGCAGGTGAGCAATAAACTTAGGAGTTTAGCTCAGAAAAATGGTCCCGAGAAAGAAGAATTCGATTCTCTATCAAATTCAGTCGAAGACTATGC
Organism: Metridium senile; assembly: GCA_949775045.1. Lineage (NCBI taxonomy): Eukaryota > Metazoa > Cnidaria > Anthozoa > Actiniaria > Metridiidae > Metridium > Metridium senile. The sequence continues at coordinate 10,635,494 of OX459099.1, read as the reverse complement.
CCGTAAGCTCCTGGATCCTCTGAAAAGTGACCATGAAAGAAGAGCCATCTTTGAGGGAGACGATTTCGATCGTATTGTGGAAAAGCTCATCTTGCATCGTCAAAAAAAGGTTGGTTTTATATTTGTATGTGGCAATATACCAGTTTGGTGGCCATTGGGATATACAATATTTCTTCTTGCCTCGGTTAAGTTCTCGGTAATTAACTCTAATTTACTCTAGTGAGATGATATTGATGATATCCCACATTGTCTTTTTTTTCTTTAGGTTATTTCTCATCCAATGGTTTTCAATTGTCTAATGGAGCGCTGGACAGGCGCCTTCTCTCATCTGAGGTACAGCAAATGGACGGAATTAAACGGCTTCAAGTGGATTTTTCTAAACGTTTGGGCTCTCTTTGACGTGCTGCTTTTTCCTTTTATCTTCGCCTTTTTGTTTCTGGTTCGCATGATTGCAGTATTTGTAACAAAAAGACAAGGTAGGTTTTGTCACAAAACCCGGCTTTTTTCCTTTTCTTTTTACTTTCTCTCTTTATTACGCTAATAATACGCTATATTATGTTTGTATCGGGGTTCCTGTGGTATGAGACAGCTCTGACGTATCGTTTAACGTATTGGTGTAATTAACAGTAACTCGATAGGAGGATTTTAAAACTCTTATCTGTAACGCATTTTATAACTATTTAGTTGAGACAGTAACTCGATAGGGGACAAACTCTAATGCGCTGTAACGCACTCTCTACTCAAGTGAGTTAAAGCGTGGGTCAGGCAGCCATATTTAATAAAATGTTAGTAATTCGAATTTCAATCTTCGTTTCAAAAGTTAAATCATTTAACTAAGGCACATGTTAGTAAAATTTTTAATTTTTAATTTTAAAAATTTTGATGCAAGCATGGCATCCCATTGGTCACGTGACCAGCATCATAGTCGAGAAAAGCTTAAAATTTCATATCAAAATGGGGTAGATAGAGTCACCAGTCAGATTGTTCCAATATACGTTGTTGGGTTATAGATGTCTTTCAAACCTGGCCTAGAATGGTTGTCCATCATTGATTGTTTAGGAGATATTTGCCAGAAAGGGTCACGTGACCAATCGACGTATTCACAAATATGCGTTTTTCTCTTTACCGTTTCAATGAAGTCATCCTATCTGGGCCAGAACATATTCAACATTTTAAGACACAAAAAGGTTTGAAATTAATGCAATAAATTAACCCCGTTTTCAAATTTCCGTTTTACAGTCTTGCTGGTCACGTGACCACCAAATTATAATTTTTTCCAACGCAAAATGTTAAGGAGCCTAATTGTCACTTGGGAAAGTGAAATTATTACAATTTTAAAACTTAATCACTTGAGTATTAATAATATTTCAAAAACAAGTGCGAGTGTTTCATCGGGTTTCCAAAAACGAGAAAACATTTGAAAGCACGACGCCGAGTGTTTGGAAAACCGATGAAACACGAAGCACGAGTTTTTGGAATTACTTCTCATACAGATTGATAATTTCATGAGATTATCGTCATTGTGAAGAGCTGTATTGACTAAATCAAGGTCCGAAGAATTGTACTGGGGGTATTAATAATTAGCTTGTTTGAAACTAATATATTTTTGTATATAGGATGATCAGATTCATTGTTATGTATTCCCCTGAGGAAGATAATTAAAATTGGTTTTCTAAAGAAATCAGTTTTCTTATAACCCCATTTACATGACATCACTTTTGGCCCGGCACTCCAAACTTTAGGTACGCGGGCCGATCGATTATGGCCAGTTAAAATCGCTTTTACACGACAAATGTAGACGGGCCAGTTTATCTATGGGCCACTCCAAAACTTTGAAATGGCCCGCTGATTTCCTGAGCCTTGCTGTAGTAAGAGTCATTGTCTGAGAAAACCATGCAAAATCAAAAGGCCTGTAAAGATGGGGGTTGGCCGAATCAATTCATACTAACATCATACATAGGTTGGGTGGTAACATGTATAAATATGACAGGCTTAGCTTGTCAACCCTTCTCATTCTAGAAATACGACTACCCCTACCCCTCCCCCCAGAAATCACAGTTTTTATCCTTGTAATTTTACCGAAGTTTACGACCTCCTAGAACACTTAAGATGAAACGTATTCTCTTCAAATTTCTTCTGTGTGGAGTTAATACCTTATAGAACTTGTACAAATCAAGATATACTTAAATACTTCCATACGCTATCTGTAGCCGTTATATAATTAGAAGTTGTGCACACTCTAAATCGTTGATACGAAAAAAGGTTTTTTTGACCCGCCAAAAAATACACAAACGCGATGCTGAGAGAAACTCAAACCCAAAATCAAACCCTCCTTGTTCCACTGTATCAGAATCAAAAGTAATAGTTTTGGGCCATACAGTTTGAAAGATGACAGAGATGCTCAAATATGTCGAAATTACCTGAAATAAGGCAAAATGGTCCAGTCGACCAGATGAGTTCAGAGCGTCATATGTAGTCCATTTCAGGTGTAAAATGAATCCAATTCAGTTTATAGCTAATATTTGCTTTCCGGAAGTGTAGTATGACATGTACTGGAGCTCAAATTGTCGATTTCACTTCTTTTTGTAGCATATTCGCGAGCTAGTAAACAAATCGTCGCCATCTTGGAATCCATTGCCGCGAGAGACTGAGCACTAGCTAGGACACAGGCAGCCCAAGCAAATCACGCAAATTCAGTGGATTTTTTTTCATTTTTTTTTTTTTTTTTTGCAATAAAATGTTACTAAACTTTGTCTGTAGTTATTGTGATGTATTTAAATACTTTTTGGATGATTTTTGGTTAGTTTTATTTACACAAGGCAGGCGATTCGAGTGGACATTACCTTCACTTTAATTCATCGGCAATGTATCCCCGAAAAATATTACTAGTGGGGGAGAAATTATAAATATGGCCTAAAACTAGCCAAAAATCATCCAAAAAGTATTTAAATATATCAAATAATTTGCGTGATTTGCTTGGGCTGCCTGTGTCCTAGCTAGTGCTCAGTCTTTCGCGGCAATGGATTCCAAAATGGCGACGATTTGTTTACAAGCTCGCGAATATGCTACAAAAAGAAGTGAAATCGACACTTTGAGCTCCAGTACATGTCATACTACACTTCCGGAAAGCAAATATTAGCTATAAACTGAATTGGATTCATTTTACACCTGAAATGGACTACATATGACGCTCTGAACTCATCTGGTCGACTGGACCATTTTGCCTTATTTCAGGTAATTTCGACATATTTGAGCATCTCTGTCATCTTTCAAACTGTATGGCCCAAAACTATTACTTTTGATTCTGATACAGTGGAACAAGGAGGGTTTGATTTTGGGTTTGAGTTTCTCTCAGCATCGCGTTTGTGTATTTTTGGCGGGTCAAAAAAACCTTTTTTCGTATCAACGATTTAGAGTGTGCACAACTTCTAACGGCTACAGATAGCGTATGGAAGTATTTAAGTATATCTTGATTTGTACAAGTACTATAAGGTATTAACTCCACACAGAAGAAATTTGAAGAGAATACGTTTCATTTTAAGTGTTCTAGGAGGTCGTAAACTTCGGTAAAATTACAAGGATAAAAACTGTGATTTCTGGGGGGAGAGGTAGGGGTAGTCGTATTTCTAGAATGAGAAGGGTTGACAAGCTAAGTCTGTCATATTTATACATGTTACCACCCAACCTATGTATGATGTTAGTATGAATTGATTCGGCCAACCCCCATCTTTCAACCCTTGCATGGTTTTCTCAGACAATGACTCTTAAGAGCCACGTAAGCTTCGAGTATTCTCAGAAATGGTCAGATACAACCCCACCTGTAACTTTGCATGGTGAAGGTAGTCATGAGCAAGTAATCATATATGGGCATTATTAGGTTTAAAGCGTTCACGTGACATCTGTTCAAAGTTTGACCTATTTTCGGCTTAATTTTGCAGTCTGAATTTTAAAGTTTGTAGATCTTGTGCGGCTTTTTTGTATTCAAATTTACACGGTATCATTACAGCTTGTGCACATTAAAAATCGTACAATTAAAAATGAATTTGTAAATGTTTATTAGTATTTTACCCGACGCTCATCGGAGAAAGCTTTGGTTTATGTTAGATATTCTTTACATCCTTCGATGTGCATAAAGTATTGTTTATGTCTCATGGAATTGTCAATCTTTGAAATTGAACAAAATCATAGAATGTGTCCGCTGGTAGTGCATTTTATGTCCAGTTAAAGAGATAGATTAGTACAATAATAGCGGTAAATGTGAAGATGTGAAAGACCTGCAGTAAGTTTTAGTAAAATAGGGAATTTAATCCTGATTGCGGCCCGTGTTTCACACCTGATCAGATACTTGTGAACAAAATTTTACGAGTGCCGTGCCAGAAAAGTAAGGTACGCGTGCCAAAAGTCAGGAGTGCCGGGCCCGAAAATGATGTCGTGTAAATGGGGTTTATGGGTTCTTATATTTTCAACAATTGTCCCTCCGCTCGAGTGTTGCGTGACATGATGGCGTAAGCACAGTGTGTCTGTACTCTTATTTACAATGGTAAATCAACCAATCAGCGCGCGAGAATTCATACAAGTGTTGTAAAAATGTACATTTTAATACCCTAAATCAGAAGTTCATAACCAGAAGTGTCCATCTTTATTGTTAACCTATACCCTATCGTAAAGATGTATAAGTTATTTTTAGCGCGTAATCTGATTGGTTGAATTGACGAGGGTGAGATGGCGTGACAGTCAAAAAATGGCGTCCGGCGTTGAAAGTTCACAAATAATATTCATAGACGAAAACTTAATTCCAAATGTTGTAGAGAACAGAAGTACAAACGAAGACGACTTTTCTACGTCTGAAGAAAGAAGTGAGCTAGTGAAACATAAACATTTTCAGATAGTTCAGATAGTTCAGACGAAGAAGTTGATGATGACGATACGAAGGGTCCGAAGGGGCGGAGAAAGCTACGACAAAATAAGAGATTTCAGGTTGAGGAAAATAAATTATGTGATATGGTGGATAACGTAAGCTCTGTGTTCGACAACAAAAAGATAGTCGAAAGATTGAAAGAGAAAATTGTTGAATGCCAAGATGAACGTGGACTCGATATTTACAAGCGGTGTTCGGACAAGATTCCATCGTTGATTTCGCTAATGGCAACTAATCTCAGAATAAAATGTATCGAAATCATCCGTAAAAAAGAAATTAAAAAAGTCGACAAGAAGGCGGAACTATGTGTGTCATGGGCCAGATATTTGGATTGTTTCAAACCGGGAAGAAATAGTAAAGAAAGAGAACAAATAGTCGATCGTAATTTGAAGTCTTTCAGCGCCGCAGAAATTCACAATTTTAAAACACTTACGTCATGAATGTATTACTGAATTTTGTCTTTAATACCTTAGATCTTAGGTGGCTCGATTAAGTTTTTTTACGACCTGACCACCAATTTTCAACTTTCAATTTTAACTTTCAATTTTAATGTTTTGCAATGTATTTCCCTTGCCATTGTTCAGCTACCCGTGAATTCGCATCTCTGACTGCAAACTATTTAGTTGGGAGAACGAACGATCGATCTTTAGTGATTTGGGGAAATAACCCAACTGGCTTTCTATGTTTTTGTAGTGTGTATCTCCTAGACCTCTACAAAGGACATGGTTCTTGCTTAACTTTTCTGTAGCTATAAAACGTACTACATCATTAACAATACAGTCTGGACTATCGTGACTTAGTTTCCCTTCTGCTATAACATCTACGAGGTTAATAAGACTCAGCTTCCAGATACCATTTGCCCAAATAATAAGCTTAACAGGTTTAAACGGACCAGCGACATCGTTCCAGCTAAAATTGTGCTCTATTACAGGAAACGATGCCTCGTTTTGTGCAGTTGTGACTACATTTGCACTGAGATAATCAGGCCAATCGTCCAGTTCTTGTAGTGATTTGGAAATGCCTTCAAACTTTTCTTTTGCTACTGCTACTTGCAAACTATCAGCCTCTTTAGCCGCTAAATCTTGTTTTGCTTTTTCTGCTAAACAACAGAGCAATTTCTCCCTTTTTACACTGACATTCGCCGTCACCGGCGACACCATTTCGTTGCTTCGCCTGTCACGCTAAAAGCGCCTAACTAATCAGACATTGAGTTTCACATTTCCTCGCCATGATTGGCTGAGCGTGCAAATCTAAAAAATAACTTATACATCTTTACGATAGAGTATAGGTTAACAATGAAGATGGACACTTCTGGTTATGAACTTCTGTGTTTTATCCACTACCAGAATGTGTGCGTTGGTTTTGTTTATGGTCGTTATGGACGTGAAGAGGATTGTTTAAAGCTTGGTTGGCTGCCCATTTTAGAACGAAGACAACTACACATTCTCAACACAACATTTAAAGCACTATATTACGAACACTGGCCTAAATATGTACAATTAGAGAAGTACACTAATGTCAGAACATTGCGATCATCTAGTGAAACAAAGCTAACAATTCCTTTGATAAAAGGAACCTTTCAAGACAGCGCCGCTGAAGCCTTTAACAAACTACCAAAGACTATAAGAAACTGTATCAACTTTAGAACATTTACCAAAGAAGTGAAAAACTATCTTTTCAATTTATCTAGTGAAAGACTTTTAAAGTAGATTACACATAGGAACTAGCTATAGGTCGGGCTGGGGGGAAACACATTTTATTAACTAGGTTGGGTTGGGAATGTAAAACGGGGTGGGATTTCAGGGTGGGATTACCAAATTTCTTTATATAATTAGAGTATATAAGTATTGTTTTGTATATATTCCATTCTAATATTATTTTTATCTTATTGATATTGTACATATTTTAGATAGTAGATTTATTTATTTTAGATAGATTTGGTCGTATAAGAGCCACCTAGTGGAACATCCAATAAACCATTATTATTATTATTATTATTATTATTATTATTATTATTATTATTATTATTATTATTATTATTATTATTATTATTATTATTATTATTATTATTATTATTATTATTATTATTATTATTATTATTCTGCCTAAATATAAGATACGAAAACGCTGTTGTATCCCCAAGAAATGCGACAAGAATACTCGATAATTTTATCCCTTAGTTACTTTTCCCCGGCACAGACATTACGGTAAAATTATTACCGTACATAACTAGTTTCATTTTGTAACTAACTCAGTTTAATGCAAATTCTTTGTTAATTATAGATCATGCTGTTATGTTTACATTACATGTAACTGGGAAGAACGCGGATACTAAATTTGACAAAATGCGTGGATTAGCAGAAGATATCATCGACAAATTTGACATTGAACAAACCAATTACGCTTCGTCAATTCTTCATGGGAGACGATTTGAATGTAGAGCAAAAAACAAACAGTTTCGGTTTTTGGGCAAAGAAGAGGCTAAAAGAGAACTGTATTCTAGTTCATTAAATGATTGCAGTGAGGAAGAACTAACTATGACAGGTAAAAAAGAACCAGCTATCCACCAAATTATAGAGATGATGGCATCTAGTCCCGCATATGCCCGAAATAAGGTAATATCCATGGTATGTTATTTCTATATTCATAAATTAATTATTCATTTAATTAGTTTTTACATGAAATGTTTCCCCATCAG